>OZ010593.1:29431395-29563895 GCA_963932145.1 Acanthosepion lycidas | reverse complement strand
TTTTTAATGTTTAAATATTCAGAACTTCTTCTTCTTCTAAGTGCCATGTCCTTTCATATGTGCGATCATGGCTCTCCACAATTTCCTGTTCTTTGTAGCTGTTAATAATTTTGTCTTTATCTTTTTAATGTTTAAATATTCAGAACTTCTTCTTCTAAGTGCCATGTCCTTTCATATGTGCGATCATGGCCTCCACTATTTCCTGTTCTTTGTAGCTGTTAATAATTTTGTCTTTATCTTTTTAATGTTTAAATATTCAGAACTTCTTCTTCTTCTAAGTGCCATGTCCTTTCATATGTGCGATCATGGCTCTCCACAATTTCCTGTTCTTTATAGCTGTTAATAATTTTGTCTTTATCTTTTTAATGTTTAAATATTCAGAACTTCTTCTTCTTCTAAGTGCCATGTCCTTTCATATGTGCGATCATGGCTCTCCACAATTTCCTGTTCTTTATAGCTGTTAATAATTTTGTCTTTATCTTTTTAATGTTTAAATATTCAGAACTTCTTCTTCTTCTAAGTGCCATGTCCTTTCATATGTGCGATCATGGCTCTCCACAATTTCCTGTTCTTTATAGCTGTTAATAATTTTGTCTTTATCTTTTTAATGTTTAAATATTCAGAACTTCTTCTTCTTCTAAGTGCCATGTCCTTTCATATGTGCGATCATGGCTCTCCACAATTTCCTGTTCTTTGTAGCTGTTAATAATTTTGTCTTTATCTTTTTAATGTTTAAATATTCAGAACTTCTTCTTCTTCTAAGTGCCATGTCCTTTCATATGTGCGATCATGGCTCTCCACTATTTCCTGTTCTTTGTAGCTGTTAATAATTTTGTCTTTATCTTTTTAATGTTTAAATATTCAGAACTTCTTCTTCTTCTAAGTGCCATGTCCTTTCATATGTGCGATCATGGCTCTCCACAATTTCCTGTTCTTTGTAGCTGTTAATAATTTTGTCTTTATCTTTTTAATGTTTAAATATTCAGAACTTCTTCTTCTTCTAAGTGCCATGTCCTTTCATATGTGCGATCATGGCTCTCCACAATTTCCTGTTCTTTATAGCTGTTAATAATTTTGTCTTTATCTTTTTAATGTTTAAATATTCAGAACTTCTTCTTCTTCTAAGTGCCATGTCCTTTCATATGTGCGATCATGGCTCTCCACAATTTCCTGTTCTTTATAGCTGTTAATAATTTTGTCTTTATCTTTTTAATGTTTAAATATTCAGAACTTCTTCTTCTTCTAAGTGCCATGTCCTTTCATATGTGCGATCATGGCTCTCCACTATTTCCTGTTCTTTGTAGCTGTTAATAATTTTGTCTTTATCTTTTTAATGTTTAAATATTCAGAACTTCTTCTTCTTCTAAGTGCCATGTCCTTTCATATGTGCGATCATGGCTCTCCACAATTTCCTGTTCTTTGTAGCTGTTAATAATTTTGTCTTTATCTTTTTAATGTTTAAATATTCAGAACTTCTTCTTCTTCTAAGTGCCATGTCCTTTCATATGTGCGATCATGGCTCTCCACAATTTCCTGTTCTTTGTAGCTGTTAATAATTTTGTCTTTATCTTTTTAATGTTTAAATATTCAGAACTTCTTCTTCTTCTAAGTGCCATGTCCTTTCATATGTGCGATCATGGCCTCCACTATTTCCTGTTCTTTGTAGCTGTTAATAATTTTGTCTTTATCTTTTTAATGTTTAAATATTCAGAACTTCTTCTTCTTCTAAGTGCCATGTCCTTTCATATGTGCGATCATGGCTCTCCACAATTTCCTGTTCTTTGTAGCTGTTAATAATTTTGTCTTTTTCTGTCTCTCCTAATCCCTTTTCTGTTAACCATTGACACAAGCTTGTTAAGTAAGTTATAGGTTGGTTTCCTCTGTCCCTCTTGCTTTCAATGAGTACTGTGAGTGTCAAAACAAGTGTGTAAGTATGAATGTGTTGTATCATTGCTCTTCTTTGAATGACAGCCCTCATTTAGTTAGAAATGGGTGAAAACTACCATATTTTTCTATTATACAACCTTTCCCTTCAGAATGTGAATAATCATGGCTCTTCACAGCTTTCTATCTTTTCTTGTACTGAGTAAATTTTTATCCTTAACCATTCCTATTTGCCTTTATTCTAACATCCATTCATGTAAATCCATTAAGTAGATTGCTTGCTATTTCTCACTGCTTCTCTTGCCTTCAGTATGTCCTGTGAGTGTTAAATTCTCCAACTCATCTTTCCTCTTTGTGCATTCCAGAAATTTCAGCTTTTGCTTTTTGATTATAAGTTTTAGTTTCCTTGTAGTTATTTTCTTTAAAACTTCCTTATTGTTCACATCTTCTCTCCATCGTATTCTCTGCATTAATCTGTAAAATCATATCTATTGATTCAAGTCTCATCTTCATTTGTGAGGGAATTATGAGGCATTCACTGCTATATAAAGATATTATATATTATCTAATAATTTGACAGTCTTTTTTTGTTTCTAATGGCATTTTCATATTCCTTCATATTTTGCTTAGTTTCCGAAAAACATCTTTTGCTATCCCTTGTGCCTTTACCTCATTTTACCTCACATCTTACCTCATTTATTACTATTTCTATATCTAATTGATTTTAACATCCCCAATAGGAATATTATATCTTGCAATATCTCTTTTACTGGCAATCATGTATTTTATCTTCTTACAGTTGATAGTCCATCTTTGCTTTTCTTTACTACATTGTCTAAAAGTTATTTCAGTTTTTGTATTGAGTCTACTATCAATACACTGTTCTCTGCATATCTTATCTTATTAGGGGATACATGTAAGTTTAGGGAAGAAGGACATTAAAACTGATTTCTCAATAATTTTTAGTGATGAATGCAGAAGCACATGGGATTGACCTAATAGCTAGGTTAGTGGTTGGGTATTTTATGGAAATAATTTACTTAATCAAATGATTTAGAAAACAACAATGGGGAGGTGGAGTAATGTTTGGGGCTAGTATTATAGGCCATAAAATTATCATTCCCTTCAAAGTTAGTGATGAAATCAAGATACATACAGAGATTTATTTTAAGTTCCTAGACAAGACATTTTTTGGTAGGGTGCTGGTTATAACTGACAAGCTTTAAGCTGAAGAATATATTCATGCAAGAGAATCCTTATATTCAGCAAAATTGATTATTGCCCACCTTGCCAAAGACACCAAATTAATGGAATAAAAGTCAACTTCTCCATATATTAATTCAATAGAAAACACATGATCTATCATTAAAAGAGATTCATCTTCTTTTATGCATTGTATCCTTTCAGGACATGAGTGATCATGACTCTCCACAGCTTCCTATCCTTTGGAAGTCTAAGCAATATTTGTCCCCTTAATATCCCTCCTAGCCTCTGTTACACCATCTATTTACCTAAGCTTATGAGGTTAATTACTCAATTTTTGCCTCTACAGCTATTGTCTTCAATATGTGAAATTCTCCAAGCCATCTGAATCCTGGTTTGTATTCCTCCATTTATTATTTAACCATTATACTAATGGCTTATGCATATGATTGAAATTCCTCCTCAGTAACAACTCTGGCAAAACATTCCTCCACTTAGACTAACATAACACCTGTTTGGGAATCATTAATGGCTTTTTGTTTGTTTCATTTTTTTAGCAATAAAACCAATATACTTTTATCTTTTTGGATGTGGGTGACAAATTATTCTCCCCACTGAAACCTCTTTCCCACAGACAAAATTTTGCAAGCCCCTTGCTGCTCTGTCACTTTTCCCATGGAAAGTGTTCAGATTAACTAAATTCCTCAGTCCCATCAGTTCTAACTCTAATTCATAGCCAAGACCCACCATGCCGCACCATGCCCATTGTAGCAAACCACTCTGATTCCCTTCATTGGTGAGATGTGAGTTCCACTCGAGTAGCTTCTTCAAACTGCTGCTTCTCATAAAACACTGCTTTATGGAACCAACTCCGATTAGGATGCTTCCAACTGAAGAAGGCCGGAGCATACAACAGCCAAAATGTTGTGATAAATATGGCAACAAAGATGAGGATGATAGTCTAAGCAATGTACAAAAATTAAAATACAAAATTTTAAAAAATACATTTAAATTTTTCTATTTGCTTATAAAATGACAATATTTTTATTTTTTCTCATCATAATAAAAGTGTCTTTACAAATCAATAAATGTTTTATAAATGTTATTAATATAATATATCACCATTATCAGTCAACCCAATACATAAGAAATTTTTGGGGCAAGAAATTATTAAGTCATGAAATGCTTTATGTATCACTCAACTTCAGTGTTTTAAGCTAATGGAACAAATTAGGCTAAGAAGGCAATGTATTCCATAGCATATAAAACATATTTTATGAAACTCACTGACAATTCCCTCAGAGCCTAAAGCATTGAATGACAAAGATAAAATATTTATCATTTATTATTACTACATAACAGAAAGGAAAAACAAAAGGTTCAGAAAAAACAAAATCAGAAACATTTTTATCTAATTATTTCAGTCATTGAAAATACAATATTATTGCAATATGAATATATTTGTAATATAGCTTGAAGTTTGAACCTGTAAGTTGATTCTATTGGCATGATCATGTATTATTTCTGCTGGATGGAATTGAAGGGGATATTGCCTCAATAATTTCAAAATTACAAGTTCTTTCTGAAGACAGAAAGAGTGAATTTAATTCAATGAACATCACTTCTAGGTATTAACATACAAGGTTAGTTTGAAAAGTTATAGGCTGACTAAGGAGTGACTCAGTGGAGTAATGGATAGTGCCTCAGATTGAGGAATCAGAGAGCTGAGTTCAAATTCCAGTTAAATCCATTACATTCACTTACATACTAATACCCTTGGGAAAAGTACGAATCCTCTCCTTTTTCCCTTAGCTATGGGTAAATAGCAGGACAGACCAGGTTCTATTGACTTGGATAGCAAGTGATCTACTACAGAAAGAAATGGCAACATACTGCAGGAAAAAATCTGTCTTGTCAGTCATGTATCGAAAGATACATGATTGCCTAAGCCTGTATTGTGCATGGGACATAACTGATTGAAGGAGTGACTCTAGAGCTGTGAAATCTTACATGCACTAATTTCAACTCTTCCTGTTAATAACTGCGTTGTTTCTTTCTAGTTCCAGTGATATAATGTATCAGTATTTGTGTGTGTCTGTGTGTGTGTTAGCCTTAAAATTTAAGATGTATGAGGTCATAAAAACACCTTATAGATAAATTATATAATAAAAAATTGTCCTAGTTTGAATCTTGGAAATTATAGTAAGTCAACATTATACAAATTACTTTATTCAATGAGAGACTATTACTCTTTTCCAAGCACACCCATCTAGCAGAGTGGCTAGCCACACCCTATTACAGATGCTCACTCAACCCACAGAGTCCACCTCTGGTCTATACTGCAACTAATCTGAGAGTACTGCTGTTAAATTTTTATGGGAAAGAGTGTATAATCTCACATGATCGATTTTTTTTGAAGAAGGCCAGCATGCTCAAATCTTCAGTTATGATTACTTTTAACGTCATGCTAGCACAACCATCAACAGCTTCTGAACAGTTCTGTCTACCTGATTTCATTCACATGGCTTGGGTTAACCTGTGGTATTGTTCTCAGGTACTTTCCAAAAGTGCTGTGAACTGGGATCATCTCCACAGGCTGATATTATCAAGAAACCACTTCCCAGATAAATCAACCATGGTGAGATTCAAACCAGGGTCTCAAGTTCAGAAAGCAAAATTTCTAACCAACAGACATGAGTCCTTATAAATTACTTGATTATAAGCATAAAAAACATTTTCTAATTTTTATTTAAAAAATATACAATTATGATTGATATTTGACCTGTTTGATCACTGAGGTATATTACAACTAAAGCCAGGCATTGAATCCAGAATCTCAAATGCTGTTTTTCAGGGTGTGTAGGCTAGCCCTCCCCATTTGAAAGATAGGTACAGCAAAATCTTTCTTGACATATTTAATTAAACAAATATAAAGAGCATCTTGCATTTATGGTATTCCTTGTGAGAAGTGAAATCACTATCAATAGCTTGTCAAACCATTTTACTTTCAGTTGCAGTTGGAGATTTTATTTGAAGTTTTCATTCTCTTATAGTCAAGTCAGTTCTTATCTGAAGATATACAAGTCATTTGGGCGAATATAACTATTATAGCATTCATCCATCAATGTCTTTTAAAATTGCATCTGGTTTATATATAATGAGGGTTTGGCCAATCATATGAGAAGCTTTTAATATCTAAATGCAATAGGTTTCACTATGCATTCTGAAACAATACCAACTATGCTCATTTGGACTGACAATCTCTGCAGCATTGGATGAAAAGGAAAAAGCTGCATTATATGATTGAATATTTTCTTTGACGGGTTAGGAGTCACTAATGAATTCTTGAAAATATTAAGGGAAATCCAGATAATGCTGTAACAAAATTTTTACTCTTGTGATACCAGTTATTAAATTTCTTATAAATTTGGTGCAAAAAATATGGCAAACAATTACAAAGATGATGTCCATTTTCTTGGAAATGTGTAATTCCTTAATGTCTTGTTACTTTCTTTGCAGAACATAAAAATCCTCTCTTAATTTCTCTTCTGTCAAATATAGGATAATTTGCTTCAGGTGTTACAAGCAATAGACATATATATATATATATATATATATATATATATATATATACACATACACATATATACAGGTAAAAATTTGTGATAAGTAATCCAAGTGAATCCTAGTAATATAAAATATTAAAACTGATCCCCAGAAGAGAGCTTAATATATTTATTATAGAGCAAATATGAATTACAAGTAGATAAAATTCTATGCCCCATTGATATATGGGCATTTTGCCCTGAATGGGCTTTTCAACACTAAGGAGTTAGATAAAAAAAAAAAAAATTAAAAAAGAATTTTTATCTAATTCCCTGGTGTTGACAAGACTGTTCAGGACAAAATGTTCATATATCATATGGGTTATTGAATTTTATCTACTTATAATTCATATATATATATATATATATATATATATATATATATATATATATATTGTTTATAAATTATTTTTATAGATACAAATAATTAAGTAAATGCTCTGTTTATAATAAACAGTATTAACTACATTTATCAGCCTGAATGACTGAGAAATTGTCATAGAAAATATGTGTCCTTGAACAGGAATCAAACCTGTATCCTACATGGAACCATCATATATCTTGAGGTGCTATACCATTTAGTTACAGAGGAAGTGTCTAGTTAGCAAGGCTGAATTACTGCTTTTAAACTCTGTAGCTAAATGGTATAGCACATCAAGCTATATGACAGTTCTGTGTAGGATGCAGATTCGATTCCTGTAGGGGGTAAATATTTTGTATGAAATTTTTCAGTAAATGTTGTTAATACTGTTTATTATAAACAGAGCATTTACTTAAATATTTGTATCTGTAAAAATGATGTATAAACAATAAATATATTAAAATAATTGTTGAACTTAGTCCATTTTATACATATATATATATATATATATATATATATATATATATATATATATTAATTGATTAATATATTTTAAGACATTTTTATGTTTAACGTTCTTTTTATAGATACAAATATTTAAGTAAATTCTCTGTTTATAATAAACAGTATTAAACAACATTTACTGGCCTGAATGTCCAAGAAATTTTCACAGAAAATATTCATCCTCCGACAGGATCCTAACCTGTATCCTATACGGAACCGTCATTTAGCTTGACGTGCCTTTACCGATTTGGCCACAGAGGAGCGTTCGGTTAACAAAGTCGAATTTAATGTATTTAAACTTCAATCTTCCACGAATCTCTCACGCACATTCATATCTGCTCATGGCGTATCAAATGTAAACAAATGATACCACACATTATGAAATGGACAAAGTTCGACAATTATTTTAAGACATTTTTATGTTTAACATTCTTTTTATAGATACAAATATTTAAGAAAATGCTCTGTTTATAATAAACAGTATTAAACAACATTTACAGACCTGAATATCCTAGAAATTTTCACAGAAAATTAACTTTAATTTATATGGAAGAGTTTTTAGCATTCCCAGACATATATATATATCAAAGACAAACTCAAAGACAATCTGAAGCAATGCAGCATCTCCTTTTTTTCCTGGGAAAACAAAGTATCAGAATGAAGGAGCTGGCATCTGTCCTGCTGTTGCATTTGTGATAATTCTATCAGTAGCAGTTTAATTTCTGAATAATTAAAATCGTTTTCTTTCAAAACACAGGTATTTTTGAAGGTTTCACTTATGACCCTTCTTCCCCTTTGACAAAAGATTCATATTGAAAACTGTTTTCAATGAATGAATGAAATCTGAACTTGATATTCACTTTTCAAAAAGTAAGTGGGGAGCAAAGATAGCTTTCAGCATTATTTTTGCAATGAGCTATTATAGAAACAGTGTGCACCCTGAGTAACGAGGGCAGTCACATCTAGCTCTTTAGCCAGGAATTACACACAGAATAAAGTTGCTATATCTGTGAATTGTATCTGTGAGCATTTCTGCTTTTTCTTGATTTATTTTGTCTATCAATTAGCAAGAAATATCCTAAGGGATGAGAAAAGCCCAAGAGAGCTCATAATGGTGTTATGCTTTGCTTATCACTGGACATAATTAATGAATTGCCTGAAAGTAAAATCATCTGAACTGAACAGGAAGCAGCTGAGAGTTTCACAATAATTGAGAGTGCTGGAATGATTGATTTAATTTTGAAGGGATACATAGGTTTATGGCAGGTTTGAAGTATATTTTAAGTGCCTATAAACAACTGTACGATCAAAAATGTGTGCTGCTAAACCATCAAACATGATGTTAGATTCAAATCCTTTGATATTGAAGTTGGCAGACAAAAATCAGGTTATTTTTGATGTCTGGGAATGCTAAAAACTCTTCCCATATAAATTAAAGTTAATTCTTCTAAACTTTATGACATTACACTTCATGAAACTTTCTACTTTCAAATAATGAGGAGACCTGTACATTATCTCAGCACTGGACAATTTTCAAATAGTACAACTTCTTCTCTTCTTGAGCTGTGTCAGGACGTGGATAATCTGGCTCTCCAGAACTTCCTATCACTTCTTACTCTCAGCAAGGTTTGTCTTTCAACATCCCTCCCAGTGCTTGTTCTGTTATCCCTTCACCCAAACTCATTTGATGGGTCAATCAATGTTTCCCTCTGTCTCTCTTGCTTTCAATGTATCCTGTGAGTACCAAATTCTCCAAGCTTTCTTTTTTCATTATGTGCCCTAGAAATTTTAACTGTCTCTTTCTGATTCTGATTAGGAGTGTTTTTTTTGTTTCCATTTTCCTTAAAACTTATTACTCACATGCTCTATCCATGGTATTGTCAGCACCCTTGTAGAGTAAGTGTGTAGAGTAAGTCAGAACAAAGGTAGTGGAATTTAGGGTGGGGATAAATTTGTCTATAAGTAGCTTATATCCCAGGTAGTATAGATGCTAAGCCATAATGTAGCAAGCTTCTGTGCTACAAAATAAGAGTTTGAGTTTTAGTTGAAGCTATTGGGCTCACCTTGATTATTATAGATGTTACTATAAATACAACATTTCAACCAAATATCCTCTGGCCACCATCATTTTCACTATGTTTAGCTGATAATTTTATTTAAAATTATTGAAAAGCAGTACAAAGCTACCATCATAACCAAATGTCAGAATCATTTGATAGTGAATATAAAAAATGCCAAAAATACACTACTAATGTCTCTCAGGATGGTGGCATAATGGATATAGGAATTGATTAAGTATGCGTTACTTTCATCTTATGGTTTTGAGTTCAAACCCTGGATAAGGTAGATAAATACTGATTCAGCAGGACATCACAGGGACAAACTAACACAATATTCAACAGATATTCTATAGCAGCCAAACAATGGTCACCTGATGATGAATGAAATATTATGTTTGTAATAATAAGGATAACAACAATAGTGTGAAATAAAGTGTATTGACAGTTACTCATCTTAAAATGAAATACAAAAGTATTTAAAAATGTTGCTTTGTTTTGAAATACAGCAGTTTATGAAATTTTGTAGGCTAAACTATATATGAAGATTGTGGAAGAAACAACACAAAATTGTTTCTGGCTAAATACTGGTTTATAGAAAATACAACATTGTGGCAACTTTGTCATTGGACTTACTAACTTTGATGGAAAGAAAAAAAATTTCTTCTGATTTGAATCAATAATTTATTTATGTCTCATTGTGTACTAGTGACTATCAATGTATTTTAGAAGATTATAAAAATATTGAAATATGTTTATGAAAGAACTTAGAAATTATCTATGGACCCATGTATAGTAATATTTGGGAGCATATAAGAAGTGTCTGTCAGAAAATGAAACAAAACGAATAAATAAAATAATAAGGAATAATAATAATAATAATAATAATAATAATAATAAAAGAAATACATTTTCCCTTGATGAAGGAACTAGAAATTTTATTAACTCGTATGGCTTTGCCAAACACCCATTAGGTGGTGCTATTTAAGTCTATTAAAAAGACAAACACTTCCTTCCTCTCTCTTTCTCCCTCTTCCTCCAAGACGTCCACACTGGGGCATGTTCATTTCCCTGACCCACGGATGACAAAACTCTCTTTCCACTTCCCAAGGCATAGCATTTGGACATGCTTTGCAAAACCTCTCCACTGATGAAGTAAATAAAATTTACAAAGCTGACTTGAGCTTGACCATTATAACCATTCATATGATTACATACGCTAATTTACTTTTGAACCAGAAAAAGAAAGCAGACATACCCAAGAGACACTGAGAACATTGTTCCCTTACAGTTTCTATAAAGAAAGAATAAAGGGTCCATAGCAGAAACCCAATGTTTTCTTGCTTCTTCTTTTATCATTATCATGCTTTGACTTCCCTGTGGTTGGTTGGAACTCCATTAACAATCCCTTTCCATACTGCTCAGTCCTGCATTGCTGTCCTGAGATCCCCAATGTCCAACCCTGAGTCCCAAACCATGGTGTCTGGAAAAGTCAATCTGAAGGTGGCGAATGGTATATTCAAGGAGGAGGTCATGAAATATTGGATTGCTCCACAGTGATATTAGTATGTTATGAAGACATGGGGATTTGTTGCTGGCAAAATCTTTGAGTGCTGTTTTGGGTTCATCAAGCGTAAATGGGTTGGTGTTAATGTCCAGTGTATTGGACATTTGATGTGGAAAACCACTGACTTGCATTGGTACTTCCAGGAGTTTCTTAAAATGGTCAAACCAGTTTATTTTATGCTTTTCAGTTGAACCACCTTTCAGCTGAATGAAAGGCTTTGATTTTCTTCCTGAGAGTATGTTTATTATTTTCCAGGCTGCTGCATGTTGTTTCTCTGTATGCAGTCTTACAATCTTGTCAATGTCCCCTTGGATGTAGTATGTGTCTACATCAAGTATCCATTGTGCTTTAGTGATATCTTTAAAAGTACTTCTAATTAGCTTTTGTTCATAATTCAGTTTATCTTTGCATATCTTTTCTTGCCCTCCTCACATGGACATCTGAACTGGTGTGTGTTTACTTTAACTTTTCCTTCTTTGGCAGTTTTGTGAGTGCAATTTCTTCTGTAGATGATCTAAGGTTGTTGCATGTATGGAAACAATTCTATAATCAGAACTGACAGAAGAGATAGATGAACACTACTTCTTCTTTAATTGTTTACATGTGAACACATGCACACCTGCAAAACACCAACATGCAACCTTAAATTCCATGTTACACATAATGAGTATGAAAGTATTTAGAAATCATCTCAGGGCTCATGGGTAGTAGGGTTTTCAGAAGGTATAGAAAGTGTATATTGTAGATAAGAAAATGCAAATGTATAATTATATCATTCAAGATATTTTTTAACAGTAAGGTTCATCCTGTAAAAGGCATAAGGGCCACTCGAGGTAGAGGGTTACATTTAGGGGGTAGTTTATATGGATAGGAGGGAAAGATAACAGTTGAGTCTAGACTTGAAAACGAGGATCCTGATTTCCTATATATGTATTTCTGAATGGCATTTATCCAAAGTACCACATTCATCTTTGCCCTGTATCATCCTCTGGATGAAGGGTTAGTAATGTGTGATTAAATATCAGAGAGTATTGACAATATTCTCATAAAATTTCTCTCAGCCAACTTTCAGATATGTGGTGATTTCAATGTTCACCAAATAAAACCGATGAGGAAGGCAGATATTGCAGAGACTTTGCCATTGCATATGATCTAAACCAGATCATTGAAGAAACCACCTGAGTCCTGGATGCGATGAGACAGCAAGCAAACCTTCTCAAAAGTTTTTCTAATATCCTGCCCTGACAAATTTTCAGCAGTAGGTTTAGCCCCCTTTGGCACATCAGATCTTGCCAGTGTCCAGATTAAACCCAAATCTGTGACATCCCCTGGTTTAGCATTCCATAGAACAATTTTTCGCTATATGGAGTCATACTGGGACAGATTTGGGTCCTATGTGATGGAAGCTCCTCTCCCAACCTTCTCTAAGTATGGGGATAATCTGAACATTTTATTGTACTCATTTTATCAAAATATAAGTAAATAGTAAAATTTAAGCTGAAATATTTTATGTTCTGCCACCCATTTGCAGAAGTTTGTTAGTTAGGTCGCTCAATATTTCACTTTCACTTTCACTTTCAATATATCCTGTAAGTGTCAAATTCTCATTCATTCTTTTCTCATTATATATCGTAGAAATTTCAACTGTCTGTTTTTGGTTTTTGTTCCCATTTTCCTTAAAACTTCCTCATTGCTCACTTGTTTCATTCATGGTATTCACAGAATCCTTCTGTAGAACCACATCACTGTTAGCTCAAGTCTCTTCTTCATCTATGAGAAAATGATATTGCATTCCTTAACCTATAGGAGAACTGATATTATATAGCAGTTCAAAAATATTTTCTTTGTTTTGTAGTGATCTCACGATCATGAGAAATAATAAAAAAATTTAATTTCTCGTGATTCCCTAGGAAAAAAGAAACTAACTTACTGGCAGGAAATTTAGTCATCCACTTTTCATCAACATCTCACCAAGAGCGTACATGGGCTTGAGCAGCCCCAAGAATGAAGACAACATGTTTAATATTACCTTTTTATGATAGACTTATCACTTGGAAATAATTTATTCATTCCTCAAGACAAACATAAAAATAGAAACATTTATTAACAACCACATTACAAGAACTTTCATATATCTACCAAACTAGCACAACCAAATCCTTCTGATACATAAATCCTTCTATATATGTATAAGCATTTTACTTGCAACACCATCACTTGACAAGACACCAGAAGTGTTGAAACTAAATGGCTATTTTTGTAGTGATGTTATAACATACTTATGCTATAATTTTTAAATAAATATTATATGTATAAATATCTCACTTTGTTGTTATGATGTATATATTTATATTTTACTAACCGAAAACAGGAGTCAAACAAGGCCCATCATAACAGTTTCGAACAAGATTTTTCTGTTTCTTAATACTTTGTTTCGCTTTTGAAAGGCATTTTTCTGTTCAAATGTACATTTGAATTGCTGTGCCACATTTTCCATCATCTGTAATTACACTTCCCAGATGGTTAAATTTCTGTACTTGCTTGATCTTGATGTTGCCAACTCATAGCTTATATCTTTTCTCTTTCTAACAGCCATGCATTCTGTCTTCTTAGAATTGATAGTTACTGGATTGTATTAACCATCTCTTGGACTTATTCATGGACTTTGATGAAAATAAAAATCACTTTTTCTGAATTGAAGCAACAACTAAACAAGATAAAATCTGATAATTTCCGTAAGTCTTGGACAATGTTTGGATATGTTCATTATAAACAGAAAAGAGACTTGAAACAGCAGAAATTTGGATCTGCTAATAAATGTTGAAAATATCTTATATGTGTCATATGAGAATGATGGAATTGTAAGAATAGGAGCTGCAAATAAATTATTGCTAACAATCAGGAAGATAACTAAATTTCTAAGGAACATAAAGAGGAAAGAAGGCAATGGGAATTTAACACTCACACAGCACACTGAAAGAAAAGAAGCAAAGAAAATCAATGATAAACCTACTTGATAAGCTTGAGTAAATGTATAGTAGAACATCACATCATATCATTCCCTCATTGTCCCATTAGGGTTGTAAGGACATTATATGTACTGCAGCCATATCATCAGTGCTGTCTCTACAGCCTGTCTGAAGTTATTATGCAAATCAAATAAACCTCAATAACTCAAAAAGTTCTGTACCAATATTTTTCAAAATTTAACTCATCCATTTCCACCCTTAGTAAAATATTTTTTAATGGTTAGTTTTTGAGATATTTGGAATTTACAAAAACGAACAGACTGAAGTTATTATGCAAATTAAACTAACTTAAGACATCTGAAATCTAATAAAAACTATTTTTTTCTTTTTGTCCATAATATATCTTGAAACCTGGATAAAGAGAAGGATCTAACAACTGCTGAAAAACAGAAAATAACAAAGTTATTGAGTGAGGGAAAGCCCACATTGGAGATATCAAAGGAGCTTTGCAGAGATCATTGAACAATAAAGAAGGCTGTTGAAAATGTAAGTAAGTTGAGAACTCAAAGCATAGGAAAAGGCTTTAAGAACTTGCTTCCTCGAGATGAATGTAAACTAAAGCAAGATTTAACAAAACAACCATTTTTGTCCAGTGATCAGATCTTTGAAAAGGCTGGAATTGAGGAATTTAAGAAGGACAAAATGTGTAGAATACTTTATCAATTGGGATCTGAAAAAAAAATCTCCTATACAACCTTGTCTCACTAAAATAAATAGTTTAAAGAATCAAAATTGGGCCAAGAAATACATGAAAATTGACTTTTCTAAAGTAACTTTCACGGGCAAATCTCAAGTGACATTTCATGGACCTAATGGATGGGCCAAAGGATTAATTTTATCCAATTCAGACATTCCTGTGGCTAAAATAAGGCAACAAGGAGGTGGTAGTATTATGATATGGGCTGGAATTGTCAACTAAACCATTATTGGATCATTCAAAGTCAATGTAGCAGTTAAACTGAACAGTGCTAACTATTGCAATTTTATGAACAAAACTTTCTTTGCATGGTACAAGTCCCAGTTTCAAAGTGAAGTGTGTATTTATGCACAGCAATGCTCCTTCTCATGTATCGAAGCTTACCTGTGAATTATTTGAGCATAAAAGATTTACAGGAGAGAAGTTAATGGATAAGTTCTGATCTGAATCTGATTGAAAATCTATGGTTAATTGTGAAGATGAAATTATACAAAAGTAGCAAACAATACAACAATAAATCCTATGGGAAGCAATTATAACTACCATGTCAGAAAATGAGCCTGCTAAAGTAAAAACAAATTAACAGAATCAATGGATAATAGATTAATAGTTGTTATTGAGAAGGGTCACTATATTAAAAGGTAAATGATTCAAAGACTTATCATATGCTTGTTATTCGTTCTTTTATAGATGTTAATCAATTTTTGATGATTTTATTACCTTTTTATGGAAGTAAAATGTGATTATTTGGTTTAACTTTAGATGGCAGTGCTTTAGAATACATCAAATAATTTCAATAAAACTTATTGATACTACCTAAAATTTTAACACATGCTTTGTTTTGTATTTACATTACTTGGACTATTGTCCTCATCTTTATCGCCATATTTGTCACAACGCTCCGGCCTTCTTCAGGTGGTTGGAATTTCAAACTGAACCCTTTATTTCGATCACTGGAGTAGACTGTTCTAGTTCCACATGCTATGTTTGATGGATGTCAGTTATCAGTTATCTCCTGCTAATTTTCCCTCTGAAAGTTCTCCACTGCCTTAACCGGGTATTGAACTCACACTCTTTGGGTCTGTCACTGGATCTAACCAACACCTTTATCCACTGTGCCATGTGTCCTTGCTGACATCTGGGTATGAATTTCTGAGTATTATAAAGCTAATGTTTTCAGCAATCATTTTTTTTTTACCAGTGCTTATATTTCAATTTTGCTGTTATCATTACATGTTTTTACCAGAGCTCATATTGCAACTTTGTTATCATTGCTTTTCTCTGGCACTCCTTATTACTGGTTCTCATATTGTATTTATTTCTATGCTTGGTCGGCTCAGTAGATTTTTGTGGCCTAGCATATGTGCTGATTCCTTAAGTTTATGAATTTTCCAGTGGTGTTCCTTGTCTATGATCTCAACATGCTCCCACAGGGGACGGTGATCTCCCTTCTCCCTTCTCATATGTGGTCAGCCACACCTGATTTTTCTACTTCCCCTGGTGTTACAGCTTTCTGGTGTTCTTGAAGCCTTACCTTGAGGGGGAGCCTGTCTCTCCTTTATATTCCTTTCTGCAGCTGCACGGGATAGCGTACACACAGTCTTTAGTCATGTTCTCCTCTATGGGGGGGTCTCACTTGAGAGAGATATCTGCAAAGTGTTGTCACGCTTTTGAAGGTAGTCCTGATGTTATATAGACCGCAGATCCTTTGTATTTTCTCTGATAACCCCTTCACATAAGGCAGGCAGACTGTTTTCTGAGTGTTGTTGTCTTCCTCCTCCTCTTGTACCCGCCTATCCCAGTTTTGGGGGGCTGCTGCCATCTACCCAGGGTAGTTGTTATGTTGTAGGGTACTACTTATACTGACCAATTCCTTATCTAACGTCTCTGGGTCACCACTTATGACTTGGCTCGGTGTTGTAAGCAATGGACGATCCCTTTCTTTATGCTGTATGGATGGTGGGAGTTGAAATTGAGGTACTGTCCGGTGAATGTTGGTTTTCGGTATACGGATGTCTTGAACCCATGCTCTGTTTGAGATATTAGTACATCCAGGAATGAGAGTGTGTTGTTACTCTCTTTCTCCATTGTGAACTGTATCGAAGGTCTTATTGAGTTCACATGGTCCAGTAGAACCTGGACATCTTCCTGGTGTGGCCAGAGTATGAAGGTGTCATCTACGTACCTTAACCATATAGTTGGCTTTAGAGATATAGATTCTAATCCCATTTCTTCAAAGTATTCCATGTATATATTCGCCATTGCTGGTGACAATGGCGAGCCCATTGCTAAGCTCTCATCCTGTTGATATATGTGTGATCCCATTCCAAAGTTTGTTGTTTGTGTACAGAAAGTCAACATCTCCATCAGATTATCTATTGGAATACTGGTCCATTCTTCTAGGGAAGAGTCAGAGGTCAATCTGTCTCTGACTACTGAGAGTGACTCCTCCATGGGTACCTTGGTGAACAAAATCATCACATCCAAGCTCACCATCTGGTTGGATAGGATGGGAGCATCTTTGATTATTTCCACAAAGTGGGCGGAGTTTCGGACATATGAAGGAGACTTTCCGATCAATGGGTCAATTATATCTACAAGGAAGTGACTCAGAGGGTGGCACACAGAGCCTTGGCAACTAACAATCGGCCTGAGTGGAATACCGTCTTTGTGAATCTTAGGGAGACCGTATATGTGAGGTAGCTTGGTGTAATGCTGCGATAACTGCCTATACATCTTGGGTGCAAAGTGATCCTTGTTCTTGATTAGGATCTGTGACAGTTTGCATTCCGTTTTCATAGAAATATAGACAGACTCTGAAGGCTTTGTTTTGATATCTAAATTGATTAAAATTTGGCAGTTTTTTTTCAAACCAAATTTGAATTATTGAAGTTTATATGATTTGCTTAATAACTTCAGACAGTGTGTAGAGCAAGATAGAATGATAATTATTCTTCTTCAGGCTTATTTTGACTTCATAGTTTTCCTTCTTCTAGACTGGTAAACACCTCAAGGGAAGAGAAGCCAGACAACACTGTTATTTAACCCATAGAGGAGATGGAGTCCTCATGCCTTTCCCAAGAGTATTCATGCAAAATTAAACATAACAAACTCATCAATTTTTTTTTTTTTTTTACAGTAATGTTCAACCTGTAAAAGGCCTGGGGGCCACTCAAGGTAGAGGGTTATGATAAGGGGTAGTTTATATGGATAGGAGGGGAAGATAATGGTTGACTCTAGACTTGAACAGGTTAAAATTGTAATGATCCGGGAAACATCCTCTGGGGTGTCTGTTTCATAGGGCAGTGTTTTTTTTTTAACAGTAAGTTTCACCCTGTTTTAAGGCCGTGGGGGCCACTCAAGATAGGGGATTACAATAAATAGTAGTTTATATGGATAGGAGAGGAAGATAATGGTTGACTTGAACAGGTTAAAATTGTAGTGATCGGTGAAACATCCTCTTGGGAATCAGTTCCATAGAGCAGTAGTTTTCAGGAAGAAACTGTTTGAGTGTAACTTACTTCTCGCTGATGGAATATGGAGAGAATGTGGCTGGTTTGCTAAATATGTAAATAGCATGGTGGGTCCTAACTGTGAAGGTAAGACCTGGTGGGACCAGGAGATACAGTTTGCCCGAGCACTTTCCATGGTAGTTGTGTAGTAGAGCTGTGAAAGTCTCGCCACATACTACTTGTGAGAGAGAGGTTGGAGTGTTGAAAATAATTCTTCTCCAACAAGGACTAGGAGGTGTTTTTTAACTCTATCAAGATTGGAAAGTGAGGTCTGGGCAGCTTCTACCCAAATATGGCAACAGTACTCTATTTTTGGCCTGAACTGGCTCTTACAAATGTAGAGGATAGCATGAGGTGTCAGGTAATTACTGGTGTGATACAGAAAGCCAATCATTTTACATGCACCTTTAGCGATCGATCGTATATACAAATTTCACTTGAGGTCGGGTGTGAGCTTAAGACCTTGTATTCTCTCAAGGCACAGTGCTTCCAAGAGGGGACATCTATTCATCATGACTTGCTATAGTTTTGATCAGCAGTAATGGAATGTAACCAGTTTGGTTTTAAATGCATTGAATGTAACCAGTTTGGTTTTAAAGGCATTGAATGTAACCAGCCAGTTTTTATCTCACTGGGAAGTTAGTGTTTGATCAGAAGAAAGGTTAGCTGCCAATTTCTGATTGTCAAGCCTTTTAGAGGTGTAAGTGTATATAATTGTATCATCAGTATAGATGTTTACAAATGATCAGAGATTATTTTTAGGTAGATCATTTAAAGAGGGGTTGGTCTGAGAAGTGAGCCCTGTGGGGCATGCATTAAGTCAGTTTGAACTTGACTTGTTAGTTTCAGCAATATTCAATGCAAAGATGAATGGTAGATATATAAATGTGCGAAAATGGATTCTGGTAAGAAAATATTGCTTGGCATGATACAGTGAATTGATTCAATATAATCACTCCACAACATGACAGTCAAAAACATTAGACTGAGCTTGGCAACATAAACAGCCTTATGTAAGATTTCAAATCTCCAAGGTAGCAGTGAATGTATCAATAAATTTAATTATATTTAGTAAAATAAAGCACAATTAGTTCCAGATAGAAATTTCTAATGTTACCTCTGATAAAAGGAAAGCATTATGTAATAGTTCAATTATCTAAGGTAGTAGTGAATGTAATAATGATTACATATAATGGAATATATCAAGTTCTGAAGGTTGGTAAACATTAAGAGAATGAAAAATGTTATCTCTTTATTTAATAAATCCTTCAGGTAACATCATCTTCTAGGAACTAATCAGAATATGAAGACAGACAAAAATATTGTTAGAAACAAAGAAAAATTGTTAAACTGCTACATAATCTACTCTATGGCAGTGACAATGAAGAATAGACTTGAAGCAATAGAAATGTTGTTCTACCAACAATGCCAAGCATACCATGGGCAGAACATGTGTGCAACAAGGAAGTCTTAAGAAAAATGGGAACAACAAGGAAACTATACTTACAATCAGAAAGAGGCTGTTAAAATTTCTGAGATGTATAATAAGGAAAGAGATCATAGAAAATTTAATACTCACAATACATACTGATGGCAAGTAGGGAAATAGTGAATAATCTACTTACTCTGTTTGTATGAATAGAAGGCAAAACAGGGACAAAGACAGATTATAAAATGTCAAAAATTACTGAGAGCAGGAAAAAATGATGAGTCATGATCACACATATTCTAAAAGTTCTTGGTGAATAAAAAATGTAATGGGTTACATTAACTGTTATTTAATATCTTCAAAAAGTGAAAAGACAGCTAATTAATTCACATCAAATTGGCTCCCTCTATTTTATTTCCCTCCTCTTATAGTTGTGCCCTCAAACTGTGACATGACAGTGATGTAACCTTTTAACACAGCCAGCAACGTGATAGAGGGCAAAGATAAGTTAAGTTGCATAGATGACATCACAATTAGCAAAACTTTTTAGTCACTCTAAAAAAATTACTTTTCCAAGCTTTGTTTAAAATCATATTTTTCCTAACCTTGAACAAGCAACATGAAATATATTTAAAATATCTGAGAAACTCTTCCTTCATTGCTGAATAAATGTGTTTATCATCATTCGGTGTGAAAGCATTCCTGACAGTTTCACAAATAATACTGGGATATGCTGGAACAACCATTCCAAAGATTAAGAAAAAGTCAATAAAAAACAACAAAGAATTTCAAATAAAGAGAAATTCTTAATGCAGTGGAGGCTATTTGCAATTCAAGGATGGTAACTCCATGGATCTGATGGATGATTTCTATATTTATCTCCAGATGGCTTGAAGTGTAAATCTTTGGTTTCTCACTCATTCCAACTTTAGTTCAAATACAAACCAAACCTCGAGCTGAACCATAAATCGTAGAATTATTATTAAACATTGAAGCCAGTGCTATTTTTGGTCTGTTGGTTGCTCCAACTCAATCTTTACAGATAGTAGAGGATTAAAAAAAAATGAATTACAAATGCTGTTTATTTATAAAATCAAAGAGAAAGACTTGTATAAATTGACTTGCAACTCAAGTCTGGAATACAAATTTCTCTTTTGTTCTAGGTTCAATCTAATTTTACAATATGAATTTTTTTTATGCTTTTGGATTTTGTTGTTAGATTCCATTTGTTATTCAAGTTATCTAGGCATGATCATCAACATTTTCCAGTATTTTTACAGACTCTATTGATTAATAAATTATCCAACCACAATACATCCTGAGAGACAGTGGCTAGACAATGAGGACAAAATTTTAAAGAATAAATGCAAAAACATGAATCTTTTCTTAGTTAGAATGCAAGATTGCAAACTTGTAAAGCCTAACAGAAGTTTAACATTTAAACTTCAGTATGCTATGCATATTTTCATTGCTGTAAATAGATGTGATGTCAGGATTACCTCCTGATCACTGAGACTTATATATATATACATATATATATATATATATATATATATATATATATATATATATATATATATATATATATATTTATAATTATTTATTTAAAAATATGATTCCATCATTACATAAGAGTTCTCATGTTTCAAAACAAGAGCCGAAAACTTCAATATAATTATTTGAATTAAAGTACCAAGCTCTGTTCCATCTTCAAGCAAAATCTTTTGGGAAATTATTTTTGGAAATTTTGGAAATGTAGCGATGGAATCATATTTTTAAATAATTATATTTATGCTCTACTTTTGTATCGAGCATTATTTTAAAAAAATAACAAAAATACTAAAGAACTTTGGATTATTTACCTAATCAGTTCTTTCCTATTTTCTATATTTTTACACACGCACACACACACACACACACACACACACATATATATATATATATATATATATATATATATATATATATATATATAATACATAAAAGGTTAATGGTAAGAGTGGAATCAGACCAGGAAACAGTAGTAATAAAAAGTGCTCAATACATGTGTGAAAAAAACAAAAGTAAAAATAATGTAGAGCTTTTACCTTTAAAAATCAGGGGGTCTGACACTGTACATTCTTCAAAATTCAAAATGCAACATCAGTCACCAACTTCTGTCTTCCTGAATTATGTTATTTTATTGTTCTTTCCACTCACTAAAATCTCATTTTTTTTTCACTTTCAGTAACCTCTTGCATCATAGTGGCATTATCACCTAGCTTGGGGTGAAATAATTTTTTAAAAATATTGATATTTGAAAACAATATGTTTCTGAAAAATTCCTTACCCATTTCATGTCAATCAATGTTGATATCCTTGCAAAATAGATCATAATTACTTCTCAGTAAATAAAGTTTGATATATGATATTTACTCATTTTTAAATCATACAGCTAATATGTCCCATCATATGTAAATAATCTTGAAATAATGTCTCCCAACATTTTATGTAAAGAAATTCATCTTTCCAGTAAGTAATTTCTTAGTGTCATCATTTACTGAATCATAAATAAAATTTACATGTTTTTTTTTGTGTGTAAACAGAAAAAAATACAGGCATCTCAAAGGATTTAATCAGTAATTTCCTGACACAATCTTTGTCTACTTACTTTAACATAATTGACTTTTATCATGATTTTAATGCTTCAGGGATTAAGTAAGGTGGTTCATTCACTCCAAGAAGATTATTATAAATAGTAAGCTACAAAAGAAGTTTTTTGCAACAGGTGGAGCAGAGAAAGGCAGAAAAGGGTTTCTTTTTTGGTAGACACAAGTCTTGGTGACTTTTCTCTTTGCTATAATTTGTTTTCTTAATCATTTTGTCTGGAGAAAAAAAAGAAAAGAAGCATTTGCTTTCTAAACTCAAAAACTCATCTGCCAAACAATGATAGGGTCCTTTATTCAAAACAATGATCAAAACACTTTTTTTTTAGTTTATCATTTTATTTCTGCTAGAAGGACAGCAAAATTCATAAAGTGAAAATAATTTAAAAAGAGTTAATTCTTTATCAACTGAAAAATAGATTCTATACATATAAGGTTTTATTTACATGAAAATCCTATATATTTACACATATTTTGTGTCATATATATATAATGAACACACAAACACCCCTTGTCTGGTTGAATTGGATTTCTCTGTATCCTTGGAAACATTATAATTTTTGCTGTGTTTTTAAAACCCACTAATTTTAAAAGTTACTCCAAAATTCGCTTTTTTTTTCATTTTTTTTTTTTTTTTTTTTTAAGCGTTTAACCCCAAGCAAGGTGGGAAGACACTAGGACGCAAGGGGTTACAGAAAATTTGGAGCAAGATCAGATAGGAGTGATAGAAGAAAGGATGAGCAGAAGGGTAGTGGATAGATCAAGGCAACTGGAGATGTCGATTGACATTACATTTGAATAGCTGGAGATTATAGCTCTCAGGGAAACTGGAATAGGGAAGGGAGTTCCACAGGCGAGAGATGCGAGACATGAAGCTCTTGGAGTAGAAGAGACGGCTACATTTAGGAGTTTTTACAGTGAAGGGGTGAGAGCAGGATGCCAGCCTCGTAGGCCGCTTGAACTCATGAAGTCTGGGAACCAGCGAATGCAGCTCCTCAGAGCAATTGACATGAAAGTATTTGTAAAAAAGACAAAGAGAGGCGACAGAGTGTCTGTAAGAGATTGACTGTAGACGAGATGCCAGAACAAGGCCAATTATATTGCATATCCATCTCTGGATCTTATCAAGAACCCTGAGGCAAACAGTAGGGGCTCCAGACAATAACTCATGAACTCATGAAGTCTGGGAACCAGCGAATGCAGCTCCTCAGAGCAATTGACATGAAAGTATTTGTAAAAAAGACAGAGAGAGGCGACAGAGTGTCTGTAAGAGATTGACTGTAGACGAGATGCCAGAACAAGGCCAATTATATTGCATATCCATCTCTGGATCTTATCAAGAACCCTGAGGCAAACAGTAGGGGCTCCAGACAATATATGGCAGCAATACTCCATGCAAGGGCGAATTGTTGATTTGTAGATCTGGAGGATCGATTCCGGGGAGAAAAATTTCATGGCGTGGCACAGGGAGCCAACTTTCCTTGCGATGGATGCAGCAATTGACTTAATGTATTTGCTCCATCTCAGGTCAGCAGTCAATGTGAGACTGAGCAGCTGCAGAGAGTTGTTCTCGAGAAGTTGAGCGCCAGACATTCTAATGGTGGGCAGGGAAGGATCTCTGTGGTGATTAATAGAGAGCAGTTTTGTTTTTGAAGCATTAAAGTTGACCAGTCAATACCTGCCCCAGTTCACAACTGATTGGAGGTCCTTTTCAAGACGCACGGCCAGGTTAGTTTTGTCAGTGACACTAGATTTGTTTTTGAGGCAGGAATAAATTGTGGTGTCATCCGCGTAGATGCCAACTTGGGAATTTATGGTGTCAGGAAGGTCATTTATGTAAATAAAGAATAGAGTGGGGCCTAGCATGGAGCCTTGAGGAACACCTGCGTTCGTGGGATAGGAACTGGAGGAGAATCTGTTGAGAACAACCTTCAATTCACGGTTTGACAGGAATGATTGTATTAGGTCAAACAACTGACCTGTAATGCCATAACCCTGGAGCTTGCGAAGAAGGCCGGCATGCCAAACCCTATCAAATGCTTTGGAGATGTTTAGGGCTACGGCATGAGCTTCCCCATTATTTTGAAGAGCTTGGTAGACAGTTTCAGTGATGGCCATAAGAACATCAGCTGTAGATTGGGCAAAGTGGACGCCATATTGCTTGTCTGAGAGCAGATTATGGGATGTGAGGTGGTTAACAACCTTGGTATTGATTAGGGCTTTGAAGACTTTGCCGAAGAGGGGTAGGAGACTGATAGGACGGTAGTTAGAAGGGTCAGAGGAGTCGCTAGAATTCATGAAGACTTTTTTAATCTTTAAATTTTATTTTATTTTATTTTTATTTTATTTTCCCCCCTACTCATCAGTGTGTTTGACCGTAGTAACACATTTTGTCCTAATCATTCTAACCTATTTGATGGTTTAGTTAGAAATCCCGGTTTGAAAGAAAAATCAAAAAAAAAGGGAAAATTGAATGTCTTTGGCTAGATGTGAAAGTGTCTCGTCAGTATTCTCATGATCTAGATGGCTGAATCTTCTTGCTTGATAAAATGTCTGAATTTGGAATTGTTTTCGCCGTTTCTTTCTCCTGTTGTTCTTAATTTTATTGAAAGCATGTCTCCCAAGCCCACTATTAGGTGAGGGCGGAGGTTGGCCATTGACCCCCCCACCCACCAGGTCGATGCTTGGACTTAAGGTAAGGCATACATTCACTTGTTATCACGAGGAAGAAAGTGGACAAACACTCTTGCTGCTTTGTGTGAGTATAATTTCGCTCTACCGAAAACTCATTTTAATTTTTTTCTATTTTTTTCTTCAATTTTTTGTAATCTTTAAATTTTATTTTATTTTATTTTATTTATTTATTTTTTTTCTCCCCCTACTCGTCAGTGTGTTCAACCATAGTAACATATTTTGTCCTAATCATTCTAACCTATTTTGATGGTTTAGTTAGAAATCCCGGTTCGAAAGAAAAATCAGATAAAAAGGGAAAATTGAATGTCTTTGGCTAGATGCAAAAGTGTCTTGTCAGTATTCTCATGATGAAATGGAACTAATGTCTTAAATTTAATTACAAAATTAAATTCGGAGCTTTCAGCTTCCATTTCTGAAACATGGTTAGAACTGTGTAGTGAAAAAAAACATATTTTAAATCAATTAATTTATAATATTAATGCTCTGTAAATTTAAATAAAGTTTCAAAACAGTAATTTCTGTGTTGCAATGAAATCATATTTTTAAAAACATAATTATAATTTTAAGCACTACTTCTGTATTTAGCACTGTTTTTTTTTAAATAAAAACATAAATACTAAAGAACTATGGATCATTAATCTAACTGTTCTTTCCTATTACATCAGTACACACACACACACACACACACACACACAAACACACACGTGTATATATATATATATATATATATATATATATATATATATATTCATGCATGTTTCATTAAATAATATAGACAATATTAAGCTTATCAGACGTTATGAAAAGAATTTACATAAAATAGATAGACAACACTTGTCTATATTATTTAATGAAACATGTATGAATGAAAAAATGCTGCCTAAATACACACAATATATATATATATATATATATATATATATATATTGTGTGTGTGTTTTGAAAGACATCTATAGTCCAATGCACTACTTTTTTTAGTTTTGGTTATTTTTGATAAAGTCTTTATTTATCAGTTCCTGGTGATTTGATTTTGTTCTGACCTTATTGAAAGTGCTTTCATGTTGTACTGCATATAGCCAGAGTAGTTTTGGGGATTATAAACATTCATCTTTTATGGAGTCATTTGCAGCTGCTCTTTCTTATCAAAAGTGAAAGTTGTTTTTCCAATAAATGACTGCATCTGAATATATAGAAAGTGAAACAAAACTTTTGATACTGTCAATCAGATCCAATTTATCTGCTAACCACTTAGAGCTTAATGGCAAATTGTCCCATGAGATCATTCTGGAGGAGGTGATGAGATATTTTGTCAACATAATATTACATAAACTGTTTTTTTTTATTAGTATGAAGCTTATAAGAATGACAAGGTTCAGATAAGTTAAAATATTAAACCTATTTTAATCATGAAGTGTGGCTCAATTTTTTATTAGTATGAAGCATAAGCTTCATACTAATAAAAAGAATGACAAGGATCAGTTTTTTTTATTAGCATGAAACTTATAAGCATGATAAGGCTCAGATTAATTAAAATATTAAACCTATTTTAAGCATGAAGTGAAGTAAAGATTTATTAGTATAGTATTGTGTGCAAATTAGATAGACAAGTATAAATAGAGAACAACTGGTGAACATAGGGAATGCCTAGCAAACCCATTTGCAATTCAGGACATGGAGAACTGTACTACAACTGCTACTACCCAGAAAGGCAAAACATAACAATTAGTATATAGCTTATGAGCACAACAAGGCTTAGATTTATCCAAAAATTAACCATACTTTAATAATGAAGCGAGGCTCATATTTTAACACATTATAAAGCAAAGCAGAGATTTTTTTTTAGGCAAATTTATTTGAAAGTAAACTTTCAACTTTCTCAAATTTTGAAACAAATTTTGTATTGCAACAGATCCCTACTTTTTGTCCTTTAAAATTTTAATTTATTTTTGTCACACATAAACATAGTGTGATATAAAATGATACTCATTAAACAAGCTGGGTGTTTGAAGAATGACCCTTTAACTGGGCACAACTGCCCAAAGTACTCAGTGGGATGACATTCTTATCTATCTTGAATCAAGTTCATAAATGTTTTGGCCTGGGATAAGTGTGGGCTGGGAGCTGGCATTTATGTATTTTCCCAATCAAACAGGCATGAGGTCTAGCTCCATACAAGATGAACCATTTTTCCTGGCAGCCAGTCTACCACTGAGAGAACTACAAAAAGGAGTCCTATTTAACATTCTTCACTTTCCCCATTTCCAAAATCTAGTAGCAGCCAGCCTGTTTCACTATTTGTTATAATCTAGGAAAAGTTACTGAATAGAATAATCAAATGAAGGTTGGTAATGAACGATAATACTTCGGACAAGAACAACACATATAAGATTCGCAAGCAGCACATAAAAGAAGTAGTCAACTGCTGGAAGTGAGTCAAGTGAATTCCATGATGAATCTCCAAATGCAGACTAACATACAGTATTTATATTATTTATTTATACAGTATGTATAAATGGTGACATACGCATTATCATCTATACGCATGCTACAACATTACTGAAGCACATGAATAAGCCAAGATGATTCCTTTAACTCTTTCTCAGCATTTGTAATGTTTTGATAATAAAGGGATCACCTTTCAGTCATGCCTTAAACCATGGTCTTTTATTATCCTCTCTCTTTCTCTCTCTCTCTCTGCAATTCTTTCCCAGTTTCTTTAACTCTCAGTGACCTATGATTAGTAGAAATGATTAAAAAGAAAATTTCCCTTTTTATGCATCTAGCCATTTCACCCAAGAAATTGCATCTAATATTCAACCAGGTGAAGGTCCAACATGTAACACTGAGTTATGTGCCATGCATGATACATGACTGACGAGGCAGATTTTTTCCCACAGTAGGTTGCCATTTCTTTCTGCAGTAGACCAGTTGCCATCCAAAGCTATAGAACCCAGTCTGTCCTGCTATTTACTCATAGCTGGGGAGAGAAGAAGAGGATTCATACCTTTCCCATGGGTATTAGCATATAAGTGAATGTAATGGATTCAAATGGAATTCAAACTCAGCTCGCTGATTCTTCAATCCGAACTGCTATCCATTACTCCACCGTGCTTCCATCATGCAACACTACAAAAACTAAAAATTTAATCATAAAATAAGAATGAAATAAGATTCAAACTTCAGAATTTTCTAATCATAAGCAGGCTCAGCTAAAATTATCTGATTTTTAAAATTAAAAAATCAGTGTACTTGCAGCTTCTCTAATAAATTATTTTGTGCTGAAAATATTGCAATTTAATTTTCCTACCTTAGTAATAAAATCTAGTTCTACATGTAGGGATACAAAAGGTGATTGTCTCCCTTTCATTGAGATAGTCACAAGGGTCACATGACAGCCAGTGAATGACATCAGAGGATAATGTGACAAAGGACAGGTGCAATGTAGACCCTGGCAAAGAAGAAGGATGTCCCTAGGCCACAGTAGTAGATCTTACAATAAAAACCACATGGCCTCACCATGTTCATAGAGAAACCACTGTAACTCCAGTTTTTCCTTCAGGAAATATTACAAATAAGGTTCCTCTTTGTTTTTTTCACATTGTTGCTGCATATATGTTATAATTTCTCTGCATGGAAAATGTGTATATGCATATGTATAATTTCATGTACAATGTAGCATTATAAAACTCTCTCTCTGAGAACAAAGTATGTGATGTAATGAATATGCATGCACCTGGGTTCCCCACTCACAGTAATATGATTGGCTGGTGTCAGCCATAAATACAGACTGATGTGGAGGTCCAGGGATGACACCTATTGGCTACACCTATTGTTATCGCCTATTGCCTACCACTACGACAAGGAGCAGTCCATTATGGTTACCTGCTAGATTGTTCTACTCAGTGACAGTAGTCCAAAAACCACTTTGCCACTTCGAACAAATATATTCCTTTCTGGGACATATCAGCATGTTTGTCATTCCTTTTCCTTTAAGCTATTCTGTTCCATCTGTGAAATGCGGTGTTATTGTATCATGGATATAATAATGCACATAATGATAGAAACATAAATAGGAGAATAAACCTTTCTTCCAAACTCTACCATTATATTCATATTTTCGTAAGGTGGGATAATATTTATCCCTGTCACTGGTAAACAAGGTTTAGACAGCACTTATAATATTTCTAATATTTAAAAATGGTTTAATATGTGTATAGTTGTCTCTATTTCTGAGATGAGTTATTGTAACTACAGTGTAACCTGGATATAAGAGAGTTGTCGGGACCGGAGAAGAGGTCTCTTATATCCGGGTTCCTCTTATATCCGGGTTTCTCTTATATCCGGGTTTGGTCTAATTTACATACATTAACACAGGCTCTAATTTGGGACCAGATAAAATCTATCTTATATCCGGGTTTCTCTTATATCAGGGTTACACTGTATATAATTTTTTACTGTTTTCTTCATATTTCAGCCGTCTTTAGGTGATACATGTTGGAATTTCAAACCAAACACTTTATTTAGTCCACAGGGAGTAAACTGTTCTAATTCCATGTGTCATGGCTTTTTTAGATATCTCAACTCTCCCAAGGACATATGGCCCAGTGCTCAAAAGCATTGCTTAAGTAATCCAAAAAGTGACTTGACCCAAAGAGTTGTGAGTTCAATACTTGGCCACAGCAGGGGGGAACAAAAACTTGGAGAGTTGAGTTACTAAATGGAATTACCTGATACTTAGATATCCAAAAAATGCATGGCATGTGAAATTACAACAATCAACTCCCTTGGACTAAAGAAAGAGTTTGGCTCAAAATTCCAACGTATATCACCTGAAGAAGGTTGGAGTGTACAACGGCTGAAATGTCGTGAATATGGCAGTAAAGATGAGGACAACAGTCCGAACCATGTAAATAGTGAATTGGATAATTATTCAAGATTATTGATGACAAAGGCAAAAAAAAGCTTTGAATGTGCTGGAGCAACTGATAAGATATCTTGATAGAAATTTCTTTGTCCTTTCAAAGTGAATAGGATTGTGATTCCTGACAATTCATAGATGGATATAAAAACAGTGAAAGCAGTCATTGTTATGGAGTAACTGACAAGATATTTTACTAATGTGACATCACACGTTGGCAATATATGGCAGTGATTGTCAAAGTGTAGTATTCAGGTCCTTACTTGTCTTCCAGACTCCTGCCAAGAGTTCCCAAAATGGATGTGTATATAGCATTGAGATTACCATTGCAGAATGTAGGACTGGCAAGTTGTGATCAAATTCCTGCTAAATTACAGATATTATGTTTGCTAATTTTTAACAAAATCCGTTCATACTCATGAATAATCTTCCGTGTATTGATGTTGAAGGATGAGAGAAATGTGCTATAGCTGTTTAAATTCCCCTCCCCTCCTTTGTTAAGTGACAGAGATGTCAGTTCTCTGGTAGATGTGGGGTGCTTTTCATTATTTTGAGTGTGTATTTTGTATTTATTTTTGTGTCTGGATATGTGCTTGTTTGAGTGACTGATTGATCGAATGATTGTTATTAATTACCTAGTCCAGCATTAATTTTGTCTCGTTAGCTAATGTTTGTGCCACATTTAAAGATTGTGAATTTTTGTATTATTAACACTTTTAGTTTTTTGTATATAAATTGTATTCATTATAAATATTCATTGGAGTCTCATTTTTAAATGTTGTTATCTTATTTTCCCCACCCCAAACAAATTGTAAATGTGGGAACTAGTTAGGTCTACACAAAAACTTTGAGGTATTATAGTGGCTGGTGCAAAAATGATAAGTAATAATGTTTTGTGTTGGTGTAAGGAATACCATCGTATGTTTGGGTCTGTAATTGTCAGTCGCTAAACTCTTGAATGATAGATCAGTTGAACTATCTGTCTTCGGGCGGGGAGGAACCCAAAGGAGGCTACCCCTCTTTCAGGAAGGTAGACCGACCCTTAACCTGTTTATACCGGTTCAATGTGCATATTTTTAGCCGAGCCCACAGGCTCGGAGAGCCCACGTTAAAAAGGCCTTGTGCTACATGACGCCCTCGTGGGGGTGGTGACTGAATATCGTCTGTAATTGTTGCTAGCTAAGTTTAAGATAATACAGATTGAAGACCAAACTTCCCTTCTCTCCCATTTTGGCCTTGTACCACATTTTTGCATTAAAACAAAATAAATATTACTTTCATCTATGATAAAATTGCACATATTGAGATTAGTTAGGACTATATAGAGACTTTAAATTATTATGGCGGATATAGTAAGAATGGTAAGTAAGAATGTGTTGTTTTGGTATAAGGAATAATGCAGTATGTTTGAGTCAGTGTTTGTGGCTAGCTCGGTTTAATTATAAGACGAAAGAAAACCAGCCTTCCTCTATCCCCTACTTGGCCTTGGGACTCATTTTTGTATCTTTACAAAATAAATATTACTTTCCTCTATTGTATGTAGACTTTATGAATTTAAGCACAGTATGAAATTGGTGGCAAGTCTCATCATTTTATCATTGAAATGCCTAGATGTAACCATAAGTTCTATGCTAACAGTTTCTTTTCTTGCAATTCTCACTTCTTGTGTTCCAGCCAAGTTTGATCTTCAAAAATTTAACTGCAATGTCAATCTTTATCTTCTGCCTTCTTAATTCTTGTTTTTTTATTGTTCTTGTTCCTTAATAATGTTTTTCTTATATTCTTTCACACCAAGTAACCCCCTGTGCGCTAGTGGCTTTGTCTTGCTTGGAAAAAAATAATTTATGCATGAGTTAACTCAAGCATTTGTGAGTGATATTGGATGAACAGAACTCTTTCAAAGATATTGATAGTTGTGATTGCACAAAGTCATCATGACTGAGGGTTTAAGTGTACTGACCTTCATCAAACTGTTGATTACACCAGATTATGTGCACAGCATACATGCAATATGAGCTCTGTGGATGTCAAACAAAAACAAATGTGCCTTACCAAGTGTCTGCTATAGGGATTGGCTAGCTATCCTAAAAGATGGATGTACTGGTCATTATATATATATATATATATATATATATATATATATATATATATACAAAAACAAGGCTGGATCAACAATCCTGGTAGAGCTATTAGCTGAACTTTGATAGGAAATTATGACCATAATTTTTAATCTCTCTAATTAGTTGTAAAGTGTTGGCTTATGTGCATTGAAAAGAAAGAGATTATGTTGAAAAATAAATGCATGGAATAAATTCTTTTTTTCTTTTCATCATTATGCTATGGACTTATTGATAAACCTATGTATATGATGCAGTATATAAAGAGTAAAAACTAACTTTCTGTAAATGTAATTAGTATTTCATTTAATATTTTGAATCATACTGTTTAAGAAAAACATGCGAATTATAAACTGGAGATATAAAAATATGCATGTCCCAAAATTTAAATATCTAGGAAGTGTTTTAACAGAGAATGGAAAATGAAACACTGAAATATAAAGGTACATTAGGATAGTGAACCATGCCTTCCAAAAGCTAAGCAAAGTATTAAAAAACAGGAAAACTTCATTAGAAACAGGAACAGTGATGAACTGTTATGCAATATCAATTTTCCTATATGGCAGTGAATTCTGGACAATGGTGAAGAGACTTGGAGTAACAGAAATGTGATTCTACAGAAGGATGCTGACATGAACTGAACATGTCGGCAACAATAAAGTTTTAGAGAAAATGAAAGCAAAAAGGACACTCATACTTAACATCACATTTTTTGGACACATAATGAGGAAAGAAGGTTTAGAAAATTTGATACCCACAGGACATGTTGAAGACAAGAGGGACAAAGGAAAGTAACGAGTAACCTACATAATAAGCTTGTCTCAATGCTTAGCAGAACAGGGATTAGGAGAGATAGCAAAAGACAAAATTTAGTAAAAGCTACAAAGAACAGGAAATTATGGAGAGCCATCATTGCCCACATTCTGTATGAAGAGGACTCATATAGAGAGAAAATATTTAACTGCTTTAGTGATATTAGTTTAGTAGAATTCTCCATGATTGAAAAAAAAATGATCGGGCAGATTTTGTTTCCATTTCAGTCTCTCTAAATATAACAATATTTTTACATAATGTAGATGTTCATATCAGTCTCCTCAGTGTCAATATCGACATTTTTTTTTATAAAAAAAGCATTGCAAGATTATCCTAAAAATAACCTTATCACTGACAATGCTTTGACTTTGAATGTAACACAAATTTGACATTGAATCTACTATAACAGCCGTTTGTCAAAAAAACTTATAGAAAGAAGAATTTACACTTGATTACAACTTTTATGCCATCAAATTTTAAAAAAAAAAAACTGTTGACAGCATCAGATTAACTGCTCAGCATATTTGACATATAAAGCACAAGTTTGCATCTAAAAAATTATATGTGAGCTGAAAATATATATTTTCAGCTCAGATATAATTTTATATATATTTTTTTAGAAATTTTATATATATATATTTTATAGAAAGTTTTATATAATTTTTTTATCAAAAATTGATCAATTCCACAATGAAATAAACAAATCGCAAATCCAAACTTGAAGATCCAGAAATGTCGAAATCACAAATCGCAGGATCAATGTCTAAAATCCAACACACAAAACAACAGTTACATGCAAGCCAATGGACAAATTAGCAAAATAAATAAAACAACTCTCCTAATTTAAGAATACCAACCACTTTTATCGATGAAACAATGTTTTTCATTGGTCGATGGTTGGAGAGGACAAACAATATTAGCATATCTGAGAAGAATTTATGGCCACAGCTGTGACTGAATTTTAGTTCTTTTGTCTTCAGGATATTGTACAGAACACATGTGCCCTTTTTCTTGGTAGATGACCTTCTCTTTCACCACAATTTTATATATATTTTCAGCCCAGTTTTAATTTTTACTAGACTTCAACCAGAGCCAGTCAAGGAACAGGGTTACTGTTAAAATGGTAATAATGAATGAGATGTGGGACATGAATGAAAGAGGCGGTAGGGAGGGAAGATGATGAGGATATGAAGGATGGATAAAGTCTTGACTTGAAGAGGTTAAAATTAAATCATTTAGGGAAGCACCCATGCTGGAGTCTGTTCCATAATGTAGCAGATCTTGAGTAAAAACTGTATGGCTGGGACTTTCTTACATTTGGAATATTTTAGAATATAATGGAAATGAAGATGATTTGAATCCATGGCAGTAGCATGGCATATTCTAGCTGTAAAAGTCAAAACTGGTGAAACTAGAGAGTGGAGCTCATCTGAACATTTGCCATGGAAATTGTAATGAATGAAAATTTATAGGTAATTCCCCTTAGGGAACACCAGAGAATTTGGTGTATAGTAACTCAGAGATGTAAGTTAAATAAAATAAAACTTCAATGTGTTTATTTTCTGTCAGAAATGCACTATGGTGATAATGATAAGAAAACATGTTGTCCCAGAAAACACTTTTTAATAGCATTTTGTTCCAAATTCTCAAGTTCATCCAAATCATACACTTTACTGCACTCATATACAAGCCCCAACACAATGGTGAGCATACTATAAAACTAATAAAGCTTAAGCTTGAGGACCCCTAATCCAATAGAGGTCCTTAAAGCACATTTTCTTTAATGAGTAAATTTTTCAGCAAAATTAGTTTTTGTAAAATAAACCTATTTTAGTGATAGAATCATAAGCCAATGGGTTGAAGCAGCTAATATTGGCCTTTGAATATGTTCTAATACGCATTTTATATGACCTCAAAAATTCCTCTGAAATTGGACATTTTTAAAAATATTTGGGGTCTTGCAACACCTGAACCCCCAGCTGTATTGGCTCATTGAACATGCCAGAATCCATTCATAGCAGTTTTGGCAGTTGGATCCTCAAATCTGTTGTTGGTTGGTTGAGAAGGGGCCCACACATCTGCTCAAGCATCAGGGCCCAAAAAAATGTAGGTCCACCATTGCCCCAGTATGATGTTTTTTGATTGAATGTATGAATTTTCCCCTGCTGGATGAGATGTATTCAGGAGGCAAATTTAGTTCCCTATCCCCTGGTTTTGGTTCACTGTTGATTTGGAATGGTGACAATTTCAAAATTATTAGAATACAGGACCCAAAGAATATAAAAAGGCTGTCCTTTATTTCATTTGTGAAGTCAGGATATTTTCCTTACTGGTAGAACTCATCATGTTGCACAGCCTGAAAGACAAAAGCTACAAGGAGCTCTCACTCATTTTAAAGGAATATTGTAATCTAGCACCATCAATCATCATCGAGTAATTTAACTTCTGCATTTGCTATCAACAGTCAGGTCAATCCATTTTGGATTTTATCAGCCATTAAAAAAAAAATTCCAAATTTTGGGAGTGTGACAAGTGTATGTGTTCACAGATGCCTGCTTTCAAAGAAGAAACTAAAATTTCCTCAGACTCAAGAGATAGCTCTTACTATAAAAAGTACTGGCAAAAACAACTGTGACATTATGGCTTACTCTACACCTAGCATCTCATCGCAGATGAGAGGCAACAAGGTTAAACAGCCCACTCTCTCTAAAACAGAACCAAGCTCAAAATTGTGTTTCTAATGTAACAGAAAGCATTCTTCAGACCGCTTTCACTACGGGGAGGCAACATGTAATTTCTGTCACAAGCCTAACCACATTTCACCAGCCTGTTTAACCAGGAAGCACAAAGAAAGAGCCGGAAGCAGAAGAATGGACAATGTCAACCATGGAGAACCAGTTGGTGCAACCATCTCTGCTGCAGACAGAAATTCTGCATCAATGCATAGATTATTCCTCTTCCATGGAAACAGTTTGGTTTGTTTTATGGCATATCAACCCATTGGGTCATTTAATACCAAAATTTAATATTTTTCTAAATAAAGTCTTATATTTAAACAGTCAAAATTATTTTAAATAGTAAGACTGCTGTTAGTTTTGGTTATATTTTTTCATTTTAATTATATCTTTGAAATCAGTTTAGTTTCTTTTAGAAACTGGAATATGTAAAATGAATCAGTATTTTGAAAAGATTCTTTAAGTTTGTTCTTTGGTAGTATTTTAAACGAATTGAATTAAAATTGATGCAGTCTGTGTTCTATGGTGAATGGTTCTTAGCATGTCACACATACTGGCGGATCTTCCTTTTTTAGGATATATGAATGAGTTCTGGGAGTATGTCTAATATGAACCTAAACATAATCACACTTCTCTTGGTGTTTCTGATGCCATTCTCCTGTTTCTTGTTTGGGCAGGAATTCCATAGGTATTGCCACTCCTCTTTAATCATTTGACTATAAATAGGTACTTTTGGTCATTTTACTATATAAAAATGTATTTTTGCTATAGAAAATGTATTTTTATACTTTCAGTGTTTGAGGGTCCACTATTTACCCATAGCTGGATCCCTTATCCTTTTTAATTAGACTGCTAGACAACCAGGTTATCTGTCATTGTCAGGTCCCCATAAAGACTTGTCCCTGTGCGGAATCAACAGTGAACCAAGACCTGGGGATAGGGAACTAAATTTGTCTCCATATACTGCACCTCAAGACTTTTCACGACTGTAGTCCTATCCTCCTCATACCAAAAAAAATAAAATTGCAACATTGCATTTGTGGAAAATAGACTACAAAATGGAGAGTGTATACAAGACAATTTCCAATTTTGTTAAGGCTAGAAAGTGAGGATTTAACATCACTTGTCCAGTTATGGCAACAACAGTCCATTTCTAATCTAACTCTTGTAAAGGTAATGTATGGAAGGAGCCAGCTATTTCTTGGAATAAGAGAAAGAGTTGACCAATTTTCTAGCATCTTTTTTTAATCATTTCACTCCAAACAAAGGTAACAAAGATTATTGAGAGTGGAAGAGGAGAAAACTTTATTGAGAGAAAAGGACAATGCAAACAGGTTTCAAGAAGACAGAAGATGTTAATTGATGTGGCATTTAAATCTTTGAAGATTGCAGGGAAACGAGAAACTGGAAGTGTGAGAAGTGCAAGAAAAGAAACTATTAGTGATTAGAACTTAGCTATTTTAACAATAGAACAATGAGACCTAGTAGCCAATCTAGTAACAAGTTTAAAGAAACTATTGACAATGTTAAGTGAGAACTTTTTATAAATGTGATTTTTTTTAATTATTTTTTTTAATTTTGTAATAGGTAAAAATCTAGTCTTGTAAACTATTACTGCAACAATGTATTCTTACCAGATAGGAGCTCCCTAATTTTGCTGATGTTGCCTGTACAACAAGTTACTCTAGAAAAGGCCCTTAAATATCATATGGATTCCATGTGATAAATTCTTATATCATCTGTAAACTTTATTTTTTATGTTCTTGTCATAAATAAATTGCTTTGTATTATATTCTCAAACTGGAATTATATAACAAAGTGTTGACTATTAAGCATTTTTTAAATGCTATGTCCTTTCAATACATAGGTGATTATGGTTTTCCACAGATTTAATTTCTCTATTATCTATGGTTTACTTAGAAAAGTTTGTGGAATCATTGCTTTCTCCACAGTTTTCAATTTCCTTTCTCCTAAACTGGCTGACACCCAAGGCTGTAAAGTTGTTGTTATTGATGTTGCAATTGTCTAAATTGGTAGCATTCTTAAAAATTACAAAGTTTCTTCAAGGCAACAAAAGTACATCACATCCCACTTACAAAGTCTCTTGCTTTCTAAGTGCACACCATCAGCAAGACCATAATGATGACTGACCATATCCACTGTTCAGTTCTTATAGACATTCCATGTATTTAAGACAGTCAAATTACTTATGGTAACCACTGCTATTCAAATGTCAGTAGTGCTACAGATGGTAATGAGTCATGGTTTTCCCAAATGACCAATTTCTCAAAAGAACATAACCCATGAAAAGACTCCAGAAGAATGAACTAGGAAAAAACAATTCACTTTCATCCCACCAGATTCACAATACCCTGAGTCTCTTGACCAGTTGGCTTCTTTCTTTTCTAGAAGTCTCCAGTCTACATTACTATTTAACCCATACCTGGGACTGATTGATTGATTTATTGATAAACTAATTTGTTTTGTAACAGGATAGGTAAGTTGATGTTGATGTATTATTCCCCGACCCCTGTTGTTATTATTTGTTGACTGTAATGGGGTTGATATTAATGACAGAAATTAAAATGCATAAGCATACAATGATAACAACAATAAAAACTTGAGACACGTCTTGACATAAATAGCAAGAATTTGTATTTTCTTTTTGTGATATAAATTACAGAATATTGGTATGGCGTTTGTAAAAATATTCTCAGTGTCTCTTTTGTTTAAAAGTCAGTGCTTACTTGGTGTGGTTCTGAAAATTTCATTTGTGAGGATGGTGTTTGGCATGGTTTGGTTCTGAGAATTTTGTTTGTGAAGATGGCATTTTACATCATCTGTTTTCAATCTTCATGGAGTGCTGGCAAAGACATGTATTTCTGTACTGCTATTACTACTTGTCTATTCATCTATTGACTACTGCTACAGGTACACTACTCTACTCTATTCTACTGACTCTCATGTGGTGGAAGGGTCGTTTTTATAATGATTATGGTAGGATGATGAAATATCCTTTTATATCATCACTGATGACAAGATTATTTTTAGAATTATGAAATATCATCATCATTCTGGACCATAAAAGTTTTTTTATGGCTTATCAACCTTTTATAGGTTATTTAAAGCTGAAAAATATTTTTAATTTTAGGAGGCCACTTATAGTGATTGGTGTTCAAATGTGGTCACCCATCTAAGTACTGAATTGGCTTGCTATAGCTTGACAAAGAAGAAATGGATTCATGCCTTTCCTAAGGGAATTAGTATAAAATAAATGCAAAAGACCCATATTGATAGCCATTATGCTACATATGTGCCCTTATTAAACATTAAGTGTTTTAATTACAAACTAAATGATTTGTTTCTTAAATATAAATGTATATTTGTTCCCATATAAATACAAATATATTTTCTTTAAATACAATCAAAGATACATGCAGTCAGAACCAAAGCATAAAGACAGAGTTACTTATAAGGTTGAAATTTCTGTAGACAGAGTATGCTTTAGAAATGCTGAACTATGAATTATATGAAGAAGAGGGAGCAGAAGGAGACTAAGATGACAATGAAGGATGTATTGTAGCCATAATGAAAATTATTAAGTCACTCAGTCTAGATTGTTCCAAACTAAACTTCCCCCCCCCATAAAAGTTACATCATTAATATGTCACCCAACATTATAAAGTTAACATCTTCCTTAACTGAAGCTCAGTAAATGAAGCCAGTCAATCTTTAATGACCACTGCTGGACAGTTGTGAGTGTTCGTTCAAGTTTTATGTTCATTTTATTTCCTTCACTTCCATCAAGGTCAGTTGGCTCTTTATGAATGGTAGCAGTAACACTTTGCAATGCCTGGAAATTCTTCTGGATAAAAACAATATAAAGTGAGACATTTGCAAGAGAATGGAAATTCATGTGTTGTCTGCAATAAATATTAAAGACTTTGTGTATTAAAAACGGTGTTTTATTGATACCTTTCATAACAGAATCAAATGTATATTGTTGATAAATTCTGTTTTCTGAGTTCAGCAGAAGACCTACAAATTACAGTTGGTAGACTATACTAAGGAGTGTGGAAAAAGAACAACATCAAGAGGTTTTGGGATCACTTCTACTTCTATGTGCTGTGTCCACTCAAAACATAGGTGATCATGGCTCTCCATAATTTCCTGTCTTTTGTAGCTCTTAATAAATTTTGTCATTTTGCTATTTCTCCTGAAACTTGTTCCTCCAGCCATTTACTCAAGCTCGTTATGCAGTGTTTTCCTCTGTCCCTCTTGCCTTCAATCTGTCCTGTGAGTATAAGATTTTCCAATCCCATGAGAAAAGAAACTCTTAGCATAGAACTTACAGTTACATTTAACCAACTCAACTGTAAATTGATGAGGGGTTATCGCCAGTCTAATATTGCGCTTAAATTCATAAAGTCTAGTTACCATAGCGAAGAGATCATCCAAACAGTTGCCATGAAAGTATTTATAGAAAAGGCATAGGAGAAGCAAGTTTATGGCAGTGGGAAAGTGACTGAATCTGAAATGCCAGATCAGAACCAATAATATTGCAGATTCTTCTTTGGAATTTATCAAGGATCTGTAGATATATAGCAGGAGCAAATTTGACAGCAATATTCTAAGCATGGAGGAATTGTAGACTTATAAATATGTAAGGTAAATTCTGGAGAGAAAACATATCTATGTTATCCAAACTATCACATTGTCTCCACTGGCTTCTTATTGTCCCTCAATACAGCCTATGGTCATCATTTTACTAGGATGATGTCACAGATGAAGTGTGACAATTTAATTCCTGAAATTGCCTTGGGAAAGCAACATTTGCTTACCATGTCAATATCAGTTGCTGTTATTTTCAAATTACTCCCCTTATGTATCTCTGCACTTTTTGAAAAGATCATGTCATTACTGGAGACATTCTTGACAACTTGTTTTTTTGGAATAGCTTTCAATAATGTAGTCATGTGTTGCTGGATGTCAAGGATTTTACCAAATCATATTGAAAACTTCAGTAATTACCTTGTTAAACATTTCTAAATTATTCAAAAGATTAGGCAAAATGTGAAACCAAAATTGTTTCTGCTCGTCCATCAAGATTTGAGACACCATTATTCTCATTGCCAAATTCTCTGTTTCCCCACATTTGTATTCAGTTATCTGCTATCAGTTGCACAAAGAAATACATTCCATATATAAATATGTATATTCATATGAAATACATGATTCTATCTATGATCAGATCTATTTTGACTTGAAGAAACACTGCAAATCAGTTTGATTTCTTATTTCCAAGTATGCCCATCTGCTCAGACTGATTTATGCATATTTAATACTTACAGAACCAACCTGTGGTTTATACTTCAACTATTCTTAATGGACTTTAGTTACAATTCAAGCATGTGTCCCACTGGGCCCACTTATATTTTTTAATTCAGAGTTGACCTTTTCCTGTACTGGTGGCCCACCACTGCTCTGATTTTGAGTTCTGACTGTCCTGCTCTTTAGCCAATAGCTATGTATTTACATACAGGCTAAAAGATTCCATCTATCATCAGAGCTGTTTTGACTTAAAGAGACACTGCAAAACAGTGTGTTTTCTCATATTCAGCATGGCTGCTCGTTTCTTTGATTTGTGTACATCAAGGTTTGGATTCTGTCTGCATTTGCATCATTACGTTATGTTTTAGGCTGCTTACTTCTTGCATCATTGTGAATATTTTTGTAGCCTTCCCTGAACTGTCTATGCTACTCAAAAACCTTCAGTTTCTTCATAGTTACCATTAGGCATTTTTTACATTCCACAAGCATTTTTGCCATTCTTTACTCAAAACAATGTTAATCCATTGTTCCTGATTCCTTTCCCTCATTTACTGCCAACAGTATAACATCTTCTTTACTGCTCAAGCAGTAGAGGAAGTTCATGTTATACTGATTATATTTTTCATTTTGTTATACTGTTGCAGACTTGTGAATATATTTTGAGTGATCAGAAGGATTTTTAGTGTTGGTGTTCTAAAAACATTCGTCTACAACAATTAAAGAATAATATTAGAAACAAATCATGACGTATTGTTTCAAAACGTAACAAGTGAATTTATTAAGTATTTGATATACATGCATGTGGACTGAAAAGGTTAGACAGAGTTGTGTCTCTTAGACTTGGAAATATTTGTACCTAAGCTCCTAAAGTGAAAGTAATTATTAAACTGTAGTTTAGAAGAATAAAGTTTCTTTAGCATGTTTGGAATTGTGGATTGGTAAAGTTGGTAAGAGTTCAGAAGAGATTTTAGAGTTTGTACTTACGAGAATTGTTGATAATGGTCTTTAACGTCTGACTGCAAAGGTTAAGACTTAAGTTCATGAAGATTACACCTTGGCAGCAAGGAATGAGATGCGAGAGAAAAAAAAAAGAGAGTTTACACGTATTTTGTTTATATAATTTTGTTGTACCATGTGACAGGCTCTAACTGAGTTGGCGCCAAAATAGATCTGTCGCATGGGGGTGATTTGATTGGTCAAAACTGACCAATCAGCAGGCTAGATTGAAGGTGATTAACCAATGAATGCTTGTTATATATTTTGTAAGATAGTGGTGGTGAAAGTTACAACAGGAATTCTGCATTTCCTAGCAGGGGTGATTGGCTGACGTGGAAGATTCCACAATACCATAATATAACTCTGACCATTGAATTTTTGCTGCATGTAACTGGTCATAACATTTTAGTTCAATAGTGTATATATTGTAGCACTACACAATTTAATTGGCATAGATATATTTTATGCACATACCAAAGGGTAAGAAATGTGTCACATAAAAGTCTGGCTAGAGACATGGAATATAAATCCCCCTTAGTAGTTGGTACCAATTCATCAGAACAAATGCATGTCTATTCTAAACCTCATTTTCTCTCACTGTTCATAGGCTTGTAGCAGTTTTATTACCATTTTTGTTGTGAATGGCGAACGATGAACGTCGCAGTCATCATTATTGTACTGATTGAGTTACCAATATTTAACTATGGCTAGAAAAGGTGAGATTAAGGACAATGCGTAGACGCAATGCAGTTTATATTTGACGTAAATAGCACATAGTATAAAATACAAAACTGAACGGAATGATTCCAAAACATAACAATTAAATTTATTGATGTTTGATGTACATGCATGCGAACTGAAAAGGTAGGACAGAGTCGTGTCCCTTCGATTAGGTATTAGTTGTATCGGAGTTCATATTAAGAAGAAGTAATATTAAACTTGTAATTTAGAAGAATAAAGTTTGGAATTGTGAGTTGCAAAGTTGGTAAAAGTTCAGAAGTGATTTCAGAGTTCGGGAATGTTGGTAATTGTCTTTAACGTCTCACCGCAATGGCTAAGTCAGGAGTTCTTGAAGGTTATATCTTGGCACTTGGTAGCAAGGAATGAGACGTGCGAGAGGAAAACTCAAGGGAGTTAACATGTGTTGGGTTTATATAATGGTCGTGTAGCACGTGGGAGGCTCAAACAGAGAACACAGGGGAAAACAGATTGGTCACGTGCAGGTGGTTTGATTGGCCGGAACTGACCAATCAACAAGCTAGATTGGAGGTGATTGACTAATGAATACTTGTTATATTTGTATGAAAGTAGGATGTTACTTACCAGATAGGAAGAGTGCATTTCCTAAAAAGAGGTAAGGCTGGTTTGTTGTGGAAGATCCCACAGGCTAGCCACATCACTGATGCAACGTACGACCAAATCATTGATCATATAAGATTTTATTTCATTTCTCTTTTATGATTTATTTTCTGGAAACAAGCTACTGATACCACTTCAAGCGTGGATATTCATCAATAAATTCCTTATCTAGTTTTGTTAACAAGTATGCTACCTCTTTATTGTCATCCTTCAAAATCAGCTGTTTAGTTTAACACCTAAGCAAGCATCACGCCATAAGTTCATTTTGAAATGGCTCTGTGAAATCAGGAAATAAATATAGACACATATCTCCCTAACACGTTGATTTAAATACGCCCAGTGAATCTGAACGATCACCACTTCAGGAATTTTAACCATTTTTCGTATTATCTGATAGAATCTTGTATTCCGTATGTACGAAAATTTGCATTTCGCTACTACTAAATTACAATGTGTTTTTAATTTAAATATCTTATTAATGAAATTAGCAGTCTTAATTTTTTAAATTTGCCTGCATCGTGTTTCTTCTTCAAAGGTTTTCCTGAGAATTTACTATTCTTGTGCTCCGCTCAGCTCGTATGGTCAATCTAGTTAAGAAATTAACTACCTACTTTGCGGCTTTGCCGTTGTTATTGGAAACATTACGTCATCACTAGCTATTATTTAAATTACAGTACATGCGCACCAAATTTCTTTAACTAATTCAACTAGTACCGGTTATAAATCTCGGTATTCCATATCGATCTTATTGATTCTTCAAATTTTTTTGAGATTATGTAAGAACCTTTTGATTTATATTTTCACATGCATTAACCTAATTAAATTAAATATTTATTTTTAAAAAATAACAAATACAAAGGAAATAAAAAATATTTTTTACTCGCAGTCGCATCGCCTGCGTTTTTTGGAACTTTGAAATCGTATAGAAGTTAGAACTATCCTTTTTGTAAGGAGGAATTTCATTAAAATATTATTTTATTCACTATCTCCTATTGTCATTTTAAATTCTGCATTATTAAAAGAATGTTTTAGTTTGTACATATATACAATTCTATTCTTGCATATTACGTTCCGTTCGTTGTTTGTTAGAAACACTGTTAGTGTTGAATATTTTATAACTGAAAAAAGTCTTCTAATATTGCCTCTTTAAAATAAATACTTGTTTTCTTTTTAGTTGGAGTTAGAAAATATAATTTTTTTTTTTATTAATCAATGTGTTCAGTTAAATTGAATATTTTCTTGATCTTTTTCTTTTATAAACTAGAGAGGTTACTAAAACCGCCATATTGTAATAATGTGTAGTTTAACATTTGGCGGAAAAAGTTTCCATCATAACATCGCATATTTCAGTCAATTGCTATTTAAAATAACACCCACACCTCATAAATATATATATTTTTTTTGTGTGTGTGTGAATTTCTTACGTTTCTTTCTCACGCCAAAAAACAAAATAACTTTTCCCCCTCACACACATATCAAATTATAAAACTTTAACCTAAAAAATTCATAATTGTCTTTTAAGAGGTCAAATTAACTCGCACGAGCAGTTAAAATCGTAGCGCAAACTGAGATAAGAAATTTAATTAAACTCAAAAGTCAAAATTGTCTAAACTTTAAAGCAATCCTGCAGTTTAGTCGAACTCTTTATGTAGAGATTAAAAAACTCTCGGAAAAATGAGATGTAACTCCACAAAATCGCTAAAAAAGAGCCTAGCTTGATGAAAAAGACGCCAACCTTGCCGAAAACAAAATTTTATCGTCTACTCTAAATGCTTATGTTATTATTATGAGGAAAGACAAAATTTTTTTTTTTTTTTTTAAAATTTCCTTCTTTTTAGAACATTCTAAATTTTGATTAAAAAAAACCTTGTTTCTCTTTGTATCACTGGAACTAGTAAAATAACATAGACAATTTGGTAAATTTTCATTTTAACACCCGAGCGTCATTTACTGCTGAACTATTTTCTTTCAGAAATTAGTACGCGTTTCCGTAAAGCGATTTTTTTGTACTTAATTTAAGAATAAAGTTAACTTTCAAATATATGTAAACATCGACAAATAAAAGAATAACAAAAGAAAAAAAACACCTAACCCTAATTTTAAAGTTAACTTTATTCTTTAAAAAAAAAAAAGAATAACCAAAAAAAAACACCTAACCCTAATTTGAAAGTTAACTTTATTCTTTAAAAAAAAAAAATAACCAAAAGAAAAAACACCTAACCCTAATTTGAAAGTTAACTTTCTTCTTTAAAAACAAAACAAAACAGAATAACCAAAAAAAAAAAAACACCTAACCCTAATTTGAATGTTAACTTTCTTCTTTAAAAAAAAACAAAAACAGAATAGCCAAAAAAAAACACCTAACCCTAATTTGAAAGTTAACTTTCTTCTTTTAAAAAAAAAAAAAAAAGAATAATCAAAAAAAAACACCTAACCCTAATTTGAAAGTTAACTACAAGGAATTACTGTGAAGGGAGTAAATAGGCCCAAATTGTATACGTCCACCGACATAATTCAGCACTTAATTACTTATCAATAAGCCGGTAAGGGATGACAAAAAGAGTGAGAAGAAGTTCGATGTTTTTCTGGTCGTTAACATCCAAAAAGGTAGGTTTCTTTAATATCTAATTGTTGATTTGATTTCAGCATATACATTTGCACGGAAATAAGACTATTTTGGAAAAATATGAAGGGATAATAGCGCTTGGGTGTTGAAATGAAAATTTACTGACAATTTTTAGCAGGTTTTTTTTTTTTTTTTTGTATGACACGCATTAATTTGGAAAATCTTACAAAAATAAAAATAATTGTCGGATGTTAATGAAACTTTCAGGAACTATTCATGATCGAAATTAATATAAATGTAATTTTTTTTATTAAAGTCATGGCAGAAATATTTTTTTTTATATTTATTACCCCCACTAACTAATTTTATGAAAACTCTAGAAATTTGATCATATCGGGTTTTGTGATTACAATAATTAAAAGCACAAGGCTTTGAGGTATGCAAATCATGTATTTTTCGTTTTTAATTGCCCCCCCCCCCACTGAAAATCACCTCTGAATTATAACATACAAAACTCAATAAAACAAAGATATTATTTAATTTCAAATGCTTTTATTTGCTTTTAGTTGTTTTTATGAATATGGACAATATTTTCTGTAAGCAAAAAATTTTTTCGATGAAAAATGAATTTTTAATACAATTATTTGTTATTTCTTAATTATAATTGATTTTTACATTGAAGTTGTTTAAATATTATAAAATTAGTTAAAAGCCGCATCAGGTTTCCTAAGTCTCCTTATGAGTTAGATCTTTTTTTAGTGCGTTGTAAATTGTATCATTTTGACTAATCAGAAGATCTGCAGTAATTAAGAAATGTAATTTTGTGTTTATAATTGGGCTGTAATTATAAAGTACGGAAGACCAACCAGAATACAATTAAGTTACGTTATTTGAGTTAAGCATTGTTCTCCGCTTTTAAGGCCTTTACTTTCGCAAAACATGTGTAGAGAAGTTAATTTGATTTTTCAACTTCAACTGAGAAGGGTACCTACAAGTATCAGTATCATCTTATGAAATTTATATGATCTTATTTTTATATTAATCTCGGTTATGACATTTTTCCATAAATAAAATATCAAAATTAATAATAAAATGAATGGAAATACAAATAACACAGTAAAATGTAATAAATGTACATAAAATTATATTAGGTTGGTCAAAAATAATGTCATTTTCTTACATAGTAACACATGTGAGAAAACGACATTATTTTTGCACCAACCTAGTATTTTATATAAACTTCTGATAAAATTTCATAAGAAAGGTACCTATAAATTAATTAGATACCTTTCTTATGAAATATGAAATTTAATCTCACTCTTAAGTCTTATTTTAATTTCTTTATAATATATCTTCCATAAAGCATCGTAAACGTAAAAGTGAAAGCTAAGTACAAAAAAAAAATTAGAGCACTGAAAGTTTTCCTTAATAATAACAAGGTAAATAATTTGTTCACTTAAATGTAAATCATTTCACTTTTCTCCTTCCGTAGGACAAATTATCCTCACGGAATCCGTTAATATGTTGTTCATCATCTGTCAAGTGACGCGAAAGTTTATAACCTTCTTTGTTTTATTTTCAAATTACATCTTTTTGGTGCAGAAGCTAACTTAAGCTTGGTTCAAAATATTTTAAATAAACATAATTTCTGATTTTCTTAAAATAAGTTTTGAAAAAATGATAATTGATATTTAAAAGAATTTCAAAATGAGATTTCCAGTTTTTTTATAAAATGGAAAAAAATGGTCAATTTTGCTGACTCAAAAAAAAGAAAACAAGATTTTTAACGAAAATTTCAGACATGCTAGGAACGATTAAAAAATGTAAAAAAAATACCCCTAAAATACTTTGATCTTTCCTCTTAATAATAACAAACATTTAGACGATAAAATTTTGTTTTCGTCAAGTTTAACATCCTTTTCATCATGCTATGCTCTTTTTTTAGCGATCTCATGGAGGTAACTAAATTAAACAGAAGAAAAAGAGAGCAACATGGTGGACTTTACAGTACATACATGGCGTAAAAGTAGAACTTCTTGGAGAATGTGTATAAAAAAAAAAAAAAAAAAATTCAATTTTTTTTTTTCAAACTTATTTGTACTGAAAATCTGCTCTGAATGGTAAACTAAAAAAATAATGTAGCGAAACTATGACATTATTTAATTAGAAAAGCTTTTAATTGCTTTTGTAAATAAGATATTAAGGACACTATTGTCTTAAGAAAAAAATTTTGATGGATAATCAATTTTTACAAGAATTTTTTCATTTTTAAAAATTTATAATTTAAAAATCATTTAAAATTTTGCATTACTTTTTCTTTTAAGTCATATTGTAATAAAGTGGAAACGAAATGAATGAATCCAAAATTGAAAATACGTCGTTTTACTAATTTTTTATTTTTTCTACTTTAATCATTCCTATTTCTCAAACGTGGCATTATTATATAATGTTACCTTTTCATAATAATGCTATGTTTAAGCTACCATAGATGAGAAATGGGAATGATTAAACTAAAAATTAAAGAATTATTTTAAAAATATAATAGTAAAACGATGTATATTAAGGAACGTGATATTCATGTTCAAAGTGTTATTAGAAAGAGCAATACAAATGCAGAAGTACGTGTACTTGTTTCATAGACTATGCAAAGTCCTTCAACAAAGTACGCCACTAGGATCTGATGAAACTGCTCAGCAACTTTGATATATTAGGGAAAGATATCAGAATAATCTAGAACCTATACCGGCAGCCAACAGTATGCATAGGAAAGAGTTCAGTGAATATACAAAAATAGAAAGGAGCGTAAGGCAAGGATGCGTCTTCTCACCTGGCCTATTCAACGTATACAGCGAGGCAATTCTGAGTGGATTGGAAACCCTATCGGGATTTAGCACTGGTGGCCACAATCTTAACATTATAAGATACATACATGACACAGTACTGATAGCAGACACAGAAAAGAAATAAAATCTCCCACAGAAGGTAGCAACAGAGTGTGAGAAGAAATGACTAAGCATAAAGTACAAGAAGACGGAATGCATAGTCGTCAGTAAGTGGATGAGCCCGAAATGCGAAATCTGTTCTTTTTCACAGCAGTGAATGTTGGACGATTTCCTCAAAGATGAAGAAGAGACTCTAGGCGACAGAGATGTGGTTCTACAGAAGGATGCTAAGGATATCATGGACCGAGCGTGTGAGCAACAATGAGGTCTTAGAGTGGTTGTGAACAAGGAAGAGGCTTATACTTAACATCAGGAAGAGGGAGCTGAAGTTTACTCACGGGTTGAATAGACAGAAAAAGAGCCAAGGGAAAACAACCTGTGACAGACTTAAGCAAGTGGATGACAGAACATAGTCTGAGGGAGGTAGCAGAAGGAAGGAACTTGTTAAGAGCTGCAAAGGATAGAGGGAGGTGAAGAGTCATGATCACCTACATTCTGAAAGGACATGGCACATAAAAAGAAGAAATAACATGTAAGAGTTTAGTGAAATTCATTTATCTGCAATCCCTTATTCATTGCATATTTATGGATCAACTTTAAAATAAAAAAAAGATATTAAATAGTATAAATGTTATAAATAAAATACTATAACATTTAATAAATTCAGTTACCTCTATCCCGATTATTTCATATCAGTTATTAAATTTTTAAATTAAGAAAATTTTTTATTTTTTTTGGAAAGCATCTTCAAACAAAACTAAAAGTCAATAAAATATTAGATAATTGCTAAAAATGTTAATTTGTAAAAATTACTAGATAGTTAAAAAACCCCAAAATGCATTCACTTAGATTTCATAAATTTATGTCAATTCTGGTCAGAGCTGATTAATAACATCAATAAGACATAAGAAAAACAGAGTACGTTAAGAAATGCTTGTATACTATTTTTTATGCTATAAGTAAGTAATATTTGTAACAAATCAGATTAATTTAACTTTAAATTTGCTAATTTTATTCAAATAACGTGTCACAAATGTATGTTTTATTTCTGGAAAATTTTCAAACTGATAATTAAATTTTATTTTAAAACTTCTTAAAATATAAGAAATGGCTGCCAGTAAACAGATTTTTTTTTAAATTGAGCAAATATTTGACATTACAATCTATATAATTTCTATTTGAAATACACCAGAATATTTTACCTACTGGAAATAGTCAATTTAATCCTTTATCTTTCAATTTTAAGCTAAAAAGAAATCTTCAAGGATGCATTTTCATTTTTTAAAATTCATTTTAAACCTTAGGTATCAAAAATCTTAGCAAAAAAATTGGAGATACCTAGCAGATGTCTTTTTTACATTTTTTTTTTTAAATCCTTTCACCCCAAACAAGAAAGCTTGCCACTTTCATATGACCAGCCAAGGGAGTGATGCCTCATCATTAGTGAGGCATTTCAACTCGGGTGCCCAAGGGTGCCTTCTGCATTGTAAGACTGAGCTTGTCTATCAGACCATCCTAATTGGACCCCCTAACTACCATGTGGTATAATTCCTTATAGGACAACGTCTGAATGTCATCCATTGCCTATAATGGTTGCTTGTGAGTAAGCTGACATTTACCATAGGTGCATTCAACTTGGGTTAAACAGGAGGCCTCTTACTCACACAAGAGCACACTTCTCAGAGATAGGTTTTTTTGCAGGTGTCTTCCTTCCAGAATTAACCCTCACCATCCAATTGCAGAATACTATACAAAGTATATATTGATAAATCTCAATGCTAGGCATACCCAGACCGCTTTCAGAAGGCTGGCAGTAACAGATCTCCTAACATACTTTAGGAGCCTTGCCTCCCCACAAGAACAAGACCCTTACTAAAGATATTAGTATGGTATACTGGAGTGGAAGTATGGAGAGTCAGTAAAGGAGAAGTGGTAGATGTGCAAAGCACTTACTTCTACCCTTCCCTTTAAGGAAAGATTTCTCTGGGACTACAGATGAACTGCTATCTCAGCCTTCTCCCCAATTCATTTCCAAGAGGAGATAGGGACTAAACCAGATGCCAAATATCTTGACCAGCTCGTCTGTCTTAGAGGAAAGGCCCAAGAAGAGAAACTCCCTTCCACGCACCCAACCACAAACTGACTGATTTATTGCAGTTGATCTTGACCTTTGTCACTGTCTTGTACCCTCTGATCTCTTTGCCGGCCTCATCAGTCTCAGTTCTGTTTGGCATAAGAACCGAAACGTCATGAGCATAGGCAGAGTATATGGCCACAGTTGTAGCACCAGGTAAGGAAAGTCCACATAGGACCAGATTCGTTTTTAACTTGTGAAGAAAAGGTTCCAATGCAAAAATATACAGCAAAGTTGAAAGTGGACAACCTTGATGAATGGGATAAGACAATATGAAAAGCTCTGATTGAACTCCATTCACTTCTACCAGTGCACCTGGGGATGCATACAGAAGTCAGATCCAGGTACACCAGGAAAAAAAATCATCAGAAAATGTGTGTAGAGAAGACAGAGGAAAGCCTCATTACATTGATGAGAAAGTGACAGAAGTCAATATCTAAGTAAATTTCTACTATTACACCAATCTCTCTTATTGACATAATGTGCAGGATCAATTCCACCTTTACTTCACAATCATTGGCTATTTGATTACTTAGTATAAATTAATAGTTGAGGATGAGACAAGTGTAATAGTAAAATAAAATCTATATCCATATATCACAATAAATATCCTGTCGACCATTAATCTGCCATTGTTCATTACAAGTCCTCTTTTTAATTCTTGTTTTTAAACACCTTGCAGATTCCGTTTATGATGACTCTTTTAAAGCTTGTTAAACTAACAACCATTCATCTTTGTATTTTATCATAATTTTTGCCATATTTTCCAAGAATCTGTCTTGATATTTTGCCTTGATCTCATTTAATTTTAGTATAGATACTTGTAACAAGTCAAACAGTAAAAATTCTACTTCATTTTCTCTAGGCTAATTAATTCTATCAACCTAGGTTATCAGGATCATCATCTCTTGGGGGGGTTGCAGTCACACATTCGACTATGATTGTTTGACTCTCTAATTCAATATATTTCAAAGTTGCATACACCAATATCTCAAATCACAAATGAAATACAATGGGTGCTAAGCAATGTCTCTTCTCTGAGATAACCATGTGCTTGTGTATAACTATCTATGAAGCTCACCAGAAATTAGTGATAACAAAAGAGGATAACAAAATAAAAAAAAAAACATTGTTTTTTGTTTATAGATACTTTGTTCAAATGAGCTCATTATATAAACAAACTAAAAAAAAAAAAAAGTGGTAACAATTATGTTCAGTTAGCCACTACTCTCCTTAAAATCAGGACAAATCTAAATGAATATCATGACATTCTTAGATCATAACAAAGGTTCAAATATTCCATATGCCTGTGGACAGCAAGCCACTAATAATACAGTCTAAGTGTCATCCGCAGTTTTTTCTTGAACTGAAAACTATACAGAAGTCTAAATTTGTCTTCTTGGCTTTAGTCTTTGACAATGCTATTGAAATGAATTCTATCATTTGTCTGAAATTATTCTTATATTTTTTTGTTCTTTTTTTTAATTATTTAACCCCAAGCAAGGTGATAATGCCACTAAGATGCAAGGGGAGTAAAAGAGAATGAGTAATAAAAGTTCCACACATGAAAAAAGACTGTATTCCTTAAGAATGTATGTTATCCTGGCTCTCCACAACATCCATTTACATAAATTCATTAAGTTAGTTACTTGCTGTTTCCCCTGTCCCGCTTGTATTCAATGTCATGTGAGTATCAAATTTTCCAAGCTTTCTTTTCTCAATATGTGTCCTAAAAATTTCAACTACCTCTTCCAAATTCTAAGTATAAGCATTCTTTTTGCTCCCAGTTCCCTTAAAATTTCCTTGTTACATGCTCTATTCATACTACACTCAGCATCCTTCTGTAGAACCACATCTTTGTTGCTTCATCTCTTTTTCATCTGTGAGAAAAATTTCTAACATATATTACCATAAAGAAGAACTGATATTATATAGCAGTTTAGCACTGTTTTCTTTGTTTCAAATGAAATTTTGCAATTTCTTAATGCTTAGCTTTTTGGAAGGCGTCTTTTATAAATCAAAACTTTATTCTTTTTAAAAAATTACCTTCTAAAAATATTATATAAGTCTAATGAAAAAAAAAAGTCTTTATGACTCAACTCAAGAAACACAAAAAATGTGTATTTAAAATAAACACTGAAAAGACATTCATGGTAAGATAATAGACAAAATATATATTCATTTTATGGGCAGATCCATTTTTTTTTTTTTTTTAAAGCTTTTCACTTCAAACAAGGCGAGAGTACCACTAGCACACAAGGGAGATGTCAATAGACATTGCATTTGAATAGTTGGAGATTATAGCTATCAGGAAAGCAAGGCAGGAAGTGTGAGACATGAAGCTATTGGAGTAGAAGCAACAGCTACATTTAATCATTTTAAATATTAGGTTGGTGCAAAAATAATGTCGTTTTCTCACATAGTAACATATGTGAGAAAACGACATTATTTTTGCACTAACCTAATAAAACATATATAATCAAAATTCTTAGACATTACGACAAATAAAAAACAACTTTAAATTATTTGCACATAATGTTCAAAGCATGGATGAAGCCTACAAGCTGTCAAATTTTCTAAGCCATTTTTTGTCATTTGCACTAGAAATTTCAGCCGTCTCTTTCTGATTCTTAAGTATAAGTGTCCTTTTTGTGTCCATTTTTTGTAAAACTTCATTGTTTCCATTTTATTAATATTTGTCCATGATATTCTCTGCATCCTTCTGTAGAACCATCTTTCTGTTGCAGCAAGACTTCATTGTCCAACATTCCCAGTCATATAGAAGGATTAATATATCAGTTAAAGTATTCTTTTCTTTGTTTCAAATGAGATTTTCTCGTTTCTTAATACTTTGCTCAACTTTATATATAAAATGCACTTTTGTACAGATTTTTACTCAATATCAACAGGAGAGGCAATAGAGAAAGTTTTCACAGAGTTCTGTGCTGCATCACCCCAGGATATAGGTGATCATGGTTCTCTACAGCTTGCTTAATAATCAGTTTATACAAGACACTAATAATCTAAGTATATGTACAAACTTTAAAGATGAGGAAAATGGAGTATTTTATGAGAGTTTTCCATAGTGAATTTACACAATTTTGATGGGTGACTTAGATGCAAAAGTAGAGGCAAGAAAAAAAGAAGAATCTGATGAAGAAAAACGTGGAATATGGAAGAGAAATGAAACAGGCAAAATGTTACTTCTCAAAGAGACACATAACAAAACTTATCTATGCGTCTTTTCAGGAGCATAGAATACATAAATGTATGTGAAAGATTTCAAATAGGAAAGCAAAAACCATAATTGATTTCTTAATTGTTCACAAATCTGACTTTGAGAGAAACCGAAATGATTTTTAAAAAGGAAATATTTTAATAAGGTCATGGCAAAAGCAAGAACAGATTTCAGGATTTCTGGTGAATAACAAATTGGTATCTGTAATTAAGGAAGCATCAGATAGTATGGGGAAAACCAGATGACATTAGCAACAACAGAGAAATAACTCTATGAACAGCAGAACTAATGAAAAAGGGGAGAAATGTAATTGAAAATAGTAAGAGATAAAATTAAAAATGCAGAATTAAATTAAGATATGAGGTATGAAAAAGGAAAGATGAACATAGAACTGAGAAACCGTCAGGAAAAATAATTTCTTAATACATACTCAATCCTTCAAACTGATGCTTTGTGGAACTGACTCTCAATAGGAAGCTTCCCTGATCACCATAGTCTTAACCATTATTTTCCTCACATATCCCCATAAGCTGTGCCTCATACTCTGTAACCTTCTATTTATAGTGGCTCTTGAGATGAACATTGTAAAAAAGAAAATCCATAATTCATATAAATAACAATTGCTTACATTGAAAGATATAAACATTGAACACTGGATGCCACAGAAATGTGGCCCAGTAATGGATGCCGATGCACAAAACACATAAGCTCAGAAGTCTTAAGGAAAATGGAAACAAAAAGGATACTTATACTCAGAATCAAAGAAACATCTGAAATTTCTTGAATGTATAATGCGGAAAGAGAATTTTACATTCACAGGACATATCAAAAGCAAAGAGGACAGTGGGCCAGCTACTAAATGTATTGAATTTCTGGCAGAAAGATAAATATTACTAAGAGCTATAATAGATAGGAAGTTGTTGCCCAGCCCTAGGGAACAGCTGGCTGAGGCCATACCCTTTCATTGCACAAGAGAGAGAAATCAGTGCTTGCACCAAGGCCAGCACAACCAACCATTGTGGGAACTCTGGCAATTTTTGTTCCTAGCCTGTGCATACGCACTTGGGTTCCCTATATTAAACCAACCTTGTTCACAACTTGACCTCATGTTGAGTAAATACAAATAGATAGGAAATCGTGGAGAGCCATGATCACCCACATTCTGAAGGACCACAGAGGAATAAGGAACAAGATGCTAAGAATAACTTAGTAGTACTATGTGAGCATGTATACTTCTAAAATAAAAAAAATGTTGTCCATACTCGTAATGCTCTTAAAGAAACAACGCATGAAATAAGGTTTGCATTTTAAATTATGACATGTCTAAATGCACCATACGAAATGGCAGAGAGCTTTTTAAAGATGGAGAAGAATTCTGTAAAGAATTAGCATAACTTTATCCACTGTGTCCATGAAAAAGTGCCTCAAAACTTGTCAAGGAATAGTAATCATACTAAAAAGAGATGGCAAAGACCTTTGACACTGTCACCTTATTACTATTTAACAAATACAAATTATCAAAATTGCTTGTAAACACTAACAAATACTCTAGATGAAAAACAACCTTGTGAACAGGCAAGTTTAAGAAGTGGCTACTCAACACCTACTTCTACAAAAAATAGATGATTTGATTGAAAAACATATATAAAAAAAAGTATCTTGTTTAGTAATGGTAATATTAGCCATTTCCCTTCAAGGAAACATTTGGCATTCTCTGACCAAGCAGTCAATACTGTTTTTAGTTGAAATTTATATCTTTCTCTTAAGACTTTTTTTTTTAGGAAAACAGGTTTCTCAATTCCAGCAGCTTTAATCGTAGTATCAATTGGAGGTGTTTCCTATTTGAAGTGGTGTAGAATGTCAACATCTTGGTCATGCCATTATTTTCTCTTCAAGTTACATGTGCAATCTATTTTAGTTGCTGCTGCTGTTGAAAGTTCACAAGTGATGTGATTTCTATTATTTGGTACAATTATTTGTGATTCTCAAGGACGTGTCATCTCACCCAACCTGTTCAATCGATACAACGAGGCAATCCTGAGAGAATTGGACACCTTACTGGGATTTAGCATTGGCAGCCACAATCATAACAGCGTAAGATATACAGATGACACAGTACTGATAGCAGACATGGAATTGAAATTACAAAATCTCCTACAGAAGGTAGCGATGGAGTGTGTGAAGAAGGAACTAAGAATAAAACTACAAGAAGATGGACTGCATTGTCGCCAGTAAGATGATGAGCCTGACATGCGATCTGAAGTTTGGGGACACAAGAATCAAGCAGATGTGCAAGTATAAAGACCTGGGAAGTGTCTTGACAGAGGATGGTAAGTGTGACACTGAGATCCGTAGGTGTAGTGGGACGGCCAAGGACATATTCCAAAAGTTGGGCAAACTACTACAAGACAGCAGGATATCTTTGGTAACAAAGAAAAGAATACTGAACTGTTACATAAAATCTGTCCTTCTTTACAGCAGTGAATGGTGGATAATTTTCTCAAAGAAGAGAAGAAGACTCGAGGCGACAGAAATGTGGTTCTACAGAAGGATTCTAAGGATAACAAGGACCAAGTGTGTGAGTGACGATGAGATCTTAGAGAGGTTGCAAACAAGGAGGAGGCTTATACTTAATATCAGGAAGAGGCAGCTGAAGTTTCTGGGACACATAATGAGGAAGAAGGGCCTGGAGAATCTGATACTCATGGGTCGAATAGAGGAAAAGAGAGGCAAGGGAAAACAGCACATGACATACCTGGCAGACTTGGGCAGGTGGATGACAGAACGTGGTCTGGGGGAGGTAGCAGAGTGAAGGAACTTGTTGAGAACTGCAAGGGATCGAGGGAGGTGGAGAGCCATGATTGCCTACATCCTGAAAGGATATGGCACATAAAAAGAAAGAAGTGCCAATCCATACTGTTCAAAAAGGATGATCTGGTTGCCAGAGAAATGGCATTTGACTCCATAGAACATCAATGGGAGTTCTACTGAGTCAAATGCCTGTTAATGAAAATTATATAAAGGTTGTTGGGGATATGTTTACAATAAAAGTACTGGAATAATTCAACTATATAAAACACTGGCAATATTCTTGCAGTGGTACAAAATTTTATTAAAGTGATAAAAACGAACATGTTAAAACATGAAAATTTAATAACGAAAAAGAAAAAAATGATATAATCGTAAAGGGATAATATCAAAATAGAACATGATTAATAAAAAATAACTAAACCTATTTATCAGTCCTTTTTCATCAAGGATGTGCATCGATGTACATATTTTTCATTCTTGATTGATAGATTGGTTGAGCTGTCTTACTTGTTAATTTTGTTGTATTTTGATATTACTAATTTAGTTACATTATACATGTCTGTTTTTATTGCTTTAATAAAACGCAAGTAAAATAAAATTTCGAAAAAGAGTGAAAAAAAGAGATAAAATTTCACCTGAATTATTTACAACAAGCTTTGTAAAATTTTGAAATGAATAAATTCTGTATTAGGTTTTCAAAGTTTTTTTTTTTTTTTCCTCCCCACAGTTACATTTCTAATTCCGACACAAACTCAGTCTATATACCGGGGTTGAATAAGACTGACAAAGTTTTTGTTGGTTGAAATAAGCCCATTCCCCATATGAAGATTTTAGATTTTATTGTGTACTAATTATTTGATCTGTAATAATAAATACATTGAGCTCTTTTTGTGGATCAGTTTTAATATTTTATATTACTAGGATCCACTTGGATTATATACCAACAGATTTATTACCTTTACTATACTGCTCCTACAATGATTATTTGAGCTCTCTCATGATTAATCCATCCAGAAATTTTAACTACCTCTACAACTTACTATTATGGATAAGTTCTGTCCAGAATACTCTGTGAAAAACATCCCATACCCTTCTCTACACTCATTCAATCTGTCTCTCACGGATAAAATTATTGACTTTGTGAAAAGATTATGATAGAAAGTGCGTTTCTATCTCAATCCTTCTGAAACACCAGATCACAAATACAAAACCTACAATCTAAAAACCAAAAAAACTCCACCTTCCTGCAAACTCTAGGATCCTTTTGAAAGAGACCTGTTTAACCTAGTTAAAAAAATGAAATTCAGTAAGCTCTCCAACCAATTTCAAGAAAAGTTAAACAAGCACATAAAAACTATTAAAAACTCCAAAGACATTTGGTTTAGAGCCAACAAATCCAAAAACAATTATAAATGTAACCCCTCATTTACCATAAAATTTTCACTAACAAAATAAGATATAACAGTATGATCTCCAAGATTGACCATGAGACTGCCAATTTTGCAAATAATTTAAATATTGTAGATAGAGTGGGGAAGATCCATATCAAAGATGCCTATATTTTATTTAAGGATCACAAACCTAACTTTGCTAATAACATACAGTCTAGATTAATAAATCCAACAAAACTAGGTCTAATCTCAAAAAATATAATAAAAAAAATAACCAATAAATTATTAATTACAACCTGTACTAATCTCTGGAAGGATTCGTCAGATATGATCCAACGGTTCGTCAATATGGGTGATAAGGAAATAGCTACTGTTATTAAATTTGATATAATAGATTTCTTTTCCTTCATCTCCAAGGATCTCTTGGTTAATTGTATTAACTTTGAAAAAAACTATATGGAGATCATGGATGAGGAGACTAATATCATCTTAACAGCTAGGAAATCACTGTTAGCTCTTAACAATTCCACCTGGACTAAGTGCCTTAATGATGATTTTAATGTCCCTATGGGGGCATATGATTCAGCCCAGGTTGCGGATTTAGTGTGTTTATACTTTAGATACAGCTAGTAGAATTGTAGATCCCAAACAAATAGGCCTATATAGAGATGATGGGCTTCTTTTCATTCCCAATAGTAATGGTCCACTAACAGTGAAGATAAAAAGAAAATCATTAGGGCCTTTAAATTACTAGGGTTTAGGACTGAGATTTCTTCTAAACTTAAAATAGTTGATTATCTAGGCATCACCCTTAACCTTAATAATAAAACATTTAAACCATACCATAAAGACATTGAACCCCCACCTATATTAATGTTAACTCTAACCACCCCAATGCAACTGTGAAACAAATACTCACCACTATTGGCACTAGGATTAGTCAATTATTGTCCAACATAAACATCTTTAATAAAAATAAAGAACTGTATGAAAATGCTCTCCATAAAAGTGTTTTTAAAAATAAACTGTCTAACCCCCATAATAACACTGAAAATCTAAAGTGAAATATAGACACAGAAATAGAAAAAGAAAAATTATATGGTTCAACCTCACTTTTGCAAACTGTCAAATATTACATTATTTACATTATGCGGACCATTGTCCTCATCTTTGTCGCCATATTTATGGCGACAAAGATGAGGACAATGGTCCGCATAATGTAAATACTGTACATAATACCTCATCTCAGAAATATAGACAGACTCTGTCAAATATTAATATCAAACAGTATTTTCTAAAGTTAATAAATAAACCTTTTACAAAAACAAACCCCTAAGTATGACATTCAGTAGGAAAATGATTAACATTAGCTACTCCTGTACCAATAACATGTATAAAATTATCAATTCACATAACTATATTTTAAGAAATTTCTATGGGACCAACAACAGACCTGGTATCAAACCCTCCTGTTGTTGTAAATCTAAAGAGAATTGTCCAGTAAAGGGCAAATGCAAATCTATCAAGGTTATATATATCAAACAACCATTTCCCTGCAAAGAAATATATGGAAAATAATAATGTTTACATTGGAATTTCTGCGGGAGGATGGAAACAGATTTTATACCCATAGACACTCATTTTTTAACCCTAAACTAAAACACCAAATAGCTCTTTCAAAAACATTTGCGGATTTGAAGGATGAAGGTTTGAGCCCACCAATAGTTTGGAAAATTATAGGTTCTACATGAACTCCTAGTAGTCTTAGAGATAGGTGTGATTTATGTTTAGAAGAAAAAAATAAGATAATAAAATACAATAATCAAAGCCAACTATTGAATCAGAGGAATGAATTAGTGTTAAAATGTCAACAAAATCAAATTTCAATTTCCATAATGTAGTTTTACTTTAATTAGCTACCAAAAATCACTCCCCTCTAACTCTTCAAATGTTGACAGAAAAACAAAAACTAATTCTAATTTCCATATTGAATTTCCTCCCCTCTAAAACCTTTTTATACTATATCAATTATAATTTATAAACTTCCCCCTACTTGAATATCTCCCTAACTCTCTTTCCATTAATCCCTTACATCCTTTTATCTATATATTTAAATTTTTTTTATTCATTTTTTTTATTTCTCCTTTAATTTTAATATTTATTTCTTCATATAACCCTAAATTGGTGTCATAAGGTTAATATTCAATTGTTTATTTTTTTTTAAATAAAACTTCTTCCCCTTAAGACAGATGCTTCCCACACTCACCTGACCCCTGTCAGCTGCCTTTTGTCCGACTGAAACATTGAACACTATTTACATTCTTTGGACTATTGTCCTCATCTTTGTTGCCATATTTATCGCAATGTTTCGGCCGTTGTACACTCCAACCTTCTTCAGGTGGTTGGAATGTCAAACTGAACCCTTTATTTCACTCACTGGGGTAGACTGTTCTAGTTCCATGTGCCATGTCTAATGGATGTGAGTTATCAGTTATCTCCTGTTAATTTCCCTCTTCAAGTTCTCCACTGACTTAACCAGGTATTGAACTCATGCTCTTTGGGTCCTGTCACTGGATCTAATTAATGCCTTTATCCACTGTGCGATGTGTCCTTGAGGGACAGTGGATAAAGGCATGTACAAACATCAGAAATGTTGTGATAAATATGGCAAAAAGATGAGGACAATAGTCCGAATAATGTAAATAGTGTATATAATACCTCATTTCAAAAATATAGACAGATAATGAAACATTGAAATGTGTAAACTATATTAAATGTTTTTGGCAAGATGCATTTGGGTTGATTTGTTAGCTTTCACTGTTAAATTATACTTCCTGCCTCATTCCACACCGGGGTTGATAAGACTGATATCATCATCATCTGCCAAAATAGACTATTCCCCATATAAGGTAATTTTGGATTTATTTGTTTATTAAGTATATTGCTCTGTATTAATAAATGCATCAAGCTCTTTTATGTGGATCAGTTTTAGTATTGTATATTACTGGGGTCCACTTAGATTATATACCAATGGAATTTTTACCTTTTTATATATATATATATATATATATATATATATATATAGAGAGAGAGAGAGAGAAAGGTTGCTCTGTGTGTGTGTATATATATATATATATATAGGTTCCTGTGTGTGTATATATATATATATATATATATATATATAGGTTCCTGTGTGTGTGTGTGTGTGTATATATATATATATATATATATATATATATATATATATAGTTGCAGAGGACTGGTCATGTCTTGAGAGTGTCTGATGCCAGGATACCCAAGATCCTAATGTACAGCCAGTTATAGGATGCCCATGGCTTAGATACAAAGACAAGCTGAAGAGCAACTTGTCAGCTGTCAATATACCTCATAACACCCTTGAATGCTTAACCTTGAAGCTGGTAGGGTGGAGATCAATGTGTTTTAGTGGACTCAGCAGTTTTCAGTCTGCTACTCTGAATTGTCTTCAAGAAACGAGAGCAAGATGTATATACTTTATGAATTCAGTTTATGAAAAAAGTGATATTTGACAAAAGAAACAACTAAATAGTGCTCAATACAATTTTCATTAATGAAAATATAGGGCAATTTAAGATTGGAAACAACAACCTTTATGCTACCAATGGTTTCATCAGGCAGTTATTCTCTTTTTTTTCTTCCTCTTTCCCTGTGTGTGTATATATATATATATACACACTCACACTTAAGACAGGTGATAATATTAAAGAAATATCACTGAAAATAAAATTAAAAAAATAAAAGAATGGAAAGCATTAATTAATTATCAAAATTACCTTGGCAATATAGTTAAAGCATGATAGGCATAAAGGCTATTTCAACCATAACATACAGCAGTGAAATATATATGTTACCAAATTTACTTGAAAATAAACTCAAAGATCAATGGAAACTGCAATATGTAGTTTTAGTAATTTTTTTTTCTTACAATGATGTTCATCCTGTAGAAGGCCAGGAAGCCACTCAAGGTAGTGGGTTACAGACTAAAGGGCATAGTTCATGTGGGGAAAGATAATGGTTAACCCTAGACTTGAACAAGTAAAGGTTGTAGTGATTGGGGAAATGGTCTCAGGTGTCAGTTCCAAAGAGCAGCAGTTTGTGGGAAGCTGTGCCCAAGTGGAACTTACATCTCACCAATGGAATATGAAGGGAATATGGGTGGTTCACTACAAAGTGCATGCCATCGTAGATCTTCTGTGAAGATAAGAACTTATAAATGTAGTTTGTCTCAACATTTTCCATGGAAATAGATAGATTTTAACTTTAAAGAAAACATTTAAATAATTTAAAATGCAATTTTTAGCTTTTTATTGCATTTTAAGATTTTTAAAGTATTTTAATTGCTCTTTTGTTAGCATCCATCAAATTTGCTAATCAAACTGGGAGGAAGTGAATCTGTTTTTACTTTTGTGATTTTAAATATTTAAAATTGTTATTTAAGGACAGAATAATTTTCTATTTTTCACAGATTAACTTTAAGCTATTAACTTTCAAATAAAACCACAATTTAACTTTAAAGAAAACATTTAAATACTTTAAAATGTAATTCTTAGATTTTTATTGCATCTGTGAGAAAGAAGTTGCAGCGTAGAAAATAATTTGTCACCCACTAGGATGCAGAGATGCTTTTGGAGTCTATCAAAACTGGAAAGTCAAGACTGGGAAGCTCCTGTACTCTATTTTCAGTCTTATTTGGCTCTTGTAAAGGTAGAGGATAGTGCGAGAAGTCAGATCCTGGAGCAATACAAGGAACAGACCTTTTTTCCAGAATCTTTAACAATGGAATGTATGTATGAGTTCTACTTCAGGTCTGGGTTAAGTTTGTCCCAATAAGTGCTTAAGACACAGAGCCTCCTTGGGTGAACACCTGTTCATCATGTTTGGTATACTTAAGAGACAAAAAGTGGTCAACATGGATCAGAGACCTGACTAAAGTAAGAGATGTAGAATGATTAAATGACAAAGATATTTGGGCAAGATATATAGACAAAAACAAAGTAAAAGATGGATTATAAGTTTCTTGATTGGTGCCCAATGTGGAACAAATACTTAAGGAAAAGAAGATAAAGAGATGAAATAGAGGGTTTTACTGATAAGATATGGCAGAGATGATACATTAAAATTTTTGTTCTAATTCAAGGTCTCCATTAAGAACTTAGCTGTTAAATCACCAGTTTTACTGTGGTGTGTATCCCTCTGTTGCTCCAGTCAGCTAAGTTCAATTTGTTCACTTTAAAAATGCCTTTTGATTTACTATAGAGAAATCTATCTTAGGAAAATTTAACTGGGATTCTTTGAAGGAAATTTTATCAATGTATACTCTATTGGGTAGCTCTAAAATCATACACATTTTCATGGGGTGGGGACAAAAAAAACTTCCAGTTTTAAAAAATTGACTAAAAATCAAGGAATTATCAGATTTTCTAGAAATTTTTCACATTTATTTATATTGAATTATTTTATTTTTAAGCTTTGTGGAAGTATTTCTTAGGTCGCTTATACACACACTCAGCTAGTATACGAGTTATAAAAGTTCCTGTTTTTTTACATATAGTGCTAATTCCCCAAGCATGTTATATCATTAAAAATTATATTTAATATTGACTGTGAACACATGAAAAATTTAGTCTGAACTCATAAATGAAGTTAAGAAAACTCAAATTATTTTGGAAAGTTGTTGATGACTAATTTTAATACTTTATCTTTTTTGTTTCCACAGGAAAAAATTATTTATATTTTGTTGTGAAAAATTGTTTTGTATATTTACACTATGATTTTAAAACTCTTTCACTTCTTGGTGATTGCTAATAAACTTGGCATAAAAGAAAGATGTCTGAAAAATCAAAAAAAATGTCAAGTTTAATGCCCTTTTCAGGTGTGAACATTTTTTTTTAAATATTTAATTTTTTTTTTAAATAATTGTTATTTTAATTTCACCATTGTTTGATTTTTTTTTTTTAATTCTATAGAAGACTGAAAAAGAAATTCTGAATTATGTCCCATGATAAACAAAACAAAACCACAGCCTCTTTTAGGGCTACCAAAGAATTGAATATTTTGACTAATATACTTATGCTGATTGTATTTTTGTCGATTTAAGTTTTTCTTGTCATTATAATAATGTATAGTTTTGGAAATACAGTAAAGATAAAATAAAAAATTACTTTATTAAGGGGTTGATACTGACCCAAAAAATATTTCCACAAGGCTTTTTTAATAGATGAGCTTTCATATTTTGTTTGATTTATGACAAGTTTTTTTTTTTTTGAAGTAGTTACAGTGTTGTAAGATAACAATTGTTTGACTTTTTAATGTGGTAACAAGTGAGGACCTACCCAGCTGAGTAAAAAGTATTTTTTTTTTTTATGTTTTAAGCAAAAAGTATGTATTTTTATAAAATCTAATTAATTAATCCTTAAATTTACTATTTTTCTTCAAACAAATGTCTGGAACAAATACTGAAATTTTAAGATTTTTTAAAGTATTTTAATTGCTCTTTTGTTAGCATCCATCAAACTGGGAGGAAGTGAATCTGTTTTTAATTTTGTGTTTTTAAATATTTAATATCTTTATTTAAGGACAGAATAATTTTCCATTTTTCACAGATTAACTTTAGGCTATTATCTTTCAAATAAAATCACAATTTAACTTTAAAGAAAACATTTAAATAGTTTAAAATGCAATTTTTAGCTTTTAATAAAGTCTGTAGAAGTGCTTATTCTTTAGGCTAGAATAAAAGATTTTTAAATAGTTCTGCTGAACTGCTTATGACAGGGTGCTGAAAAGTTCTTGGTTGGCTCGCTTTCCAAAACATGACCAAACTTCAGAATGTGAGGAAGAATGCCTTCTTGGTTAAAAAGAACTTTTTTAGCACAAAAGCCAAATGGTGCATCAGTCAGATAAGTGAAGATATGACTTGTATCTGTATATTAGATTGAGTTATAAATAATTTTGATCAAAAGACAAATTACAATTACATTTTATTAAATTATATTTTTTACCATTATTTGCAATAACTTGTCACTGATCAGGCAGCTATTCAATACCTTTTGAGTAAAAATATGCAGGTTTTGATGTGAAAAAATGTTAATTTTCTCTTGAATCTGGTTTTAATTAGTGGAAACAGCAAGGTTGGGTCTTGTATCATTCAAAGAAAGTTTTGTCCATGAAATTGCATTAGATAGCACTGTTCAGTTTAACTCGTTCATTGACTTTGAATGGTTCAGTAATGCTTTGGTCAACAATTCCAGCCCATATCTTCACACTGCCACCTCTTTGCTGTCTTCTTTTAACCAAAAGTACATCCTAATCATATAAAATCCATTTTTTGGCCCATCTATCAGGTCCATCAAGTGTCACCAGTGATTTATCCCTGAAAATTACTTTAAAAAATCAATTTTCATCTATTTTTTGGCCCAATTTTGGTGCTGTAAAATATTTGTTCTACTGGGAGTAGTTTTCCTAGGAGATTTCTTGACAGATGACAGATATATTTAGTGTCTTTTGTCCTCAATTGCAGCCTTTACAAAGATCTGAGCACTGGTCAAAAGTGGCTGTTTTCATTATAATTCACATTCCCCTCAAGGAGAAAATTTCTTAAAGTTTTTTTTTTTCCTTTGCTTCTAGTTCTCAGCTTATATTTAGTTATATTTTCAACAGCCATCTTTATTATTCAATGATCTCTGTGAAGCTCCTTTGATATTTCCAATGTGGACATTTCCTCACCCAACACCTTTATTTTCTATTTTTTAGCATTTGTTAGATCTTTTCCATTATCCATGTTTCAACATACATTATAGAAAAAAAGAAAAAAATAGTTTTTATTCTATTTCAGAGGCCTTAAACTATTATTAGTTTAATTTGCATAAGTTCAAACTGCAGATTTCATAATAAATCCAATAACTTTAACAAAACATATTGAAAGTACCTAAAAATTTAATAAAAACTGTTTAAGACAAAATTGAGTTATTGAAGTTTTGAGATTTCAAACTGACTGTATATTCTCTTAATAATTGTAGAAGTATCTCTCTATATTTCTGAGATGAGGTATTTTGTACACTATTTACCTTATTTGGAGTATTTTCCTCATCTTTGTCGCCATGTTTATCACAACGTTTCAGCTGTTGTATGCTCTGGCCTTCTTCAGGTAGTTGGAATGTTGAACTGAACCCTTTATTTCGCTCACTGAAGTAGGCCGCCCTCTTAAAGTAAGGCTTCAAGAACACCAGAAAGCTGTAACATGAGAGGAAGAGGAAAAATCAGGTATGGCTGACCACATATGGAGAGATCACCGCCCTCTGTGGGATCAATTTGAGATCATAGACAAAGAACATCATTGGAAAATTTGTAAACTTAAGGAATCAGCACATATGCTAGGCCACAAAAAGCTGACCAAGCATATAAATGAATACAATATGGAACCAGTAATAAGGACTGCCAGAGAAAAGCAACAATAACAACAAAAATTACAGTATGAGCAATGGTAAAAAACATGAAATGATAAGAGCAAAAATTGCAATATGAGCACTGGTAAAAAATGGTTACTGAAGACATTAGGTTTATAATACCCAGAAATTCATACACAAGGACACATGGCACAGTGGATAAAGGTGTTAGATCCAGAGACAGGACCCAAAAAGTGTGAGTTCAATACCTGGTTAAGGCAGTGGAGCACTTTCAGAGAGGAATTAACAGGAGATAACTGACATCGATTAGATATGGCACGTGGCACTAGAACAGTCTACCCCAGTGAGAGAAATGGGTTCAGTTCGACATTCCAACCACCTGAAGAAGGCTGGAGCATACAACAGCTGAAACGTTGTGATAAACATGGCGACAAAGATGAGGACAATAGTCTGAATAATGTAAATAGTGTAATTGTAGAAGGTTTTATAACCTGGTACTAATAATTGTGACATTGGTGTATAAGATGGAGTTTGGTGCTTTTGGTTATAAAATTGATGGAGATACTGTTTGTGCTGTTCATGATGTTTCCATATGGATATCCAACCGAGATGATTGACTGGTGATGGGGTTAATTGCTTTGCTGGTGTTTGGAGAGAGAAGTAAAGTGGAATAGTGAGATGGCTAACAAGACCTTATCATTGGGGGATGATTTGTGGTGTTATCATCAGAGAAGGAGTGTTAAAAATGGAACAGAAAATGAATGTGAATTAACAAGAATGAAATAAACACGTTTTATTGCTTTTGTTTGCTTCCTCCTTAATTAGTGTCAACTAAGTGATCAATTATAAAGAAACATTAACAATTGGGAAGACGTTGTCACTGTTGAGGCGTGAAAGACATTGACTACAGGAATGCTTAGTATGAGTCCGGAAATTATTATTGCAGTCTAACATGATATTGGATTAAGATTGAATTCTCTTTTTCTGTTGGTCTTCGCAATGCAAATGTCTGTTGTTTCTGGTTTATTTCTTGAGGGATTTTTGCTTATATATTCCATCTATTAATTTCTAGATATATAACCCAACCCCTGGCTTTAACCACTAGACATAGCCCATATGTGTGCTGATTCTCAAATACAACACACCTGTATAATGAACTGAATGAAAATGGCTTGAGTTCAATGCAATTAATTTTGCAGGCTCATTTCCTTCACTGGAATTTGTGTCATGTAGTGAATTTTGTTCGTTGTGTACCTGTAAGAAAATAACAGGCCAAGGTCTTGTTGATCTGGGTGAAATTTCAATTGTACTGTTTCTTCATCATTGAGCGATTGTTCTGAAAAAGGTGTCAATGTGCTAACAGAAAAAAAACAATCCTGTTGAAAAATTATTATCAATTTAATTAAAGGTGAAATGTAAAAATCATACATCTGTGGGGAAAGTTTCATCCCAATCACTTCTTTGCTACCCCTGAGAAACATCTGTTAAATAATTCTAATGGTGTTAGTAAATAACTTCTATGGTGGATTTTCCCTAAGTATAATTTTTTTGCAACATGACATGTGTTAAAATCCTGACAGTATTAAGTATTGTTAAAGTTATTGCTGACATTATTTGTTGAAATTTACAAACTCTCCATTTTGTTCAATTTTGCAGAGCACTCAAATATAAAAACTTAAAGAAAAGTGAATAAGTATTTTTTATTTTAATCATTAAATTGTTTTTAAAATAGTGTGAGTATTTTGTATGTTAAACAATAAAACTTAATTTTTTCTAAAAATTAATGAAAATTTATCGTACGAAGCTATATACCCTAGTAAAACCAACTGTACTTTGTACTCCCTTACCTGTTTGCACTTCTCCCCAAAATTTGGTTTCAATCAATGTATGGCCATTTTAATGGATATGTATAGCAAAAAAAACAGCGAATTACCTCGTCAAACCAAGCAACAATGTGTTGCATGTATCCTATGATGGAAACTGTGGTAAAAAAGAAAGTTACTTGCCGAAAAAAAGGGCACATGTTCTGCATAATATGCTGAAGACGGCATATTCAAATTAAAAACGCGTCAGTCGCAAGAGTCACCATAAAATTATTTTGGATATGCTAATATTGTGTGTCCTCTCCCAGTTGTCAATGAATGAAAAAAAATGCTTGGTCGATAAAAGCAGTTGTTGTTCTGTAGCTAGGGAGAAAGACAAAATTTGTGTATTTAGCTACCACAGTTGTCATCATCTTTGGTGAGTGAGTTATTTTTCTGACTGGTTACATACATTGTGATTTGTGACACAGTACATGCAAATCGAGATTTCGACATTTCTTTCTGCCCCTGATCTTCAAGTCTTGTGGAAGTAATCTATGACAAATATTTTCCTTTGCAATCCAAGAACTTTTACAATGTGACAGACAGATGGGTTAACGCAAGTCACAGAATTTTATATTTTCTCTAATGCATGATGAAAGGTAGGGCTGCTTGTTTCCTCTCTGAATATTTGTCTTTCTGGTCTACTCTCTTGAACTCTATTCAAACTCTGAAATTGGTATGCTACTTTAATCAAGATCTCTGATTCACGAATAAATTTCACTAGAACAGATATCATAAAGACCACACAGTACCACTGTGTTCATAACACAACCGGATGTTCTTTACATGACAGCAAAAATTAAAACAAAAATGAGGATGTACATACTTAGCTCCATGTATATTTTTGGTTGAAATGTTCAAGTAGAAATTCTCTTTCATCCTTTTCAACCAATCTGGAACATTCCCACCAAAATTAAAACTCAAAGCCTGGAGTCAGCACCTGTTAGAACACAACACTAAAACTGGCATGCCTTGTTGACAAGATGCAATTTGTCTTAATACCGCAACCTTATCACATGACTGCTGACCCATTCACACACCTCACCGGTGTCAATTTTGACTTTGATATAGATCAACCCTGCCAATGACACCCGACTTGTGCTACCAACTGTGTATACCTAGATAAGTCCTTTTCACACAACTATGTATGTTAGCATTGACTATTATATATATATTCTGGAATTGGTCAATACTTACTTGTTGAAATCATTCTTTTCTTTGCAACCATTATCTGAATATAACAAAATCAATGTAAATACATGAGATAGATTGCTAAAGAAGCAAACTCTAAAGTTACCAAAAATCCTGTGGGCTTTTGGCAAACTCATTAGTTATGCCATAGCAACTTCCTCGTTTTATGGAGTTGGGCCATGTGTATCAATCATCCTGAATCTTACTAAATCTTAGTTTAGTTTCAGTTCAAACTCTTCAGATGCCCTCCTATAAGTATTTTACGGGTTTAATTTTTAAACTGGAATTTTTGATTTTTCATCCAGCTCCAATTCACTTAACCACTTTCCCATATTTTTCTCCTCTTATTTCTTTGCTCAGAATTATTAAGTCTCTCAATACCTCATTTCAAGCACAAGTATGACTTAACTAATGCTAATGCCCTGTTACAGATATACAAATTTGATTTGTAGTTCAATGCCATCTAATTTTCTTATATTCTCTGTTTTTCTTTTGGGGATTAATTGTCTTTTCTTTTTGCTTTGGGATTTTTCTTTAAAAATGTCCTATACATTTCAATTTAAGATGCAACTGCAGTAATTATAAAAGTGATGACTATAACTCCATCAAAATTTTTCTTATCTACCCTGCTTCAAGTCAATATTTGGTTCATTAATGACTTCATTATTGGGGAATTAATCTTAAGGTCTTAATAATTGGAAGGTTTAAACGTGGGAGCAGTTCTAAATAAAAGATGGGGTCAAAAATCATTTAACAAGTCAAATTTATGAAATTAATAAACAAGATGTCTTTAAAAAGCCCTGAGGGGATAGTCATACAATTTTCTAGGCAAAAAAAACAAAAAACAAAGACAAAAATTCTCCCCTTCATAAGCATCTTAGAGAAGCAACTTTATTTTGTGGGATATTGTAGACTGTGTGTATTTTTTATTAAGTCATTTTGTTTGTGTATTAAGTTTATTAAGTTAAAAATAAAATCTTTGTTTCTCTATATCATGAATTTCCATGTTCAACTTACTAATGTGTTTTTGGTTATGCCATATGTTCCAGTTCTTTTAGTTACCATGTTTTTAAATAGTTATAGTAACTTCATGTCAGAGGGTTTTGTAATCTGTACTTTATTTTGGGATCTTTCTCTGGATATGACTTTCAAATACTCTTTAAATATTATCTTGAAGACGCAATTATTTTTATGTTTTTATCCTCTGTGGTATGTGAACATTGGAATTGGCATGTTCAAAGTCCACTTTCATACTAATGTTCTTGAGAAAGGTCACCGTGGGTGAAATAATAGGGTAGACTGGGCTTTTAGTTTTCGGAGTGAGCTGTTCTAAATTCAGAACTGTGAAGGCAATGGAAATCTACCTTTCCACAAGAAGTCATGACAATTCACAGATAATAAAGGAGGCTGTGGTGAACAAGAGCAAATGTTCTCCCCTTCATAGGGGCATCTTAGTGAAACAGCTTTAGTTTCAGTTCAAACCCACAATTATTAATTAATCCTATAAAATACTTATAGAAGGGAATCTGAAGAGTTTGAACTGAAACTAAACCTGTACAAAAATGACTGCCAAATGTCTCCTTACAGATAGACAGACATTACTATTACTACATCCTGAAAGGACATAGCAATTTTAAAAAATATCTGCAGCAGGCTTGTAGATATACAGTTTTTACTCAGATTTTACTTGGATAGGAACATAAATTTTGTGAATTGGCTGCATAGAATTCCTCTAAATATAAAGTGTTTTTGTTTATTTCTTCTGTGGTTCTTATACAGGTTAGAGTGACACTTAACATGATTAATTTGAAACAAGTGAAAAAAAAGTTTTGCAGAAAGAAAAAGAATGATAATGAAAAGTGTAAATGTCATAAGTCATTCACTCTAGTATTAATATCTTTAGGAAAGACTTGAATCGATCTCTTCTCTTTTTACCTATAAGTTGAAGAGTAGAGTAAACTGGGTTCTTTAGCATTAAACAGAAGCCATTTTGAAAGGAAGACTATTCTGAATTCAGATTTGTGAAGGTAATTTTCTTTCCGTCAGCTTTGGGAAAGGCATTTTCTCTCCGCTAGCTTTGGGAAAGGCATTTTCTCTCCGCTAGCTTTGGGAAAGGCATTTTCTCTCCGCTAGCTTTGGGAAAGGCATTTTCTCTCTGCTGGCTTTGGGAAAGGCATTTTCTCTCTACTAGCAGAGTATAGTGTGCTCTTTAACATTGTTTGCAACCACTCTTAGAAAAAGACCACTCTCAATTCAAAGCAATAAGAAACCACTCTTCTACTTTTCCCTCAAAGTCATAGCAAATCACAGATAATAGATAAAAAGGAGTCTATAGTAAACCGTGGTCACCTATGCCCTGAAGGAACATGATATTTAAAAATTTATCTGCAGCAAATTCGTAGGATGTTGTAGATACAGTTTTTACTCATATTTCACCTGCCATGCTACATACACAGGATCAAATGATACTCATTACTTTTATATTCCATTGGTAAGAAGGAATTTCCACTTATACAGCTTTTTCATTGGGACTGTTACTTTGTAGAACAAGCTCCTGAGAGGATGTTTCTCTGACCAATACAAACTTCATCTTAATCTGTACTTATTTCTTCCTCTTATGCCTATACAACAACCTCATTCAGTAACCCCTACCTTGAAAGGCTCTTGGGCCTTGCATTAGGTGAACATTCAGTTAAAAATTTCACTTGGATACAAACTGCATAGAATTCTTCTAAATTTGAAGTTTTTTTTATATTTTTTGCTATTTTTGCTGTGATTCTGATATAGGATATTGACTGTTACATGATTAATTTAATGAACCATTTGAGACAAGTGAAAAATAAAGATTAGGAGAAAGAAAAAGATCATTGTACGATAACAAGAAATCATTTGAAAGTCTCAGACAAAAACAAGTAATTTGTAAACATCAGCAAAAAGAAATAACACAGATAAAAGCTATTTGCCAACTAACTTAATCACTATCTGGTTTATCTTTTTTTCTCTTGACACCAAGATTAGATATTTTACAAGCCTTATTCACTGCACTTCTCTAGACTTATTTAGGATGTTGGCAATCATCTCTCTCCACAACTTCCTATCTCTTGTAGTCCTTGATACTTTTTGACTTTTTGCAATCTCTCCCAAACCCTACTTTGCCATCTATTTGCCCAAGCTTACCAGGTAGGTTGAGCATTGCTTTCCTCTGGCCCACTTACCTTCTATCTATCCGGTGAGTATCAAATTTTCCAAGCCTTCTTTCCTCATTATATGCCCCAGAAATTTCAACTGTCTCTTCCTGATGTTAAGCATAAATGTCCTTTGTGTTACTATTGTCTGTATAACTGCATCATTGCTCACATGTTTGGTCCATGGTATTCTCAGTTTCCTTCTGTAGAACTACATTTCTGTTGGTTGAAGTCTCCTCTTCATCTGTGATGAAATTGTCCAGCATTCATTGCCATATAGGAGGACTGATTTTACATAACAGTTCAGTACTCTTTTCTTTAATTCTAATTAAATTTTCCTATTTCTTAATACTTTGTTTACCTTTTTGAAAGCAACTTTCACTTTTCCAATGCACCTTCAAATTTTTTTGTCTCACATTCTATCCTACATTAAAACACTTCCAAAATATTTAAATTGTTGCACTTGTTTGATTTTGGTATCTCCAATTTGTAATTTGCAAGTTGGGCTGCTGTTTCTTTTGCTGACAACCATAAATTCTATTTCTTGCTATTGAGGCTTAGTCCTTTCTTCTTGCTTTCCTTCACTGCCTTTTGTAGGAGTTCTTGTAGATTCTTTTTTGTGTCTGCTATCAACACTATAATCTGCATATCTTATGCTGTTAAAATTGTGATCACCTGGTAGGACTTCTAATTCTCTCAGAATTGCTTCAATGTATAGGTTGAATAAATCTGGTGAGAAGACACACCCTTGTCTTTCACCCCTTTCTATTTTGGAATGCATTTTTCACTTTCAGATTTCAGTGCCACACTTTCCATCCTCTTTTAATATGCTTCCTAGATATTTAAATTGTTGCACCTGTTTGGTTTAGGCATATCCAATCTGTAATTTGCATGTTCCTAAGGTATCTTAAAAGCTACGTCTTTCAACTTCATTTTATTCTCTACAAAATATGTTGGCTGTTCTTTATCACAACTGCCCTCATTGCTTAGCTCAGTACATTGCTTCAACCATAAACTTTTTCATTGTACATATCCAAACCATCATACCTTTAGGCAGTCAGCAATAGATTCAAAGGAGTGATGCCCAAAACATTTGTACCGTAACACCATTCTAAATCTGTCAGCTAGCTTGACACCATATATCCACCCAATCATTTCATACAAGACATAACTTCTCAACTTGCATAGCTCATGATTGACCAGCATATATCAAGACCCCTTTGAACACAGGTCGGGTGTAAACATTGTCTCAAATGCGACAATTGTTGCAATGGTTCAACAATATGGTCAACAACTCTTTTAACTTACTGCAAACAGCTTTAGATCTAGCAGTTGTTGCAGGTACACAACTGCCACTAGCACCAATCACTTCCTGAAGGTAACAGGAAATCAACTACCTCAACTTTGATAATTAAACATCCCTCAGAAGGCTTATGTAATTAGAACTTCTGTTGCATTTAGTAATCTTTAATTTCTGATCGCTTTACCAACTTGTGTTGGGCAAAACTACTCTGTAATTATCTATTAGCCAAATATAATCAAAAACAACAAACATTTTGTGTCGATTAATTTTAATGATCGATTTTTCCATATTATGTAGGATCCTCCTCAAACAAGGGGGAAGTAAAAAAATTTTCCAAAGTTCATTTTGGCATTTGGCATTTTTGACCACTTGTATATACAAGTGGTCCAGAGTTTCAACTTTGTCATCATTAGTGTGTGTGTGTGTTCAAAGAAATTTTGTAGAAAATATGTGCTCTCCAATAGGAATTGAACCTGTAGCCCTAATGGGAACTGTCATTTGATCTGACATGCTGTTAAACATTCAGCCACATTAGGGTTGCACTACAGGTTTGATTCTTGTCAGAAAGTGCATATTATCTATGAAATTTATCAAACATTTAGGTTAATAGTAATAAGATATAATTAATACTGTTAAATTAAAAATCAGAGCATTTACTTAAATAAAATATATCTACAAAAATAGCATAAATAGAAAATGTATTAAATAATTGTTGGACTTAATCAATTTCATATATATATATATATATATATATATATATATATGAATAAAAACAGACCAAAATGTGTGAATTTCTTTTCATTTTTCATTTCAATTTTTGGAAGTAAAGTCTGATGATCCAGAGCCCTGTTAAAGGGGTTATAGTGAAATAATTTATTACATGGAACTTTAACGTGGTCTGTTTTTATTCAAACATATCTGCTCTGAATTTTACATTGAGCTCTCTGGATATCATCCTCCTCGGGTCTACCCATACGGATTACCTAAGTGTGCATAAACTATATATATAATATATATATATATATATATTCAACATATTTTTTCACTGTTTCCAGCATTCCAAAATTCACATTTACATGGGGTGTAATTTTTGTAATTTTTATTTAAATATTTAAAAATTGAAAAAGATTTTTAGTTATATTTTAATTTAGTATTTTATATAAAACTTTGCTGCTACAAACATTTCAGGAGTTTGTTCCTATATACATAGTTGATTTTATTTTTGTCTGCAATTCTCTTATATAGAGGGCTTCCAGAATTTTAAGTTTTTGCTTATTATCTTGATGAAGTACTAATATATTTTTGACTAATATCTGTCTAAACTGTGAATGTAGACATGAGTGTTCTTTTAAATGTTCTGGTTGGTTGGTTGGGTTTTATGGCATATCAACCACTGTGGGTTATTTAATGCCAAATCAAGTTTATATCTATATATCTATCTTTCTATATATATATATATATATATATATATATATATATATATATATATATGCCAAATATATGTATTTTAAATGCCTATTTTGTATGGAACATTTTTAGCAAGCTAGAGCTTATTTGCTTGCACACTGCAAAATAATCCTAGGTATTTTTGTTTAAGTCAAGAATTTCCATTTGATAAGGACAATTTATTTGCAAAATGGTAAAAAGTAGGATATGTTGTTTATACATCAGTCTACATCTTTGATAAGAGACCAATTCTTTTTAGAAAATCCAATATATTTTTTGGTTCAGTTTTTGCAAATAATTCATGTTCTCCTTGTTATAGAATTTTCTACGGATGTGTGTGAGGTTAGAGGATTTGTTTGTTTGTTTGTTTGGGTTTTATGGCATATCAACCACTGTGGGTTATTTAATGCCAAATCTAGTTTATATGAATTTTAAATGCCTATTTTGTATGGAATAAAAAACGTATAGCTGGCAACATTATTGTTTCAAAAACGTATAGCTGGCAACATTATGGTTCCAAAAACGTATAGCTGGCAACATTATTCTTTTACAAAAAACGTATATCTGGCAACATTATTCTTTTACAAAAAACGTATAGCTGGCAACATTATTCTTTTACAAAAAACGTATAGCTGGCAACATTATTCTTTTACAAAAAACGTATAGATGGCAACATTATTGTTTCAAAAACTTATAGTTGGCAAATTTATCTTTTACAAAAAACGTATAGCTGGCAACATTATTTTTCCGAAAACATTATCTGAGGCCTTGCTGTTGGATGTAGTTTGTCGCTGTACCCAGGATGCGGATGTAGTTTATTGCCATACCCAGGACACGGATGTAATTTACTGTCATACCCAGGACGTGTGTAGGACTTGGAAAAATTAGGAGTTCACTATTTGCCCATAGCTGGGACCCTAACAGGTGCTACCACCCCGGGTCAAGGTGGACCTGGGAACACCAGCAATTAAGAGGTTGTTCCACACTCCTCAAAACCTCCTGATCAGAGGCCTTGCTGTTGGATGCAGTTTAGCGTCATACCCAGGATGCCTCATTGGGGGTGTCTTACCCCTCTACAGAGGTGCAGTCAGCGTATTCTAAGCCCCAGCCGACAGGGTCGTTAAATGTTCTGAGATTGAACTATGATCATTGACATGAAACATAAGTCATCTTGTCAATGTCATTTTATATATGATACTAAATTAAAATATAGCTAAAATCCTTTTCATTTTCTAAATATTAAAATAAAAATTTACCTTCCTTGTGTATTCAAATTTTGGAACACTGTAACAAACAGTTGTTAACCATGATAGACCAAGCGTGTGAACAATGATCTTAGAGAGGTTGCAAACAAGGATATTATACTTAATATCATGAAGAAGCAGCTGAAGTTTCTGGGACACATAATGAGGAAGGAGGGCCTGGAGAATCTGATACTTATGGGTCATATACAGAGAACAAGAGATAAGAGAAAACAACTTGTGACATATCTGGTGGACTTAAGCAAGATGATGACAGAACGTAGTCTGAGAGAGGAAGCAGAGGGAACGAACTTGTTGAGAGCTGCAAGGGATAGAGGAAGGTGGAGAGCCATGATTGCCTACGTCCTGAAAGGACATGGCACATAAAAAGAAAGAAGTAACAAACAGTGAAAAAATATTTTGAATTTACGGAGGTACTGTATACATATATACAGATATTTTAACCCCTTGAAGATGGTCTCAGATGAGATTGAAAGTACTTGGGAAAATATATATATATATATATATATATATATATTAAGAAATATAGTTTTAAGGTGTGCTATATTTATGGGAAAAAATGCTCAATATCAGAGATAGAGCATATGTAAATATAAAAGTGAACATTGAAGTCAACACTCAGAGGCGACAGGCTGTTTCATGCTTGACGCAAATGGCGGCTTGACGATTGCATCTAGCATGAATCAGCTTATTGCCTCTGAGTGTTGACTTCAATGTTCACTTTTATATATATATATATATATATATATATATATATATATATAAAACACTTCTCATATTTTAAGTGATTCATGTACATGCTTGTATATAGAATCAGTATTCATGTATTTTTATTTCCTGCTCGCCTCCCACTGATTTGTCTTTCAGTAACCCAGAATTGAGATTATTTATTCTTCAATACATGAAGCACAAACTATTCAGGTAAAAGTTAATTGATATTTTTAAAAGATCATCTATGAATAAACAGCAGGTTGGGAAAGAAATGAATAAAAAGACTAAAAACAAACAAATAAGTATTTCTTTTATCAAATATTGCCATTTGCCTTTATCATTTTACTATTATTTATCCTCATCGCTTCCAATAACAAGTGACATTTCAGATAATTTACTGTCCACCATTGAAACTTTTAGCAATTGATTTTCTTCATTTTCTTCAGTTTTTGTTTTACTTTTATTTTCTTCCTATTTTTCCCCTTTTGGATGTATTTTCGTTTTACTCTTCTTAAAAGCCTTTCTTCATTCATAGGTCTCACAAATAATAGACCTTAATGGATGTACTTTCTTTTTATCTTCTTAAAAGTACATGTCCTTCTTTTTTAATCATTTTCTGCTTACATTGATTTATTGATTATTTTGTATTCACTATTTTCATTTATTGCTGCATGATTGTTTTAACAGATTTAAATAAAAGATGATGCATTTATTCTGTTGTTCAATTTTAGAGCTATTGATTTTTTTAAAGTAATTTTTATATATTTATGATGATAAAGCTAACCCCTGTCATGGTTGGCATGGAGTATAATATTTTACTAGGCAATAGTCTATGGAAGAGTTGTTTCTTATATGCTCACTCATGAACTCTCTTCCCTATCAATCATCATGACATGCAAAAGATTTTTTTCTAATATGTTGTTTCATATCTTCCCTAAGGATATTTATTCAAATATTAGTTATTGGCAGTAACAGCATAAAAAATTTGAAATATTTCCACATTTTTGTATTACCAATAATCAAGTTACCATGATTGATTGATTTTTAAGGATTATCAACCTTTTGCATGTTATTTAAACCCAGAAATATTTTTTAGATTGTAAGAATTCTTATTTATTTATTTTTTTAGATAATGATTTAATGATACAAATCTTACTAATTAACTCATAGCTGGGGAAGAAAAGGTGGATTCATACCTTACCCAAGGGTATTTGCATCTATGTGAATGCAATGAACCCAACTGAAATTAGAACTCAGTTCTCTGATTAACAATTCCAAAACCGCCCGCACATCAAAGCTTACAGCATCTGGTAGTCTCAAGTGGTCATGCATCTAGGTAATTACTCAGCTTGGCATTGTTTAACTGTCCTACTAATTAACCCTTAATGGGGGGGAGATGAAATGGATTCCTACATTTCTCAAGGGATTTGTGTATAAAGTGATCACAATGGCCTAGGCTGGAATTTGAATTTGGCATAATGATCACATTTAACTATGATGATAACAGCTGCACAATGTGTACACCAAGACTGAACTTACTAATTATTGTACACAACATTAAAATTTTTCATTTCGGTTATTTGTCTCAATTGTTTGGTCTATTTAACCCAGTCTTTTTTGTTTTGAAAACAATGCAAATCATAAAAAAATTCCCTGCATTTATGTAACCTAAATAATTCCATATTATACATTTTGGGATTTTTACCCATCCTTCCAACTGTAAAGCAAACAAAACCATGTTTATTTCTTAACATATATCAAATAAATGTTCAAAGATCTTAGCCTCTCATTATTTGCCCAGCTATGAATTGCCATGTTTTTATTAATTAAAAGTTTAAGGAAATGCTTATAATTTGAGAAGTATCATTCAAACAATGAAACAATTAAACTCATTTGTTGATACCTATTTTATTCTACCTCCTTTTTCATGAAAAGAGAGCAATCATTTTTCTAAAGGAATAAGGAATTAATCTAATGGTTTGGTTCATTCCCAGCAACATGAACCATAAGGATTGGTACTATTGTTGGGATCCATCTACCCAGGTTTTTGTTACTGAGTGTTGGGGTTCCAAACATTTATCAACGACAACACCTTTAAATGAAACATAAAAACGGTTATTCATTGAAGTAAAAGTAGAAACAGAATTTCAGTTGAAATAACATTTTTTTAAGAAATATATGATAGCAATAAAATGTTCAATTTTCTTGGTGTTTGTAGACAAAGGCTTAGTAGGTGGTTGTTAGTTAATACCTTCTATTGTGTGTGTGGACAAAGCCTTAGTCAGTGGCTGCTGGCTCTCTCTCTTCCATTGTGTATGTGTGTGCACATGTAGATCAAACTGGTCTCAGTGATTGATTCTAAGCTTGAAGTATACTTTTATTTTAATATCTGTAAGGGGATTCAAAATCTAATTCCATAGAGTTGTGAACTCTTTGAATACAAGGTTTTGGTTAGGAAATAATTTCACACTGGCATGTGAAAATTTTTTTCTCAAATTTGTAGTGAAAGGAGTTATTGTTATTTTCTAAATGGTTAAAAAATAACACATGGTAGATCTACAACTACATTTACAAATATTTGGGCAGTATTTTCCCTAGTAATGATTGTTTATCCAAGAAACTTTCTGATGGTATTTTATTGTTTGAAATTATATATATATATATATATATATATATATATATATATATATATATATATATATATATCAGGTCATCCCATAAGTTCTGTTCGAATTTTAACTTTTTGTTAAAATGAACGAAATTTAAAGAGTATTTTATAATGTCTAATGGAGCTGAACATTATTTTTATGTTTAGATGCATTTAAACTGATCAAATTTTATTTCAGAGAACAATAAAATTAAATTTTGTTTGATTAAAACCCTGCTAACATGGAAGTACTCAAGAATCATTTGAGGCACATAATGCTTTATGAGTTCAAGAAAGGAAACTCAGCAGCTGAATCAGCTAGAAACATTCACTCAGTTTATGGAGAGGAATGTGTGAATGAAAGAACTTGCAGAAGATGGTTTGAAAAATTCAGAGGTGCAGATTTCACCCTTGAAGATGAAGATCGAACCAGACGTCCAGTTGAGTTTGATGAAAAGCTTCTTGAAGCAGCCCTTGAAGAAAATCCTGCTTTATCAGTTGAGGAATTGGCAGTGGTTCTCAGTTCAAACCATACAACTGTTCATCATCATATTCAACAACTTGTAAAAGTTCTTAAACTTGGAAAATGGGTGCCTCATGAATTGTCTGAAAATAACCTCAAATCCCGAGTTGACATCTGCTCTTCTCTCCATTCTTGCCAACTTGTTTCACCTTTTTTGGATAGACTTGTGACTGGCGATGAAAAATGGATCTTTTATCAAAATGTTAAGCATCGTAGACAGTGGCTTGGTAAAGGGGAAGGACCCCAGCCACAGCCTAGAAGGGAACTTCATGGGCAAAAGGTTCTTCTTTCAATCTGGTGGGATCGCCAAGAAATAATCCACTTTGAATTCTTACCACCTAATGCAACAATTAATGCTCAAATATACTGTCAGCAATTAGAGTGTTTGAACCAAGCTTTGAGGAAAAAAAGACCTGCTCTAGTGAATCAAAAAAAGGTGATGTTTCATCAGGACAATGCGTGACCCCACACAGCAAGAATCACGTCACAAAAGATCGAAGAACTTGGTTGGGAGAAAATTCCTCATCCACCTTATTCTCCCAATCTTGCTCCTTCAGACTACCATTTGTAGCTTACAGAATCATTTGGAAGAAACAGCTTTTGTAACACAGGAAGTGGTTAAAACTGACATTTGTGAGTTCTTTGAATCAAAGCCAAAAGATTTTTACAGTAATGGAATTAGTATGCTTGTTAATAGATGGAAGGAAGTCATAGATAATTAGGGAAAATACATTGTTGATTGAATCTGTAATGTAACATTTGGTCACTTGTTTTCTTTATTAAAAATTCGGATAGAGCTTATGGGATGACCTGATACATAGGATTTAAATCCTATACTATTATCAACAATCTGTATAACACAGGTGATTCCTTATTATACATGGATACTTGCCAGTTCCCTTCTTAGAAAAAAAAATCATGCTGCATTGACATTCACATTGGCTTAACCCCTTACAGTAAAAGAAAAAAGTCTTTCCTCTGCTCCTTATACATTTAAAGAAAGTTGTACAAATGGTTCACATGGTAACAGTAATATTAATTGTTTGCTTAACGGTAACATTTTGTATAGTATTTATTAACTGAGCATCAAGTACTACTATCAGTTGAAATTTAGAAAATCTTTCTCTTAAAACCAATCTTTTTCAGGAAAATACCATTTCTCAAGTCCAGTAGCTGTTATTCATCTCTCCAGTATTAACAGGGGTTTCCTTCCTAATGTTTTATTTGGAGTAGTATAGAATGTTAGAAAATTTGAAAGTAAATGAATTCAACACATCCCTGGATTTTATATTTATTTATATACAGAATGATAGTTCAGTATAGAAGAGAAAATCCATTCTTTAATAAAATACTAACCTCCCGTGAATGACAATGTGACTGACAATGGTAATATTTGCCATTTTTTTATAGGGAAACATTCAGCATTCATTGACCAAATAGTGCTACTTTAAGTTGAAATATATGAAATCTTTCTCTTAAAACAATTTTTCAGTAAGATACGTTTCTCAAGTCCAGTAGCTGTTATTGTTCTTTCCAGTATTCATGGGGGTTTCTTTCCTAATTTTTGTTAGAAGCAGTGTGGAATGTCAATATCTTGATTATATCATATTTTTTTTCTTCAAGTTACACGTGATATCCATTTTAATTGTTGCTGCAGTTGAAACTCTTCAAATGATTTAGTTTCTATTATCTGGTATAGTTTATTGTTAATGATTCTGTAATGCAAGTCCAAAATGTTCAAAGAAAGATGGTCTTTGCCAAAATTCTCAGGCTTTACTTGCTCAGAGCCATTTTTAACTATTGATCTTAGAAAATAGTTGTATACAGCTGACAGCTTAGACATATCTGAATCACCCTGCATGACATCCATATGAAAGTTTCAATGTTGTTTCTGTTACCTGTTACAGTTCCTTGTTTGTGATTCTGCAGTGCTAGTCCACAAAGAAGGATGGTCTTCACCAAGACTCTCAGGCTTCATTTGCTCAAAGCCATTTTTAACCATTAATCTTAGAAATTGGTTGTATACAGGTGACAGTTCAGATATTTCTGAATGTGTTTGGATCCATGCATGATATCCATATGAAAGTCTGAATCTGATGAGGTTATTTATGAACATGACTCAAGTTTTCAGTTTAATATTTTGGTTTTGTAGCAATTTGCAGTGTTGAAAAAAACTACTTTTGGTGCAGTGTATTCTATGTTCAGTTTCTTTATCCTTTATGTTTGTTATAACTGATCCATATTCCATGGTACTGGGAAATGTTTAATATTTACTAATTCTGTACCCTGAATGTTTATGATGAATTCAGAGTAAGTGCCATTACCACTTTCATTTCAATTTCAGATCATAGTTTCTAGTTTGGAAAGGGTTCTGTTTCTTGGAATGATTGGTAGAGGATGCTGATTTACTGTTCAAAATCATTCTTAACCCACCAATGAATACCTATATCATCAGTATAGCCCCCTTCATCGTCAGTACATTGGCCTTGGGAGTAAAATCAAGATCATTGACTTCTATTGATATATATGTTTGGGAGGCAGTATAGAATGTTGAATTGATCAGTACTCATCTATAAACATCCATGTTTATAAATGCACTGGGCATAGTCTAGAAAATGATAAAATAGACTGAGGCTCTTAGTTTTTTTTGTCATACTCCAAGTGAGGTTTTGAAATGTTTCCTCATTGAGGTCCTCACTAAACATGTAAAATTGTGTGAATTGATAAAGTTCCTATATTAGATCAATGAATTCAGTGGATTCAAGGCAGTTTCCAATGGATGAGAAAAGGAAGTCTATTGATGTGGTCAAATGCTATTTATGTAAAAAGGTATGTGTAAAAATTTTCAGATAGATTATATCTATAAAACAACAATATGAATAATAAAGTTAAAAGGCTAAGATAAGTTTTCCTTTTGTCTTTATTATTAATAAAAGGTATAGAATTTTCTATTGGAGCAATATTCAAATTTTTGGAGCTGTTTGATTATATATATGCCATCATTACATCACTTAAATTGGTTCATTTGTCTGGGAAAAAAATGGTCTAATCATAGCAAATTGGGTATTTTGAAATAAAAAGCAGGTGCTAAATCAGATATTATGCTTTAAAGCTTAACAATTTTATGTTTTACCTGAACCTCTTAACTTTTTTTGTTAATATATTAATCCTACTGTGAAGAATTTTTTGTTTTGATTTTCAATACGTGTTTTTTTGCTGATATATTTTTCTGGAATATGAGCTATAGATTTTTTCTTTTGCATGGTGCAAAAATAATATCAGTTTTTGACGTATTTTTTAACGTCAAAAATCGACATTATTTTTGCACCAACCTAATAATAATAAATATTTTAGAAGCTGATATTTTGGGGAAGGAACAGAAAAATGAAGTTTGCTGGTTTATTATAAAAATTAATGACAGTAATTATTTTAGACAACTGTAGAGGGACCATTTCAAATTTTCCTTTATTCCATTTCAGGATTAAGGAAATTCTGTTTTTTTTCCCAATTTTGGCATAGATTTCTGTTTTTGCTTCATTGTAATAATTAATGGGAAAATATAATAAGATATAAATGTTATTAAAACAAGAAAATCAAAGGAAAATGAAAAATTTTACAAACTGGAATATCCACCCATTGAATAAGAAGTTGCTCCAGCTTGATAGGGTTTTGTACCTCATACTTCTGCTCTTCATCTAACTTGATGAATTTCTGGGACAACCCTTGCAAAGAATTCTACAATCCTAAATAAGAATTAAGTGAAAGCAGCAAAATCTACAGAAAAGTAGCTCAACAAGTCATCTAGAGACAAAATAATGTAGCTTTTTGTTACAAAAACCTACATTATTATTTGGTCACTTTATTGAAAAATGTCTAATTCATAAAATTTGACTTTCTGAAATGATAAACTGCCCCCCACCTCCATCACCATGTGTGATAGGGAAAAGAAAGCTCTTGTCTCCTCCTCACTATTACTTGTTTTGTCTTTTTTAATTAAATTAAGCAAACTTTGTAAACCTTGGTTTCTAAATACAGTAGGACTTCACAGTACGAGTTTAATTAGTTCTCAGACTGAGCTTGTACTGCAAATTACAGGTATTACAAAGCATTTTTCCATTGAAATTAATGGAAGATTAATTAATCCATCTCAGTTCCCACAAAGCATCCAAAATGTCTATTTTAAAAAATAGAAAATGGACAGTAAGAAATGAAAAAAAGTACATGTAAGAAGAACATAAGAGAGAAAGAAAGAAACAGCTTTTATTAATCTACAAACATTTTATAAGAAAGTTTCTGGCATTTCCACTCAGAATTTAAAGACTTTAGTGGCATTTGATTTGCTTTCGGAACTTGCAGGTTGTGTCTTTAGAAACTTATCAAACAGAAATCTGTTTTGTTCTTGACTTCAAATACCAAAAAAATATTCAACATAATTTTCACTGAACAAAGCAGCTGCATGACTTGCACTTAATTTTTGTGGTTGGTATTTTTCCACAAAGTTGTGCCCTTTTTCCCCACATCACCAGCACTTCTTTGATCTCACTTGTAGGGACAACCTTCGACACACTTTCCTCCTTGGCTAGTTCCTTTACCTCCACCATGCCTGTTGTTAGCTCCTCTCCGTGCTCATCAGAAAAGGGAGGCCATTGGTAGGTGATATTATCCGTGATAAATGTATTGAAGAATTTTCTCCAATAAAATGAATAAATGTTCTGAATGTTAGGCATTCACAGATGCACTTGCCTTTGACCATGTTGTTCCTTAGAAATAGATGACGTCTGCTGGCAATATGCTTCCCTTTACTTCAGTCACCGACTGCTTCCACGTATATGACTGTTGCTCATACTGTGAATTTTTATTCATCCTACGATACAAAAATGCTCACTTATGGTAGCTCATAAAGCAAATTACTTGTATAATGGTGCACTCTTACTATGAGGTTCTACTGTGAACTGTAGGGAGACAGTAGGTAAGGTAAATGTATTAAAACATTAAAGACTTTATCCTTTGATGTTTGGCAGATGAGTGAGGAAAGGAAAACATAGTAGCAAATTAAAATGGCAGTTGACATTTCTGTTAGAAAAACAAAATGTTCATTTCAAAATTGTGAATTCCATTTCAAGTAGAGTATTCTGTTTTTCCATCTGTTTTTCAGTTTTCACAAAAAATAAGTCCCCTGCCCTACAAAAAATAAAGCCCAGCTCAATAGCCTTTAGACCAAGTGGCCAAATTTAGTTTACTGCACTGTTCTCAGAGAAAAAAGTGAATGCAAAGTGAGTGTTTTCAAAATAAAAATGTATATTCCATATGTATTATACATCTAATGTGAAGGCTGTAGAATCATTCTGCTGTAAGCTAGTGCAAAACCAGCACAGCTCTTTGAAATATTATGAATGTTTTCAGAATTAGAGACAGAGCTATAAGAAGACATTTTTGATAAAGTCAATCCTATTTTTTTGCCCATTTCCACTGCACATATTTTTAAATAGAATAGGTTCATGAAAATGCAATTAAAGTGGAAAGTGGCAGTTATTTATTTGGATTATCAAAGGAATCAATTTGTTTACCAGAAATGTTTGGCTGACACAAATGGTTAATTTTTCTCTCCATTTTCTTTTTTTAAATAAGATAAAATAACAATGGAGATTTATTTCAAGTAAAGATTGACAAACTGATTAGAATTTTGCTATCAGGTATTCATGATTAATAAAGGAAAAACCTTTTTAAAAATAAATCTATATTATCAGCAAAGACAATATTTTAATGAGAATTTTAAAATCTGGTTTTGTTTAATTTTCTCAATGACAAATAAAATCTCCAAGAAAATATTTTATTTCATTTGATGGAATTAGTTGCCATTGAATTGATGTAGCACATTTAGATCTTATAAAATATTGATTTTACTTCTAGTTTCAAACCCCTGGGAATTGCCTAATAAGGTTTCAGGTTATAATGTCTACAATTTTGAAGAGTTATTAACATTCTGAATTTTGCTTAGGTGTTTGATATATTATTATCCGTCACCATTAAAAAATAAAAAAACAAAACATTTTCCTCTTTTGTTTCAATCAAACACACCTGAATGAATTAAACAAAGCATTAAGGAACAAAAAGGAGAAATTCTGGAAATGTTGATGCAAATGTTTTCAGCATTATCTTCTGCATCAAGTGGTTGTTGCAAACAAGAAAAGAAAATGACCATTCTCGCAGACAAAAGAGCCAATGAAAATGATCATACTAGCTCTTCAGTTGAGAATAGAAGAGACTGTAAAACATTCTTCTATGTGCTGCTGCTCTTAAAACATAGGCAATCATGGCTCTCCGCATCTTGTGTGGCTCTTAGCAGTTTTCTCCCTTTGCTAAGGCTTCTCACCTGGTTCAGTCATCCATTCGCACAAGCTCATCATGTAAGTGACACACTGTATTTCCCTTTCTCTCATGCCCTCATCATCTGTCTAAGGAATTTCAGCCGTCATTTTCTGATTTTGAGTACAAGAGTTTTTTTCCTTGTTGCTTATTTGCTCCATTCACAGAATTTTCAGCATCTTTCTGCAGAACCAAATTTCTGCTGCCTCTATTTTTTTTTTTTTTTTTGTAGAACGTTAGAATGAGAGTATTGGCCCCAATAACTGATACGCAGAAAGCTCACCCAAAGACTCAAGGGAGATTAGAGAAACTTTAGAGTTAACGAGTGAGGCTCTCTTAACTATGGCAGTGTTGGTCTCAAAATCGGTGTGTTGTAAGGCAGTGGTCACCAACCACTGGGTCGCAGACCATTCGTTACCAGGCTGCACAGAAAGAATAAAATGCATGGCACCAATCAATGGCACACAAAGGTTAAGGATTGCTGTTCTTAGATAGACCAATACAGAAGAATGAGAGTATTGGCTCCAGACTTGAGGCAGTTTGTAACCATTCAAATGTGTAAAGAATCTAGATATATAAAATGCAATGTATATCCATATTGTTGGCATCATCCAGGGCCAGTGCGTCTTACCACTGAAACCCACAACTGGGATGGGAGGGGAGATTGTGGCCTCTGCCATTTGTTTTCAGTTCTTTTATAGTCATCTGTCATTTTTTATTTTATTATTTCTAAACTGATGTTACATTGTCAGTCATCAACCAATAATACACATCATTTATCTGCATGGCTGGTATGTTGTGTACTACACAACAATCCCCAACAACGTTGGAGCCCCAAAAGGGCTAGTTTCAGCAGTGTTTTTTTGCTATTTGTATTTATTTTTTCTACCCAAGTTATATAACTATAACAATTGACAAGGCCAGTGCATACTACCCTGAACCTCTCAACAGCATGGGAGGCTCCTATGCCTACTGGGGAGTGGGGACAGAAGTGCTAATTTCAGTTGCACCTATTTTTTTAAATTGTTATTTTCTTTCTAAACAGTTTTTAAATTAATTAAGAGGGTAATATATCTCTGTAAAATCATATTTTATTCTGAGATCATTCACTAAGGAAGATCTCAGATTTTTCTTTTTTTTTACTAATAGTAATACTAACCAGAAGTTCACAGCTATTATTTAAAATAAAATTTCTAGTCCCTATTTTTTACAGTTCTAGAAAGATGAAACTGAGAAAATGATCATTTAAAAAAATAAAAATGTTTAAAGATTTCAACACATGAAAAATTTTCCTGAAAACTAAAGTACTTTTTTAAAGACAATCCTGTTTGTGTTGGAATCTTTGTAAAAACTTTTTTTCAGTGGAAATGTATATTTATGGAAATGTAAAAATTTGTGACTTTGACATTTTTTTCAAGTAAAATTTAGCCATGAATTTGTGGTTATTACAAAAATAATATTTTATCAGATATTTTTTAAATAAAAAAAACTATTCATTATAAAAGTAAATGTCTATATTTCTGAGATGAGGTATTATGTACATTATTTACATTATTCGGACTATTGTCCTCATCTTTGTTGCCATATTTATTACAACATTTCGGCTGTTGTAAGCTCCGGCCTTCTTCAGGTGGTTGGAATGTCGAACTGAACCCTTTATTTCGCTCACTGGGGTAGACTGTTCTAGTTCCACGTGCTGTGTTTAATGGATGTCAGTTATCAGTTATCTCCTGTTAATTTCACTCTGAAAGTTCTCCACTGCCTTAATCGGGTATTGAAATCACACTCTTTGGGTCCTGTCCCTGGATCTGACCAACACCTTTATCCACTGTGCCATGAATCTCTGAGGAGATCTGTGTATGAATTTCTCGGTATTATAAACCTAATGTCTTCAGCAACCATTTTTACCAGTGCTCATATTGCAATTTTTGATGTTATCAATCCATATTTTTACCAGAGGTCATATTGCAACTTTTGTTGTTATTATCGCTTTTCTCTGGCACGCCTTATTACTGGTTCCCATATTGTATTCATTTCTATGCTTGGTCGACTCAGGAGATTTTTGTGGCCTAGCATATGTGCTGATTCCTTAAGTTTATGAATTTTCCAATGGTGTTCCTTGTCTATGATCTCAACCTGATCTCACATTGGGCGTTGATCTCCCTTCTCTTTCCATATGTGGTCAGCCATGCCTGATTTTTCCACTTCCCCTCGTGTTACAGCTTTCTGGTGTTCTTGAAGCCTTACTTTAAAGGGGCGGCCTGTCTCCCCTTTATATTTCTTTTCGCAACTGCACAGGATAGCATGCACACAGTCTTTAGTCATGTTCTCCTCTATGGGGTGTCTTACTCGGGAGAGATATCTGCGGTGTCGTCAAGCTTTTGAAGGTTGTCATGATGTTATATAGACCACAGATCCTTTGTATTTTCTCTGATAACCCCTTCACATAAGGCAGGCAGACTGTTTTCTGAGTGTTGTCCTCCTCCTCCTGTACCAACCTATCCCAGATTTTTGGGGCTGCTGCCATGTACCCAGGGTAGTTGTTACGTTATAGGGTACTACTTATACTGACCAATTTTTTCATCTAATATCTCTGGGTTGCCACTTATGACTTTTGCCTGGTGTTGTAAGCAATGGATGATCCCTTTCTTTACGCTGTATGGATGGTGGGAGTTGAAATTTTCGTACTGTCCTGTGAATGTTGGTTTACGATATACAAATGTCTTGAACCCATGCTCTGTTCGAGATATTAGAACATCCAGGAATGGGAGTGTGTTGTTACTCTCGTTCTCCATTGTGAACTGTATCAAAGATCTTATTGAGTTCACATGGTCCAGTAGAACCTGAACATCTTTCTGGTGTGGCCAGAGTATGAAGGTATCATCTATGTACCTTAAACATATAATTGGCTTTAGAGATATAGATTCTAATGCCATTTCCTCAAAGTATTCCATGTATATATTTGCCATTGCTGGTGATAATGGTGAGCCCATTGCCAAGCCCTCATCCTGTCGATATATGTGTGATCCCATTCCAAAGTAGAGAGCCATGATTGTCCATGTTCTAAACAGACACAGCACATAAAAAAGATTCTAGTGTCTTTATCATTAGCTTGCTAACTATTTGGATGTGTAGGTAGTGTAATGGATATTGGCTTGGAATGCTAAAAGTTGGAGCTGGGTTTCTTACATTCTCTTATGTGTCAATACTCTTGGAAAAGGTATGAATCCATCTTTACCCCCAGTAAGACTTGTATTTAAAAAACATATTAATTACTAAATATTGCTCTATGTCTGCATCCAATAATTTGTTCTGTTTATCAACAAAAATATTTTTAGTTTGAATTATAATAATGGAAATTTAAAATTTTACTAATTCTAGAAAGGAAAAGATGATTATAAAAATTTGCTAAAAAAAGATTTAAAACCTAAATGATATAAATTATTGTGAAGAGATTTTAGGGTATTTTTAGCAGTAATAACAAAAAAATAATTTTCAAGGAGTAATGTGATTTGAAGAATGATATCAAAGGTTTTTAAAATTTACTAAAAAAAAATTAAAACCTAAATGATACAAGTAATTTTTAAACATTTTAGGATATTTTTAGCTATAATAACAATAATAAATAAACAGAATTAATTTTCAAAGTAATACGATCTTTTTAAGCTCTGTTATTGAGACAGTTTTTTAAAAATAAGGACAATGTTAAAGAGAGATTAGCATTTTAACGTGAAAATTAGTCATAGAGAAGTGTTGGAGATTTCAGTTTGGCTTTCAAATTGAGATTTCTATCTATAAATAGAAGATTCATGAGGCAAGACTTGAATGTGCAGCTTTTGAAAGACTGCAAGAATAATGAAAAGAATGCTTAATCTAATTCTGCTAGTAATTTTCATTTTGGACATCTTTTAACAATATTAAATTCAAGAAATTATTTTTAAAAATATCAGAATCTCAAATTATTTTATAAAGCATGAGATTTTTTTGTTCAACCTGCTTTAAAATGTTCTCATTTGCAACTATTATGATATCAGGTTTCTCATGCTCAGCTTGGTAATGTAACTATAGATATTGATCATTAAACAAATGTTTTTGTCCATAGATAATAAAAAATTATAAATAATTTATATTTGTAAAAAAAAAACACAAAAAGCAAAATATGAACAAAATATTTGGAAAATGGTGGAACAGACAGAAGTTCATGTTTCAATATTATCCAATGAGATTTACCTGCTTCTGATACAAAACCTGGCTTATATGGCTCATTACATATGGATAATAGTAAAAAATTATCAGTTTATTATCTGTTGTTAGATCTTTTATTTCTTTTTTGACATTTTATATCTTACTAGTTATTTGACAACTTATTTTGGCTGATGCAGTTTAAATTTTAATGCAAAATTAAGTACAATATTACCAGAATATAAAACGCATATTAAATAATTAAAAGAAAAAAAAGGATGATGCAAATATACTTACTCTTTTTTTCTTTTTTCTTGAACAGGTTAAGATTGTAGTGTTTGGGGAAATATCCTCTTGGGAGTCTGTTCCACAGAGCAGTGATTCACAGGAAGATGCTGTTTGAGTAGAACTTCTCGCCAATGGAATATGGAGAGAACGTGGGGGGGCTTGTTACAATGTAAGTGGCATGGAGGGTCCTTGCCATGAAGATTAGACCCTTGCAGAACCAAGTAGTTTGTACAAGCACTTTCCATGATAGCAGCAACAGAGCAATCAGAGACTCTCTACATCCCACCTGAGAGAGAAGTTGCAAGGTGGAAAATAATTCTTCTCCAACGAGGATTTGGAGATGTTTTTGAACTCTATTAAGACTGGAATGTGATGTCTGGGCACCTCCCACCCAAATACTACATCCATTAAGCAGGTATTAGGACTAGGGAACCATTTTCTATGTACCATGTCCTTTCAGTAAGTGATTGATCATGGCTCTCCTTAACTTCCTATCTTATTAACGTTTGTCCTTTTACTATTGCTCCCAGTTCCTGTTTTGCTATTCATTTACCCATTCATTAGGTCCCTGTTTTCCTCGCTCTCTCGTCCTGGGTATGATGATAAACCACATCTGCGTCCTTGATAAGACCATGACCTACGTCCAACAGCAAGGCCTCTGATCAGGAGGTTTTGAGTAGTAGTGGAATCACCTCTTAATTGCTGGTGTTCCCAGGTCCACCCTGACCAGGAGTGATAGCACCTGTTAGGGTCCCAGCTATAGGCAAATAGTTAACACCCAAACTTGTGTAAAAAATAGGTTTTAATACCAGAAATACTTTGTTAAAAAAAAAAAAATTACCAGCAATAATTTTTGAGGGAAAAATTATTATCAGCAATACTTTAAAAAAAAAATACCAGCAATACAAACAGTTATACATTTTTTGAAAAAAAAAAAAAAATTACCAGCTATAGATTTCTTGAAGGAAAAATATTCCCAGAAATGGATTTTTGAAGAAAAAAATATTCCTAGAAATAGACTTTTGAAAAAATAAATATTACTAGCAATAAAAACTTTTGTCAGCATTAAATAACCCATTGAGGTTGATATGCTGTAAAACAAGCAAACAAACTTTCTCTCTCTCTCTCTCCTTCAATATGTCTTGTGGGTGTGAAATTTTCTAAGCCCTCTTTCCTCATTGCTTTGTAGAAATTTCAGCTATCTCTCTCTCTGATTCTAAGCATACTTTTTGTTTCTGTTTTCTTTGAAATCTCTTCTTCAATCCATGGTATTCTCAGCATCCTTCTTTATAAACAAATCTTTGTTTCCTCAAGCCTCTTCTTCACTTGTGAGAAGATTGTTCAACATTTACTGCCATATAGGAAGATGGATATTACACAGTAGTTTGGTACTCAAAATATACAGCTCTTGATGTTTGATAACTTGTGGTGAATGTATTTCCACAAATAGCCTTATAAACTATGATTCTTACAAGTCAGCAAAATGTCTGTCATCATCATCTGTCTCCTTGAAATCTTGATTGTTTTTTTTTATTGTCCTCTCTTTATTTAACTCTCAGTAATTCTCTTGCATCTTAGTGGCTTTTATTCACTTGCTTAGGGTGAAATGATTAAAATATGTTTATTTTATTACTTAAATGTTTTTAGTGGATACCCATATTTGAGTAGATGCTCTGTTTATTCATTAAACTGTATATTTATTTATTTTCATCTACCAGCCTGAATATTCAAGAAATCTTTTTAAAGAGAAATATGTGCTCTCCAGCAGGATTTGAACTTGTGTCCCCCTTGGCAGGAGAAATTGTCATTAGCTTTAATATACTTTCGACCAACTCAGCCATAAATAACTCAGTAATAATAAATAAAAAATCCATTACTTCTATAGAAATTGCTTTGTTTACCTTAGGATATGAAAGTGAGCAGATATGAATATTTCAAGAGTTTGAAAAGGATTTTCATTTATAAAGCACTATTCAACTTTGCCTGATTGGTGATGCACTCTGTGGCCAAGTCATTTTAAGGCATGTCACATCTAACAATGGTTTCTTCTGCCAAGGGGGACATGGGTTTAAATCCTGCCAGAGAGCAAATATTTCTCCTTAATAGGATTTCTCAATTATTCTGGCCAGTAGACAAGAATAAATATACTGTTTAATAAATAAATGGAATGCCTACTCAAATATAGGTATTCTCTAAAAAAGAAAAAATGTTTAACTAGAATATATAAAGTTTTCCTCAGGCTGGTATGTGGGAGCACTGTAGTTTGGTAGCCATGGAAGGATTTTTATATTTAAAATCAGAAAGAGAATATTGAAATTTCTTGGACACATAATGAGGAAAAGGACTTGGAGAATTTGACATTCACATGACATATTGAAGGCAAGCAGAAAATAGTGAATAACCTTCCTTAACAAGCTTGTGTAAAATGTTGGATGGCAGAACTGGTAGGTAAAAAGACAAACATTGCTAAGAGTTACAAATGATAAGTAATTGTGAATAGACATGACTGCCCCCATCATGAAGGGACATGGCACATTGAAGAATTAATTTTGATGTGCTAATGTTTAGCCATATCAATCCCTTGGAAATATTAAGAAAATTACACACACATCTAATTTGATTATTACATTTCTTCACGTAATCTTTTTAACAAGACAAATGACATAGTACTTCAGGTGAGAATCAAAAATGGTAAAGCTTACTGGGTCCATTGCGCTCATGTCTGTCATCTTGTACTATGACTGAATCATCTGCAATACAAGAGATTCCCACCTCTGCATTTGCAGAATCCTCAACCAACATTGAAATCCACCTCTATATCTGTCTTGGGAGCAAATAAGATCTGATGAAATTGCTTAAACACAACCGAAAACTACAGCAAGAAAAAGATCAACACATAGACAAATGCCCTTCAAAGACTTCATCATGCACTAATATCAACAGTACAAACACACCAAATGGACATAAATACATACATCCTTTTCACTCATATCCACTCTGCTTTAGATTAGATCACTTTCAGATTCACTCCACATAAAAACCTGTTAGCCATATGTGAATACTACAAAAACAATAAGATTAGTTTGTGGAACTTACTTTTCCAGGGAACTTAACAATCCTTTGTATAGATGCCCTAAATAAAACTTTTGTTGGAGATTTAATGTTAAATACAGCAGTTTTGTAGATTTGTTATATCTTAAAAGAAACCTTAAGAACCTGTGTTTGGTAATCATTCAATCAGAATCCCACTTGAGGACATTTCATCTGGAGCTAATAAACATCATTTTTTAATAAAACAATACATGAGATGATTTCATCTTGGTCTTCAGATCAATTTCCATCAGCAAAAAGAATATGTCCACTTCCAAGAACCCAGATAATGGTTAGTGATCAAAACACTGATGACTAGGAAGATATTCTTCAACTGATCTCAACCAACATTTGGTGCCATTTGGCTATGATTTTGAACACAATCATAATAAAGTCTTTATCAATTTTTATTTTAAGAAATATACCAAACAAGATGTTAAAATCAGCTTATTAGGGAACAGGTTACAGACTTCAACCAGGAGCATAAATATTATCTTAATTCATGCTGACTTTGCTAAAATCAATCATGGGATTAACTTATACAGAAAGACATATAGTCTTTATTCATATATTACAGATGAAAACTTTTTGCTTTTTTCAAATACCTTAGCAAATATTTAAGTGAAGCATGTAGTGATTTGTGTTAATTATAATTTAATAAAAAACATTCCTTTTTTATTACGGAAAATGATTAATGTTAATGTAATGGTGTTAATTTAATTCATCTTCATTTAATGAAAACATACCTTGTTTAATAATATTTAAAGATAAAAACAAAAAACTCTTGTCAAGTTACATAAATATCACTAATAATTTCTCTGTGCAAAGGAAAATATATAGAAAAGTAAAAACTTAACCTATATATGTTGCATGTTTAGACTGCCAAATACAAGTTCACATCAAGAATGAAGAGGATATAATTTACTATTAATGACTTGTGAGGTCAGATCAGTGAAGATAGTACAGTTATTAAAGTATTTTTATACAGTGCTGTTCAATAAAAGTGACTCACCTGATTTTTTTTACTAAATGTTCTCTTCTTCAATGAAACGAAAGTTGAGCTAAATTCAAAGGATAAGCGATCAAAAATCCGAAGAAGAAGCTTTGAAAGCTCTTTGAATTTAGCAGTAAGTACTGTCAAGCATCCGTTCAGTATAATGTTCTGGGGATGCTTTTCTTTTAATGGAACTGGTTTCTTAAAACCTATTGAAAAGATCCCCGAGAGCGAGCAGTACAAGAGAATTTTAGAGTCTTGTCTGCTCCCTTCTGCTGAAAGGGTGCAAATCGACCACACCAAGCTCATTTTTATGCAGGATAATGCTCTCTGTCACAAATCAAAATTGATGAAGGAATACTTTGATGAGAAGCAGGTGAATGTTATGAAATGGGCGCCCCAATCTCCTGACCTCAACCATATAGAAAACTTATGGAGCATGTTGCTCAAATGCTTTCTCGAGAGCCTGTACTTTATAATGCTCTATAAAATACTTAGTACCTACTAAAGACATTGGAAATAAGTATATAGGTTATCTTCCTACAACCAACCAGTTTCCCATGTATTCAAAATTTATTTGCCTATAAAATAAAGTTGTAAATGGAAACTATTAATCCATATCCTTCTAGTGTCAGTTTAACACCTGGCTTTTCTCCATATATATATATATATATATATATATATATATATAAAATCCATTGGTATCCTATGATATTACTAGGATTCAAGTAGATCCTAGTAATATCAAATATTAAAACTGATCCACAAAAAGAGTTTAATGTATTTATTATAAGAGAGCATATAAATTATACAAAAAATCCAAAATTACCTCATATCAGGGGAGGGGATAGATCTATCTCAACCGATGAAAACTACATCAGTCTTATACAACCCTGGTGTATAGACTCTGTTCATGTTGAAATTAGAAATTTAGCCTTGACAGCTGTCGAAAAATTGATACAAAATTTATCTAATTTGATGTTTCAGTCAGACAAAATGCCCGAGACAGTGGTTAGGGGAGGGTGGAAGGCATTAGCCCTAAAGAGAAGCGGTTTTATAAAATTAAACACAGATATTGACCGTATGACATTAAGTTGGGGTTATATGAAGAATGAGTTGTTAATTTGAAACTAAAAGACGGATTCATTTTCATCCCCTATAATGATATTCCAATAACAGCAAAGATACAAAAGAAAATCATTAGGCCTTTAAATTACTAGGATTTAGCATTGAGATTTCTTCTAACCTTAAAATAGTTGATTATCTAGACATAACCCTTAACCTCAATAATAAAACATTTAAACCATACCATAAAGAGAATGCAACCCCCAACTATATTAATGTTTTCTAACCACCTCCAATGCCATTGTGAGACAGATACCAACCACAATTGGCACTACAATTATTATTATTATTTTCCAACATGAACATCTCTAAGAAAATAAAGAATTGTATGAAAATGCTCTCCATAAGTGACTTTAAAAATAAATTATCTTAGCTAACCCTCATAAGTAACACTGAAATAACTAAAGTGAAATGTAGGCACAGAAATAGGAAGAGAAAAATTATATGATTCAACCACCTCTTCTGCTAACTGTCAAATATCAATATTGGACAGTATTTTTAGTAATATAAAGTTAATAAACATTTTCACAAAAACAACTCTCTAAGTAAGATCTTCAATAGGAAAATGATTAAAATTAGCTATTCCTGCACCAATAACATGTGCAAAATTATCAACTCTCATAATAACTATATTTTAAGTAAGTTCTATGGGATAAACAACAAACCTGGTATGGAACCATCCTCTAATTGTAGAAATAAACAAAGTTGTCTAACTGCCGCCTCTGGTATTTTGTCTGACTGAAACATCAAAATGGATAAATTCTGTATCAATTTTTTTGACAGCTGTCAAAGTTAAATTTCTAATTCTGACATGAACACAGTCTATACACCGTGATTGAATAAGACTGACATAGTTTCCATCAGTTAAAATAGATCTAATCCTTGCTATATGAGATAATTTTGGATTTTGTTGTGTAATATATATGTATGTATGTATAAAATGATATTAGAAAGCAAACATTTGCTGAAATCTGTTGGAAGTTTTATAAGTTTTAAACTGAAATCAAGAAAATATGAACTTAAAGAAAGATGGTCACAATATTTGGGGGGGAAATAACAGAGAAGCTCATGCTGTGGCTCTTGATATCTCTAAAGCGTCTGATAGGGTTTGGCATGCCGGCCTCCTTCGTAATCTTCAGGGATATGGTATCTCAGGACGATTATTTGGCTTAATACAATAATTCCTGTCAAACCGTGTAATGAAGTTCGTCCTTAATGGATTCTCCTCCAGTTCCTTTGTCACAAACGCATGTGTTCCCCAAGGATCTATCCCGGGTCCTACACTGTTCCTTATGTTCATTAACGATCTTCCCGGTGTCATCAGTTCCCAAGTAGGCATCTATGCAGATGACACCACTATTTACTCATGCCTAAGTAGCAAATCTGGTATCGCTGGCAAAACTAACCTGGCCATCGATCTCGAAAAGGATCTCCAATCAGTTGTTGACTGGTACAGGAATTGGCTGGTTAACTTTAATGCCTCAAAAACAAAACTGCTCTTTATTACCTACCACAGGGAACCCTCCCTGCCTCCCATTAGAATGCCTAATGCTCAACTCCACAAGAGCAGCTCTTTGTGACTGCTTCATCTCACACTGTCCTCTGACCTGAGATGGAACAATTACATTGAATCAATAGCTTCATCTACTGTAAAGAAAGTTGGTTCTCTGTGTCACACCAGAAAGTTTTTCTCACCCAAGTCCATCCTTCAAATCTATAAGTCAACTGTTTGCCCTTGAATATTGCTGTCATATATAGTCTGGAGCCCCCACTGTTCATATTAGGGTCTTCAACAAAATCCAGAGATGGATATGCAATATGGTTGGCCCTGATCTGGCATCTCGTTTACAGTCACTCTCTCACAGATGTGCTGTTGCCTCCCTCTGTCTTTTCTACAAATACTTTCATGGTAACTGCTCCAATGAGCTATTTTTGCTTGTTCCCAAACTGCATGAATTTAAACGTGCCACTAGGTCAGCATCTCAGCCCCACCCTTTCATTGTTCAAACGGTTAAATGTAACCATCTCTTCTACTCTAATAGTTTCATGTCTCACACTTCACATCTGTGGAACTCCCTTCCTCTTACTTGCTTTCCTGATAGCTATAATCTCCAGCTATTCAAATGCAATGTCAATCAACATCTCCTGATGCCTTGATCTATTCCCTGTCTTTCTCTTCATCCTTTCCTCTCTCACACCTCTTTACTCCCACTTTCTGTAACCCCTTGCATGCTAGTGGCATTCCCGCTTTGCTTGGCGTGAAAATTTCAAAAAAAAAAGTTTCTGAATGTTAATATTATTTAGATTTATTGTTCATTTTTCTTAGTTTTTCTTCCATCTTAATTATGTTGCTTATTTACACCTCATAGTAAAAATATAGTAGTCCCTCATTATTTAAATTCCTCAGATTAAATTATTAATACATTATTGTCATTTATTAATTTTTACCATTTTATCACATTTCTCCTTGTTATTCTACAGATATTTTTTCTTTATTTTCAATTCAAATTCTTTACTCTGTTGTAGAATTGTGATAACTTAAAATTTGCTATAAAATTCCATAGAAATATGACACAAATATAAGTCTGAAATTAAATTTAAAAATTTTTTTCCTTGCATCGTTACACAAGTTTCAAGAGTTAATTTACCATTTTGTAAAGCTTTTTATAATATTCAGTGTCATGCCAGAAAATGTTTCTCATCAGAATCCATCTTGCACATTTATAAATCTGCCATTCATAAGTGCATTGAATACTGTTGCCATATCTTGTCTGATGTTCCTGCTGTATATCTTGAGACTCTTAACAAAATTCAAGGAATGATATGTAATGTAATCAATCCTGACCTGGCATCTCAACTCATTTACTTTCTCACCAAAATGATGTGGTTTCCCTTTCTCTTTTCTACAAATATTTTCATGGCAACTCTTCTGATGAGACTTTTTCCTTGGGGTTAGACTACATGAATTTGAGCATGCTATTAGATTGGCATCTAGGTCTCTATTTTACTAGCTAGATGCAACCATCACTTCCACTCTAACAGTTTCTTTTCTCAAACTTCTCACCTGTGGAACTACTGTATTCTTATTTCCTATCACCCACATTCTTCAACAATTAAAATGCAATGCCAATCACAATTTTCTATTTATCTGAATCCTGTTCTTTTAGCATTTTTCCTCCTCACTGAAGTCTTCTCATTCTCTTTCACTCCATATAACCCCCTGCATCCTAGTAACAACATGGCTTTGTTTAGGGTGAAACAACAAAAAAATTATTTTGGGCTTTGTAGGTTTTGCTTCATTCTTAACCCATATCCTGACATTAGTTGAAATTGAGGCTTTTTTTCATTTTTTTCCATACACTTTGATAATTTTCCTTAATGATGACTTCATGATTTCAGATGAAAACTTGGAAATTTTTACTTTCTAAAATTACAGTTTACAATTATAGTTTAGATATATGGAAAGAGAATGTTCAGATGGACATAATGAATAGAGGCTCGGAATGAGAAATCTGAGAGCCGAATTTGAATTCCAGTCAGGTTTCAGTTAACTGCAAATACTCTTGGAAAAGGTATGAATCCATCTCTTCTCCCCACTCAGCTATGGGTTAAATAGCAGGACAGAGTGGGCTCTCTAGCCATAGCTGACAATCATTCTAGAAAAACAACTCTGAACTCGAAAACTGTCAGCTACCATAGAATACCTTAAAGAAGATCTCTATTAGGTTTTGTTCAAAGAAATTCAACAAAAACAAATCATGGAATAACAGTTGTGCATGGATCTGTCATGGATTATGCAACTATTGCTTTTTTTTTTAATATGGAAAGAAGGTGATGGTTTAAACTGATACCAGGAGGATACCGGGTAATTTATTAAGGAATATTTTGTAACTCAGAAATTCATTTTTAGATAACTTTTTTGGTAAATGAATTGGGAGAGAATAAACAAGAATAAATTTTTGTTACTGAATTAGCATTGGCAAACTGGCAGTCAAATGGCCCTATGCCAAAATTGATTTCATTATAGAAATGCAGTATTTTGACCACAGGAAAAAAAATGGAAAAATCAATGACATTCTTGTATTTTCTCTAATATTTATATGTATCTCTGTTAGTTGATGATAGTATCATAGAAAACAATTTGCTTACTTTCTACCCTGATTACATAAATAAAATTATCTTTTGGTAGACATTCGTGTTATCGCTCAGCATTGGAAATCAAATCTAATGTCTCCCAGCTCTGATTTGAAATAAATATCTTTCTCGTAAATTGTTTAACAAGAGCAATGCAAGCAAGCCTTGGAAGATTGATGCAACAGTTTCACTATCTTTCATCTGGACTCAGGCCAGAATAAGTTAAACTTAGTAAATATGAATCTTCATCCCTCATATACATATATATATATATATGTATGAGGGATTGATATACAAAAGGCTATAATGTATGAGGTTTTGCTTACAACATGATCATGTTGACATCCATGCAATATGTATAAAGCATCTTTACTAAGGTTATTTGGAGCTGTGTGTTCATTGAGGATAGCTGAATAGCAGCCCAGAATGAGAAACTGGAGTGCTGCGTTCAAATTCTAGTTGCGTTCATTACATTCATTTATGCACAAATACTTTTGGGAAAGATATGAATCCATCTCATCCTCCCAGTTATAGGTGAAATAGTAACATTTATATCTGGAAAAATCATTGTTTTTCTCAAAATAAATGTTAATGCTAACAAAAAAAAGCCTTATCTACTGTGAAATATGCTTTAACTTTAAATAATCCATAAAATGCTGATAAGCCTTAAAGAAATCAATCCGTCACTGAAGATAGCTCATTAGAGGATACCACATCAGATTGACACCACTGCCTATAGTAACACAATCAATTTCTGCAAGAGTGCTGTTGCTTTGTACTACAATGAGACCTGTAATACATACATATGCACACAATCCATGCTGACAAATTATTCATGATTTTTAGAGAGACACAATTCTCTACTCTCTATTCTCCATTCTAAGACAAAAGGATAATCTATAAGATTAGTTACTATTAGTAACTTACTACCCTTTGTATCAGTTAATTATGTGCCATACGTGATACACACTTAGACGATCATGTATCTTTCAATACATGACTGACGAGGCAGATTTTTTTCCTGCAGTAGCTTGCCATTTCTTTGTGTGGTAGACCAGTTGCCATTCAAGGCTATAGAACCTGGTCTGTCCTGCTATTTACCCATAGCTGTGGCAAGAAGAAGATTCATACCTTTCCCAAGGGTATTAGCACATAAGTGAATGTAATGGATTTGACTGGAATTCAAACTTGACTCCGATTCCTCAATTCAAGCCACTATCCATTACTCCACCATACATCCTTTGTATAGACACGCTAAATAAAATTGTTGTTGGAGATTTACTGTTACAGTGTAACCCGGATATAAGAGAGTTGTCGGAGCCGGAAAAGAAATCTCTTATATCCGGGTTTGGTCTATTTTGTTTAGGCAAGTATGGCTCTAATTTGGGACCAGAGAAAATCTCTCTTATATCCGGGTTCCTCTTATATCCGGGTAACACTTTATTTACTGTTTTCTAGATTTGTTGTATTTTGAGAAAAACTTTAGGAATCTGAGTGTGGTCATTTTTTCAACCAGAACAATTTGAGAACATTTCATCTGGAGCTAATTAACATCATTGTTTAATAAAAACATAGTAAAATGTGGAATGATTTCAGCTTCCATGGTACCAGGAAGTGAATGATTGTAGTTAGTCAAAAAAATATTCCAAATTATTTCTTATTAATTCAAACATTATATTTTGTGGACACACATGTTTGTTTATGCATGTCTGTTTTTTAAACAGCATAAATGACATCTGCTGGCCTAGGCATTCAGGAGTCTTAACAAAGAAAATGTGCCTTTTGACAGCATTCAAATCTGCATCATTCTTTATATCAGGAAAACAACCTTAGGGCAAAGTATATTCAGCCACAAAAGACTTCACAGGAAAGCAACGTTCAGTTAGCCTTTTTCATGGCTGCGCAGTCTAAAGTAAGCTGGTTTCCCCAATATAGGGGGATGTTGGTTCAAATGCAGCTGAAAGCAAAATCTTCTTTATCGAGACTCAAAAATGCCCAGGTTAGTAGATGCTATATTATAGTACTTAAAAAAACAAAGAAAGAAGGATGCCTACTCAGGCCCATGTATCCACTAAATATAGCATTTATGATAATAATAATTGTAAATAAAATTCATTAATTTATACATATTACCATTGCTTTATAGTCATAAAAAGATAATTCTATATTGTATAATCCCTTAATCATGAAGCTTTGAATAAGTGTTTGTTTTATCAAATACCATCTGAAATTCTGAACATTTTCATTATTCCAGAAATTCTTTTAACTAATATCTTATCACAGTTCTGACTTTTTCTCTGATTTTCCTTAGGTGTTGAACAATGTCTAGAAATCCAGTCTCACAACCCTTATTACTGATGTAGTGACTTCAATCCTTATATTAGGTTGGTGCACAAATAATGTCGTTTTCTCACATATTTTACTATGTGAGAAAACGACATTATTTTTGCACCAACCTAATATTTATGTAATTAATGGATTTTATAAATAATTTTGAAGAAATAAATGGATTTTATTTTTATAATTTGACATTTATTTCTTATTACTGAAAACGTTAGTAGATATATGTTTCAGTAGACATTTTTGTTTAAACAATGTAAATTTGTTTACCTGCTTGTGCATTTGAGAGTCTTAAAGAAAATGTGTCTTTCAACAGGATTTGAAAGTATATCTCCCTTATCTTGGAAATGTATTTCTGAAATATGATATATTCAAGATATTCAGTTGATAGTTTCAAGTTCTACAAAAGAAATGAGGCAATTAGTGAAAAGGAGATTTCCTGGAGTTCCACCCACCAAAATTCTTCAAAGAGGTTTTTGGCTTGTTAGTAAGCAGATAGTCTGGTAAAAAATGCTAGGGTAGGGAAATTCTCTTACTCACTGTACTCTCTCCATCACTGACAATGCTGAGGATAATAAAAGCAGCTAACATTGAATTCACTTCATTGTACTATTGTCCTTACAAGAAAACCTTTCTTTTGATGAAAAGGCAACTTTTAACTTTCAAATCAAGACAGTGCAACTTTGACTGAAGTCAGCCGATACAACAGACTACAAAACAGTGACCATAGTTCACCAAACACCAATTTGAGTCACATACAATGTCATGAAAATGGTACATTATTAATAATTTTACTCCATCTTTATTTTTATTACAAAACACTGGTGAACCCTAAATCAAACTATACAAAAACAAGACTTGAACCTGTATCACATTTTTAAGAATAACTAAAAAGATGAACATAATCTCTAATACAAAGATGGAATCATTAAAATATTTAATTTCAGAAATTCATCCAATATAGGAGAGCTGAAAATGTATGTTAAATGTTATGTTTACACAATAAACAAAAAGGAAGTAATTTAAAAAAAAAAAAAAAAAAAAAAAAGCAATTAGATAATGGGAAATATTTGTTTTAATTTTATATTAATTAAATTTCAACTATCCTTATCACACACAAACAGGTTTATCTACAGATAAGTTTTATTTATAATCAGTTCATGTTTCAATATAAAGTAAAAATAATTCCCAAACTCCACTTGACCCTAACTCTGCCATAGAACTCATTCCTTGAATCAACACGAGCTGAAGGCATTTTTCTCTGAATACCACCCTATTAGAATGTAATGATGCATATATTAATTCATTACCGATTATATTCTCCCATCTTCTCACTGTCAATTTTACTTTGACTCTGCACTACCAATTTAAAATTTCCTCAGCTGTAATTTCTTTCTACCATTTTCCTTTTCTTCCTCCCAGGCTTATATAGACACCCTGGCAACATTTCTCTGATTACATCAGTGTGGCTATTCTCTTCTGAATCATGCCTTTCTGCCAATTTCTGTAGTGCCACAATGAATGGTGGAAGACTGAATTCTAAGAATACATGACTACCACGACAACATCTGGTTTGTTATTGGTAGCACAAAGCAATGGAGACTGGAGATATGCAATTACCTGCATCCCACTGCATATGAGGTACAATCACACCACTGTTGATCGCATAGAGAATCACTTCAATATATATATAAAAAAAAACCCAGAATAACAATAATATAACAATCTCAGCAAATCTTTTTAGCATTCCCTTGTGTGTGTGTGTGTGTGTTGGTGGGTGTGTGTAATATATAATACAAACATAAATTTTCATAATTTCCATAAGGGGGAGTCAATTAATTGTGGGTGGCCAAATTTTTAGAAAAATCTATAAAACTTCTAAAAATTTCACAAATTATTCAAAACTAAATATGGAATCAACTATTTATAGCAAATTCTGTAAGTATTTGTAAATATCCATATTTATTTAGAAAATATGCAAATATTCCATGGGGGATAAATTATTCTTTGCATAACTGTATGTGTTAATTAATATATATATATATATAAGGCACGGTGGAATAATGGATAGCGACTTGGATTGAGGAATCGCAGAGCGGAGTTCGAATTCCAGTCGAATCCATTACATTCACTCACGTGCTAATACCCTTGGGAAAGGTGTGAATCCTCTTCTTCTCCCTCCAGCTATGGTAAATAACAGGACAGACAGGGTTCTATAACCTTGGATGGCAACTGGTCTAGGAGAAGGACAACTCTGAATTCAAAACCTGTGGAGGGTCGTTTGGGGACCTTGTGACACGTAGTGCACCAGGTCTCTGAATTCGGCCCTTCAAAAAGTGTGGATGGTCCTGCACGAAACCTTCACCACTATAATCAAATCTCATGTGCCGTTGTCAGGCTGTCAGTTTTCTGGGAACTGATCTACTTGACCCTCATATGTCGAACTCGACGGGAGAGTCGACTATATATATATGATCATCTGACAAGTGTTAGACCACTAGGCCAAGTAGGACCTCCTGATCAAACAAAACCTGAATAGTGCTTCTGAACACCTCTTCCAGCTTCTTGAAATATAGATATCTGTATATGAAATGGAGCAGATATGTATATTTTGAGAATGGGGAAGATGCATTGAAAAGCAGTATTCAGGCTTTGTTTGATATATATTTTATATAGTTTAATAATTTGCTGTCATTGGGATTTAAAGAGTCATTTGTTCTACTGAATCAATGGTTTTGTTTTTTTGTGGTCAAACAAAGCTAAACAAACTGATTTTTTTACTTTTTGTTTTTGTCTGCCAACTGGATGCTAGTTGGGCCTTTTTACTTATCTTACTTCTGGCTTCTTGCACATTTCTACTGCTGGCATTCTGTCCCTAATTGCTTCCTGCATGGCTTCCAACTCTTATAATCTATCCTCTACAGTACAGTTATAATACTACAGGAAGTTTTGACATCAGACTCGAGCAGCAGATACACAACACCAGCACCAGACGCTGGATCTGACCAAGAATGTCACAAATCCAGCACCACATCACAATGCTAGCTTCCCATTTCTGCCTGGCCCTGACCAGCTACCACTGCTGATAACACTCCTGCTTGGCCCTGATCAGATACCATCGCTGATAACTAACCAGCTTCATATCGACGAGACTTTTCTGCCCAACACATCTTATTGTTGACACGACCAGACCAATTGCACATCAACATCCCAACTGTTGACACATCCAGTCCTATCATTGACATGACTGGAAAGACCGCACTTCAACTTCCAACTGTCGACACAACTGAAAGAGCTGCACTCCAACTTTCAACCATTCAACACAATTGGAATACCCACACATCAATGTCCCATTGTCAACACAACCAGGAGAAACACACCTCAATTTCTTATCATCAACACATCTAGTCTGACCACCCTTCAATTACCAGACTATCTAACCAACAGCCACTCAAGACTACATTGTAAATAAATTTTTTATTAATCTTAAAAATACTTGTTCTGCTGTCCATTTTGTTTCACCTGTTAAATTTCACGTCTTTAATTTAAAAATGTTAGTGTGCCTCTTGTGATCTCATACTGATTTGGGGCACTTGGACCATTTCTCATCATTCCCCCTCTCCAAGGGGTCTACTACATATTTGTAGATACTTTATTCTTGAGTAGTCACTTATAAAACCTACCTATTTGCATGCTGATTTTTCATCAAGAGTATTTGATATATCCTGTCTTTATTTTTAAAATGCATTAGAAAATTAATCTCTCTTCTTCCTTGAAAAAAAGTATGAATTCACTTCCACCTGTGCTTTCTCTTGCCAAAAGATATTTTGATAAAATCTCTCTTCACTGGTATTATAATAGCAGAAAAAGATGGTTGAACACTTCAACAAAACCAAGGGACAGAACTGTTTTTTTATAGTTGTGAAGATACTGATTAATAAATTTGAGTCAAAACAGTGCAAGCTCTTTTACTGAACTTTTGCATTAACCATTTTAAAACTGTACTGTTTCATTTTTTTTCTGGATTCCTGCTTTTCCATCAACTATAATCTTACAAAAAGTTGTGGTATATAAAAGGAGGTTATTTACTCTTGAGAAATGGAGGAAAGAAACACAAAAGTGATACATTGGTTTGATATGTAGTAATAAAGAGCAGCAAAACAGTTGCCATAAAAATTGAGAAAAAAATGTTTTTGTTATTCTTTAAAAAAATGGCTTTCTTTAACCCCCCCCCATAAATAAAAGGGTTGGGGTATTTGTTGTATGAAAGGTGGTTATCAGCTCTTGAGAAAGGAGGAAAGAAACATATAAATTTAAATGCAATGTCAATCATTCTTTTTTTTTTCCTCCTTGACTACTGTTCATTTATTGTCTTCCCTGTTCCTCTCTCTCTAAGTACCCCCTTGCAATCTAATAGGTTTTATTACCTTGCTTGGGGTGAAATGATTTTTAAAAATTTGTTTTCACTTGTTTTATTGACGCTCTTTCTCTTCCAGATAATTTTTATCTGATTTATACAACACTCCCTTTTCCTCAGAGTGAATTATATTTATTCCCTCTTTATCTCTCTCAATTTCATTTTAACAGCAGGTAAAACTTAGGTTTTTGATTAGTACCTGTAAACCATGAGACATGAAAATAGTTGCTCTTTCCAGCTCTCACTTCTACCCAGGCACTGACTTCAGAGTGAAACCATTGAAAGTTTTGATTGCTTTTCCTTTTCTTTCTTCCTTCACCAGTGGTCCTTGCCAGTCACTGCCATCCAAACCAACCATGGCTTCACCTTTCTTATGAGCAGCCATAGAAAAGATCAGGCTATTGTTAAAGTGATATCACCATCTTCTGTTACTATTCTTTGGATTCTGAAGGCCTTTTGTGTGAATCAAGATGAACTGACTGATTTGATGTTAGGAGCCAGTAACACTGGCATTGTGTAATTGATTCTCTCTCTTTTGCTAAAATTACCATTTTTTGTGGGGGAATAATCAGAGAAGGGTGTTTTTACTTATACTTGAATAAGTCTCTCATATGAGAGACCGACATATGTATTTGATAATGTCACTCATGAGTTGAAATAACTTAGATGACAGGACATTAAATTGAAGTTCTAAACGTCTACAGTTTAGTCTCTGGTTTTGCTAACATCATTGAATATTTTGGTGAACAAGATATAATAATTTTTTATTAATTTTTAATTCCCATTTCCTGCATCATTAAAGTTCTTTTTATTTTTAACTTTGAAGTTTTCATTCCTTAATCTTTGAGCAAGCAGCATGGATAAATGGTCTATTATGCAAGAAAAAAATAAAAAATTGATAATTAATAACTTTTCATCTATGAAATTTCAATAATAGAATTAAGTTTGAAACTTCTTGGACAATAATAATCATTATTGCTTGAAATTGAACTAATCATCCTACCATCTAAATTCAGTTTAGGAGTTATATATAGATACTAGCTTAAATGCTACATTCCATGCAGCCTTTTAAACTAGCTCCTGTGCAAATCCAAATGGATCTCTGGTCTAGCTTAAAAAGGAGCAATAATAATTTTGAAGAAATAACTTTGAATTTCGCAATTCACTCCATGGAACTTTAAAATCTCACATTAACTCTGATCCAGGCTATAAGTCCAATTCCAACCAAAAAGACAAATTTGGATTGAAAGTCTGATTTGGGCTGAAATTCCAATTCAAGCTGGAAATTGAGTTCTTTAAATCACAAATTCCATGGAAATTCAATTGAGTTGAGTTCTTCAAATCACAAACTCTGCAGAAATTCAAAACTCCACGTCATAAAACCTCTCAGTTTAACTCTGGTTCCTTGGCATTTTGAATAATGAAATTGATTTCCTCAGTTCACAAAGTTTTGAAGATATTTTAAATTGAATTTAAAACAAAAAATTTTAAATTCACAAAGTTTGTGTGTTAGTTTAAACTCAATATAAATGAAAAGTTTTTAAAATCACTAATTTTTTTCAGTTATTCTAAAATTTAAATTTTTAACTGTTCCTTCCCCATCCAGACATAAATCCCAATGCTAGATATTCAAGCATAAGATGAAGGGAAGATTTTCAACCCTGGGATCATCAGGATCCCAAAGTGGTATAATATGTCTATGTAGAGAAAATTTGGTCTGAGTTAAAGGGATTTCTGACACTTAGACAGAATTTGCTGTTTATTTATTTAGAAGATGATTACCATTGCACATAGGGATAAAAAGATAAACTTGAAAATTTTGTCGCAAATGATGGTCTGTCTACTTGTTTCAATTTAAACATGATTATAGGTAAGTATTTGCATTTCATTCATTTGCCACACTAATTTACTGCATGGCCACAAGTATTGTGTTTAATATTTCTAACAGTCAATGTTGCCATACAAATATATATATGTGTAATTAGTGGGTCATTATTGAATTATATGACTTCTGTCAGTCTGGTAAAATTCATAATCTGGCATAGTTCTGGAATCAAAAATGCTAGAAAATTGGTGAAGTTAAGAATAAATTTGATGGTATGGTAAAAGAAATAAAAAGGAATATTTATGTCAATGAATTTGATTGACTAGCAATGACCAGTATCCTTTCCACATTGAAAACATTTAACATATTTACCAAAATTTTGTAGTTTTTATATATTAGTGGAGGCTTCATTTTAATATTAAAATATGTTTTATTTAATATTAAAATATATTTTAATATATTTAGATGCTCCATTTTAATATTAAAATCTAGTTAATATTGTTTCAAAATTAAATCAGAAAGCAAACCTATTCAAATAGAAGAATATACTTTTCAGGATGATTTGATACAAAATTCTCCCTAATGGATAGCCTGTTATTATTTGTGGCTAATTTTAATAAATATCTATGCAAAGTTCTCACATCTGGTTTTCCTCTTGTTGATATGTCAGCAACAGATGTTTTTTGGCATCATGTTAAGAAATAATTTTTTATGAAGAACAATTCAGCTGAAACACAAATCTAAGTTTTTTTTTTGTTTTTGTTTTTTTGTTTTTTGTTTTTTTTATACAGAATTTTGGGAGTTTTTTTAACTTGCAACTCACTATAATATCTTGAGAGATTTGGAATTTATATTGATAAGTTATATGAAACTTTTAAAACAAATCTCAAAATAAATACATTCAATAAGAATTTTTTGATAAGTAAGGTTTTTAATCTAATACAACTAATTGTAATAATAAAACTGGTATCATAATGAACTAAAGTTAGTTCTCTTCGAAATTACAAACATTAATTGATAAAGTCTCCAATCTTATAAAAACCAGTTTTCTACTGGATCTAATAATGAAACTGACATCAAAATAAAGGAAATTTCTTTTTATTCCCTAATAATTTCATCCCAAGCAAGGTAATAACACCACTAAGTCACAAGGTGTTACTGAGTGTTAGAGAATACAAGAAAAGAAATAATATTAAAAGAGAAAAAATAAAAGAACAAGAATTAAGAAGACATAAGATAACAATTGACATTGCATGCAAATTTTTGAAGGTCAAAAATAAATGGAAAGCAAGAAGTTGGAAAAGAGTTTCACAAATAAATAGTGTGACAGAAACTGTTTGCATAGAACTTAGTTACATCTAGCCATTTCAACTGTAAAATGAGATCTTGCCACCAATCTAGTACTGCACTTAAATTCATAAAGTTTAGTTTAACATAGTGGAAAGTTCAGCAGAAAAATTACCATGAAAGTAACTATGGAAAAGGGACTGAAGCCGAGATGCCAAGTCTTAATAAATAACATTGCAGATTCTGCTTTGGATTTTATCAAGAGTCTCTAATTATATAGCAGTGGCAGCAATATTCAAAATTCAAAACAAGGATGTATGGAAGACTTATAAATATGTAAGATTCTGGCAAGAAAAAATGTCTACCATAACTTCCTAGCAGCAGACTTAACAATTGATTCAATATAATCTTTTCACTTCATGTCAGTGGAAAATGTTAGTCAAAGAAGGTGCAATGAGTAACTCTCCTGGAGGTTAACATCTGCCATGCTGATGGAGGGTAAAAAGGATTCTCTCAAATAATTAAGAGAGCAGTTTTGTTTTGGAGGCATTAAAATTAACAAGCCATTCATTGCCCCAGTTAACAACAGAATATTTATGAGATCAGCTGCCAATTTGAATTTATCAAACTGCTCAGACTTACTATTAAAACAATATGCCAAACCCTGTCAAATGCCTCCAAAATGTCCAAAGCAACAGCCCAAGATTCACTATTCTTACCTAAAGCTTGATAGACTGTTAATGTATTAGCAGTTGACCTATAGAAGTAAAAGCTATATTGCTTATCTGAATGAAGACCCTATGATGAGAGATGCTTAACCAATTCAGAGTTGATTATAGCCTCTAGTATTTTGCCAACAAGCGGTAGATGGCTAATAGATTGATAGAAGGATCAGATGGTTCACTTGTGTTCTTAAAAAAGGAACTTCAGATGAGAATTTCCAACAAGCAGGAAAGCAAGAAGCAGCAAGGGAGAGAACAGGAACCAGTTTGGTAGGGACATTTGTTAAGGACTATTGCAGGGATACCATCAAGTCTACATGCTTTGTAGAAATCTAGTTTAGAGATGATAGCAGAAACCATGAATGGAATTATATGCATATCACTCAATAGAGATTCAGTTCTAGGTGGAAAGTGAGGCAAAGATACTCCAAGTGAATCAAGAGTAAAATATGAGAATTTTTTAGCAAAACATTCTGCTCTAACAATAATTAAGTGAAGAGAGACTGGATAGAAGATTTACTCTTATTTAAGACACTGTTACAGATCCACCAATAATCATGTGAGCCAAACTTGTTAGAAGCTATGAGGTGCTTAATCTATTCGCAAACCAAGATTTAGCCTCTTTGAGGACACATTTACAATTGTTATGAGCAGACACAAATAGGCTTATGTTGTGATGGGAACTATCATGCTAGAACAAAAGCAGTGATTCCTGTGAATCTTATTGAAGAGTCCATTCCCATGTCATTGGAAGATTTTATTGAATATAAACACAAAGGCCATGCATATGCATGTTAGAATTGTTTTGATGAACAGGAAGATAGCCAGGAACAGAGAATTCATTAGTAGCAATTGAAGAATTTAGTTTTACAAAATGCAAAAATGTCTGAAGGACATTTAAAGAGAAAAGATTCTGCATCACAAAAATTGGAACATATTCGACAAATATTGGAAAAAGAAAAGTTGAGGCGGGTAGGTGATTTTTTTTTTTTGTTTACTTTTATTTCTTTTCAATGTGTCTATCGTGAGAAGGTTTTGTGAAGATAATTATCACTATCATCAGTGGCAATACATACTGGCCAGAAGGTGGCTAAAAATAAAGCATAATGTGGTTTCAGTTTTTCCCTCTTAAAATACATGTAGGAATCTATACATGGCCTGACACTACAAATACCCCAGTATTATGCAACTGTTGATCAGAGCAGCCTCTCTAAGAGCTACCAGTTGGATGTAGCAGCCAGAAACCATGAATGGAATTATATGCATATCACTCAATAGAGACTTAACCTTATCAAACTACTCAATACGAATCCAGTATTTTCATAATGAAAAGTCACAGTCACTGATCAGTCAGAATGCCTGAAAGTTAAAATATGGCCATGGAAGAAAGAAAGAACTGGTAAACCATATCCCAAACAGGAAATAAAGAATAAACCTCTATTCCTGTTCAATAAATATGGAAGGAGTGCTGGCTAAGCAATAGGCAAATCTATCTACTTCTATTAATCTGCTCACAGTATGGGAGGCTGAGCATATTTACCAAGACACAATCTCTAGGAAGGTTGCCAAATCTCAGAATAAATACATTCAATAAGAATTTTTTGATAAGTAAGGTTTCCAATCTAATAAAAGAAATTGTAATAATATAGCTGGTATCAAAATGAACTAAAATTACTCCTCTTCAAAATGACAAATATTAATTGGTAAGGTCTCTAAAGATATAATAATGAAACTGTTATCAAAATAAATGAAATTTCTTTTTTTATCTCTAATAATTTCACCCCAAACAAGGCAATAACACCACTAAGACACAAGGTGTTACAGAGTGTTATTATTAAGAGAAAAATAAAAGAACAAGAATTAAGAAGACAGAAGATAACAATTGATATTGCATGTAAATTTTTGAAGGTCAAAAATGAATAGAAAGCAAGAAGTTGGAAGAGAGTTCCACAAATGAGAAGTGTGATAGAAATTGTTTGCATAGGCTAAGGTGGAATTACTGGATTATTAAAACCTTTTCAGAGGTTATCCAAATCAAAGAAATATTAACATAAAATTAGATCACTAAAATTAATAAAATTTTTTATCAAATATGAAAAAGATATTTATATATAGAATAGATAAAATAGTCTAAGGTTATTGTCAAAGGACAATTAATTGTTGTTCAAATGATTTGATAAACAATGGGGGGAATTGCCAATGTGAAACCATTAGTCAAAAATAAACAATTCAGACATTATGACAGTTATATTGATACATATAATATTATAGGATAAACTTTTTTCTCTTTATTTTGTTTTTTTTTGTCAGTTGAGAGCACATTAGGAGAGGTTTGTAGTGGAAAGTTACCATATATACTTGTGTAATGTGCAATGTTTATTTTAAATACTGTTTTACCTTTTGACTACAGTAAATGGATATATAGTTTGGTCAATGGCATAGCCAGGCCCAGCAGTATATACACTAATTTTATATCTCATGTATGATGCTACCCACTTAAAATTAACTTCAAAATTAAGTTTTCAAAAGTCACATGATATGCAAGTATATACAGTATAGAGTTTAAACAGGAAAAATAGAAGCAAAAATAAACATAAAATTGAGAACGGCAAAATATTGGTTAGGTCCCAAGTGTGGCATTAAGTTCAAATATACATAATTGTTATGAAGCTTAGGAATCTGTTGGCATATTAATTATTAAGTTTGAAAATTACAACTTTATTTAACATTCTTATTTAATGCCACAAGAATTGATTGGTAAATATGTTCTTCAAACTTTTTAGACCTCAGAGCAATAGCCAAATGAATTAAATTAGTCAGTTTTGGAATTTTGGTGATATAGTAATTTTGAGTTCAACTGTTGGGCTGGTTTATACAGGCACAGTCAGTTAAATTGTGGTGAACAATACTAAAAACAAGATAAAACAACCTCTGACATGGATGAACGAACAAGAACAATCTACCCCCAATAAATTAAGAAAAGAGTTCAGTTCAAAATTCCCTGAAGAAACCTGAAGAAGGCTAGAGAGCACAACAGCTGAAACATTGTGATAAGAATTTAACTATCTGGTAAATGTGTTTTAACAGATGATAGAAAATGTGGCATATAAATCTGAAGGCATATTGGATGCTTTCCAAAAACAAAGTATTAAGAAACAGGAAAATTTTTGTTAGAATCAGAGAAAAGAGTATTGAACTGTCAATGCTTTCTTTTAATCGTCTGAGAGAAGCGTTTTTGCCTTCCATCAGCATGGCTAATGCCAACCTCTAAGAGACTGACTCCTTACACCTTCTCACCCTAATGTTTTCCACTGACATGAAGTGGAAACATTATATTGAATCAGTTGCTAGATCTACTGCTAGGAAAATTGATTAACTGCTATACTAGACAATTTTTCTTTTCAGAATCTATCTTATGAGTTTACCATTCATCCACACATTGGATTATTGCTGTCACATTGGTCTGGTGTTTCTGCTATGTATTTAGAGATTATTGATAAAATCCAAAGAATAATCTGCAATGTTATTGGTCTTAATCTGGCATCTTAGCTTCAGTCACTTTCCCACTGCTGTAACATAACTTCCTTGTGCCTTTTCTATAAATATTTTCATGGTAATTCTGATGATGAGCTTTCTTCTTTGGTACTGGATTTTATGAATTTAAGCACATTACTAGATTGGCAGCAAAGTCTCATCATCTTACTGTTGAAATGGCTAGATGTAACTGTAAATTTTATGCTAATAGTTTCTTTTCTTGCACTTCTTGCATGTGGAACTCTCTTCTAACTTCTTGCTTTCTAGCCAATATTGGTCTTCAAAAATTTAAATGCAATGCTTTGTTTTCTTAATTCTTCTTTTATTATCTCTCCTTAATAATACTTTCTTTTTCTCTTATTCTCTCGCTCAGTAACCCCTTGCATCTCAGTGGTTTAATTACATTACTTGGGGGTGAAATGATTAAAAAGAAAGTTCTATATGGCAGTAAATGCTGGTCTATTTCTCCAGAGATGAAGAGGAAATTTGAGGCAGCAGATGTGCTTCTACAAAAGAATACTGGGGATACCATGCACTGAAGATGTGAGCAACAAGGAAATTTTAAGGAAAATTGAAGCAAAGAGAACACTTGTACTTAGAGAGAATTGAAATTTCTAGGACATGTAATGAGAAAAAAGGCTTGGAAAATTGACACTCAAAAGGGGTTAAAGAAGCAGCAAGTAATCTGTCTAACAAGCTAGTGTAAATGGATGGCACAGTGGGAGGGATAGGGAAATGACAAACATTAATTAAATATATAAAAGATAGATACTCAGTCATATCCACTAAAGGAGGAGGAAAACCCAATGTGTACGACATGCTAGATAGATTACACAGTAAGCCATATGTAAGAACATGAAACTAGCCCAAATCAAATATTAAGTTGGTGCAAAAATAATGTCGTTTTCTCACATATGCCAATATGTGAGAAAACGACATTATTTTTGCACCAACCTAATATTACCAAACAAATAACCTAAAAGAACTCTTTACCAGGGTCAATCTGGATATTTTAAATTGTTAAAAGAAACACATTTTTACCAAAATCTGAAAACAAACACCTTTTAACATAAGTACAGTTTATAAATACAAAAATAGTAAAAAAAAAAAAATTAACTTATTTTACTATGAAATAATAATACACAAATATAAAATCCCAACCCTACTTGTTTTGACATTAGATAATGACTCACTAGGTGTTGATATACCATTAAACAGAATAAACTATAGAAAGTTGTAGAGAGCTGATATCACCCGCTTCCTGAAGGAACACGGAAAATATGGGAATTTTAAAAACTGGTATAAAAATAAAGAAAATTATTACTATTTTAAAATTAATTTTATTTTTCAACATTTCCACCAAGGTTGATCAATAAATAAGTTCTTGAATCTTGCAAAACAAAATTTTTAGGTTAGATGGAATAATGAAACTGGTATCAATAAGAAGTAAATTTATTTCTCTTAAAAATTAGTTTTATAGCAATAAAAGTCACTTTTCTTATTGGCCAAAACAGCCATGGTTCATATATACAAAACTATGTCTCATTGATAAAGAAATTGACAGGGCATGTAAATTTTAAGCTGGCCAATCATGGATGCTGTTGGTGTCTATATAAATTGGTTTCAGTGCTTAGCAGATATATTCTGACTGCTTGTGCAGATTGGTATTGATCATTGGTGTGTTGGTGACAGTGTGTTTGTTGACAATGATTCATATGTTAGCAACAGTGTAAATAATCCAGGCTGCATATTCTTAGTGGTCTTCTTAGGTAAAATCCTGATGATTATGCCGGATTTTATTTTGTTGTTATGATGAGAATAGAAATTTATTAGGTCGTTTATTTTGGTTGATTTCCGGTGAGCATTGAGTTTTAAACTGTTGTTAATGCAGTGTAGCTTGATATCCAGGAAGGGTAAGGAACTGTATTCTTCCATATCTTATGTAAATTCCATTGTTTAGTTGATTTACTAGGTCAAGTAAATCTGTATCACAAGGATATATAAATAGAGCATCATCAGTATAACAGAATATGTTGATTGTTTGAGTAAAATATTTTGAAATTGACCGGGTTTTAGGTGGTTGGAAAATGGGTCTTAAGTATAACTTAAAACTCCATCCAACAATGGAGTCTTAACTAGGGTACAGGAAGTTGAGAGTATTTAAGAAAACAGTCAATGTTTTTGCTTCCTTTATATGGAAGAGTGAAGTTGGTGAGCTGGAAGTTGTTTGTGATTGGACCATAAAAGACAGCATAGTTGGAAATGTGTTATGAAGCATTATATTATGAGAGGTAGTGAAGCAGAAGATATTTATGATTGAAGAACAAAGGACATCATTATGGAAGGTTGAGGGTTTTTATTTTTCATACAATAGGCATATGGGAAGGGTGTTTTTTCCATTAGCATTGATTGAATGATTAGCATGAAAATTAGGATAAGAAAGTAATTATCAATGGATAGAGATTTTTTTTTTTAAGCATTTCACCCCAAGCAAGGCAGGAAGCCACTAGGACACAAGGGGTTACAGGAAATTTGGAGCAAGGTCAAATAGGAGTGATAGAAGAAAGGATGAGGAGAAAGGTAGTGGATAGATCAAGGCAACTGGAGATGTCGATTGACATTACATTTGAATAGCAGGAGATTATAGCTCTCAGGGAAACTGGAATAGGGAAGGGAGTTCCACAGGCGAGAGGTGTGAGGCATGAGGCTATGGGGTTATATATATATATATATATATATATTAAGCATTTCACCCCTAGCAAGGTAGGAAGCCACTAGCACACAAGCGGTTACAGAGGATTTGGTGTGAGAGCAGATACAAATGATAGAGGAAAGGATGAGGACAGATCAAGCCAACTGGAGATGTCGATTGACATTACATTTGAATAGTTGGAGATTATAGCTATCAAGGAAACAGGAATAGGGAAGGGAGTTCCACAGGTGAGAGGTGTGAGATATGAAGCTATTGGAGTAGAAGAGGCGGCTACATTTAACAGTTTCAACAGTGAAAGGGTGAGAGCGGGATGTCAGCCTCGTAGGATGAATTTGGAAAGTCTGGGAATAAGCAAAAGCAGCTCATCGGAGCAATTACCATGAAAGTATTTGTAAAAAAGACAGAGGCGACGACAGTGAGAGAGCAACTGCAGACGAGATCAGGGCCAATTATATTGCATATCCGTCTCTGGATCTTATCAAGAACTCCAAGGCAAACAGAAGGACCTCCAGACCATATATGGCAGCAATACTCCATGCAAGGGCGAATGGTTGATTTGTAGATTTGAAGGTCTGGTTCCGGGGAGTACAGCACAGGGAGCCAACTTTTCGTGCAGTGGACGAAGCAATTGACTCAATGTATTTGTTCCATCTCAGGTCTGTAGACAATATGAGCGCAAGCAGCTGCAGAGAAGTGATCTTGGGAAGTTGAGCGTCAGACATTCTATTGGGGGAGGGGGTGCAGGGAAGGATCTCTGTGGTGATTAATAGAGAGCAGTTTTGTTTTGGGCGCATTTAAAACCAGCCAAATATATATATATATATATATATATATATATATATATATATATCACATTACCGAAAACATTTTGCTATAAGGGAGGCTCTGTATATTAAACATCTCTCTCCTACCATCAACTTCACCTTATGTAACAGTGGGAATGGAGTGTTAAAAGTTTTTCAAAAAATAGAAAAATGCTCAATCAAATTCCAGCTGTGCCCAACATGTGAAGACTCAAAATAAACACTCCTATTCAAAACATAAAAATAAAATACAACTTAAACAGTCAAAACATGAAGAGAAACTAACAACACCAAAAACAAAGCCCCCTTGAAAATGTCTAAAGAAGTGGCTGAAAGTGCTTGGGACAATGGACATCATGAAAAAATTTTGTACTCCCTTACTATCACTAAACAGTAAAATTTAAGAATGCTGGAAAAACTAAATAAAAAATGAATTAAATTCTCCTTGTCTACCATATTTAATAAAAGATTTTTAAATAATCGTTGCTGCATAAATTATACATTAATATATATATATATATATATATATATATATATATATTCATTCAAATTCAACAACAATAGTAGCAAAAAGGCTTATGTTTAAATTGGATGAGAATAGTTTAATCTCAGAACATTTAAAGGAACACTCATATCCACATTCACAGTTTAGCCAGATATTAGTTGAAAATGCATCAATACTCCATCCAAATAATAATAAGCAAAAACTTAAAATGCTAGAAGCCCTTTATATAAAAGAATTAAAGTCCCAAATAAATAGTCAACTATGAATATAACAACAAAGTTCTTAAATATTTGTAACGGCAAAGTTTTATATATATAGAAAAATAATAATGAATAAATAAAAAAGTTACCTCCTTTACATAGGAAAAATTTTAAAAAATTGAATTTGACCCTGGAATGCTGCAAAATACAGTAAAATGAACAATGAAAAAATATCTTGCATTTACAGAACTATATATACACGTTCGCAGACAATTTAACCCTTTGAAGATGGTCTCAGATGAGATTGAAAGTAATTGGGAAAATAAAAATTATTTGAAAGAAAATTTTGGTATTTTTCTTAATCAATTTTCTATGGCCACCAAAAAATTAATTCATAGCCTTGAAATGATTAAAACATAAATAGATATAATACATATAAATTATTTAATCAGTGAGTGAAATGAAAGAATATTACTTTCCACTGCAATTCAAAAGTATTGCTAGATTTCATAAGAAAACAGTCACTGTTTTTGCTTCCTTTTTTATGGAAGAGTGAAGAGGTTGGTAAGTTGGAATTTTTTCATGATTGAACTATAAAAGACAGGAATCAGAAGTGTGTTATGAAACATTATAGTATGAGAATAGTTTTAGCAGATGGATAGTACATAAGTTGATATCTGATCAGTATTGACTGGGTTACCATGGAGAAAGAGTAAAGACCTGTAACCCACTGGCTAAAAACATCACTGATTATGTACACCAAGAACATCAAACAGATGTATTTCACAGAAAGTTTTAAGTTAGTTTTTCCGGATTCCTAAATTTACTCACTACTCAGTTATCTTAGCATTTTCTTTTTACAATATGTTAAATATATTTAGGATTACTCACTGGAACAGACATATATTTTGCTAACCAAATACATAAACAGTATAGGTTATTTTATGAGAAAATCATACTCATTTTTTTTATTTTAATTATGTTTCAAAATCGTCAAAGCTCACTGATCAAAACAGTGAAAGTGATTATTTGCACTATTTATATTCAAACTATTAGCCTCATCTTTGGAGTTGTTATCACAATGTTTCAGCCATTTTGCCTTCTTCTCTTCTTCAGATGTATATCAATCTAGGTAACCTTGCTCAGGTGTATATCAATCTGGGTAACCTTGTTCAGGTGTATAAATGATTAATGATAACTCCCCATTCCAGAAATTCTAACAAAAAAAAATGAAAGTGTTATTGTGAATAAGAATAATTGATTGAATAATAATGACATTACACCTCAAGAGTCCAGACCAAGTAGAAACTTTAAAAAAATGTGTGAGTGATGTCTTTTAAAGGATTCTTACTGTTGAGATAAACATAAATGTATTTATATGTAATAAAAAATAGAATAAACAGCAGTAAAAATCATGAAATTGAAATCGTTTTTTAAATGCCCACCTATACACAGACATACTGAAATTAGAACCAAATATGTTTGCTAGTTTCAACCATAGTTGAATCAATCATTAATATTTAATTCATCTTGGAAACTTCAGAAGAAAATAACTTAAAAATAGAACATCTCAGTATTTAAGCCTAATATAATACTTGCAGTATCAACAGTCAGCCATTTTCCTTCTCAATTCTATTCTCTTTATCTGTTTTATTATTATTACTACTTCGTTGTCTACAAAACAGAGCTAGTCACTGATCTGCAGAAAGTTGAGAACCTAAAACAGTGTGCACAATGGTCAGGCATTATTAAAAAGAAGCTTTTGTCTGTCCTGTTTTGTTGACCAGCATTAGAAAGGTTCAACTGCAGCACTGTCACCAATAACAAAATGAATGCCCTTGACTTCCTAAGACTTTAGAATATTCACTAAAGTGGGTGTAGCATTTTGAATAGAACACACATCAATACAGAAACATACTGCTTTATGCAGAAATAGTGTACATTTATATTCAATTCCTGCTATCATAACATACACACAGAAAAAATATATATGGTAATAGTAAAATTAGCAATTACTATACAGGAAACATTCAGCATTCGTTGAGTGAATAGTTAGTGTTACTGTCACTTGAAATTTATAACAATTTTCTTAAAATAGTTTTTCAAGAAATTAAACTTAACTTCATTGGTATCACTTTTTCTAATATTGATGGGAGGTTCCTTCCAAACCTTTTGTTTGTGGTTATTTAGAATGTTAACATCTATTCCATCTTTTCTAGTTATGTGTGCTACCTTTTTTAGCTGTTGTTGTTGTTGTTAGAAATCTTCAAGTGATGTGGTTTTTGTTATTTAGTAAAGCTCTGTGATTTTGGTTCGATGAAGGATTATTGTCTTTAAGCTTTAGAGGACTTGTTTGAAGACGTTTTTTAAACATTGATCAGAGAAAACAACTGTATACAAATATTAGTTAAACATTTCTCAGTGAGTTGGATACCAAGCATGACATCCATATATGTCTAGATCTGCCTAGACTAAGTAATATATATATATATATATATACATACATACACAGACTCCCATTTCACTATGAAATCTGCAAGCAATGAAAGCATGAATGGTAACTTACAAATTTATCACAGTAAACATTATTTTGTGGTAGATGATTATATTTGCTATGTAAATAAGTGTGTGTGTATATATATATATATATATATATATATAGAGAGAGAGAGAGAGAGAGAACATGCATCAGTATAGACGAAAAAGAGGCCTTGGATCACATGCAGACATGTTTGTCAACACCAGTTGCATCCAGATTTTTTCTATTAGCAGTAGGTTAGTTTCACATATCCAGCTAGATATGGGTCCTGCTGCAACTGATCAAGATCAGGGTCTTTGTAAGATGCCTCATGCCAATAAAAGCTGCGAAGAAACAGCAATCGGCAGTTGTGAAGTCAGACCTGTGGGCATTTCATTCTTCAAGTTGCTGTGGTTTCTAAAGCAGTGTTTATTTTGTTACCTCTTGTTTCTCTCCCTATTAACCCTGTAGTCATTGGGAGAGCAGTTGGTTAGGTGTTTCCTCCAAATCTCAATAGACTCTGCTTACATTACAATAAGCTATTTCAGCACTCAATAGCTGATGGCAAGTCAAACCTGAAGCTAGTCTTTGAATTGGATGGCTCAGACCGGGGTCTCACTATCATTGAATGGTTTGAAAAGGCTGAACTACTGTGATCTGTGCAGAGTGAAGGACATTGCTAGTGTTCTGCCACTTCAATTGACAATAACTCAGCAAGGAAGAAAAGATGTAAGTCATATCAGGGATGTCCTGGATGCTGTTTTTGCCACTGATTCATTCATAGAATATGACCAGTTTGTAGCTTGGTACTTGAATTCAAATGAATCTGTAGATGTCTACTTAGCACACCTCCACAGGCTGTCAACCTTGCATGAACTTGCATATGCATTTGTAGTAGGGTTGCCTGAGCATGTCAGGAACCTGATTCACACTTCCTCTTGGATGGATGCACTGGATATCAACCAGCTATTAGACTGAGCTAGAGTCATACTAAAGGATGATACACTGGCAGCAGAATTAATTGTGGCAGCCACAGAGCCTGAGCAACTGGATACAGATGACTTCTACCAATGATAGAGTGATATCGTCTGCTACAGATGTGATGATGCTAATCCCTTGGCTAGATATTGTTTGAGTTGACAAACTGGACAAAGTGGGAGCCAGCAAGGAGACAAAGCTCATACAGTTCTATCACTGTGACAAACTGGACTATATATCAAGGAAATGTATAGGAAATAGATCAGGGAAACAGACATCACTGTCAGTCTTATTCCATACCCAGATATAAATATGGCACTGCCTGTAGTCAGTGTATTGGTTGACAGAAAATGATATTCAGCTCTCATTGACTCTGGCTGCTCTTGGTCAGTGCAGAGTGATACCAGTTGTGGACTGAAAAGCATGTAGATATGGAAACAATCAGTGGCAGAATGTGTCTGTTCTGTGTCAAAACCATTAATATCTGTGCAGACAGTGGAAGCGCATTCAAGGTTGATGTCCTTGTGGTGCATAACAAACTTTGAGCCTTTGGCTTACTTGCTGGAATAGATGTGATAACTTCATTAGGTGGCATCCATATCACACAGACTGGAGCTGTATAGTACTGCACCAACATGACCAACATGACCAACCTGACATTCCTGTGGAATTCAGATGTGGTGCTGACTCAGTTATGCTACAGGGTGTCATATTACCTCATTGCAAAGGATGTTAGGGATGCCTATGAACAAGAACTCCATATATGGATCACCAATATTTGGCTAACACCATACCCAGAAAAGAAACTGAGGCCACCCAAAAACTTAGTGCCATTAATAGGCATTGTGCAGCACAACAAAGGAAAGATGGACTATAGCAAGTTCATCGAACATGTTGATGCATTCACTGCAAATGTGGTTGTTTGTTCGGCCAAACTGCAAGAGTGGCGCCATCCAGGAGTTTGGCATATGACATATTTTGTAAGAAGAGTTTGTCCTTCCATGACAAAGGCCAAGGTAAAATTGGCCATTGGGACCTGTGTGGAGTGCACAACAATAGATCCTGTGCATGTCCATTGGAAAAAGAGCAGGTTGGAAGTGCACAGTACTTGGTACTGGGGTGGCAGGGATATCACTCAACACCATGGCAGTCATTACCTGATGCTAACAAATTGTGGCCTATCCTCTTTTTCTGTGTGGTGGATGTTACACCACCAAAACTCATTGAGTATCATATGTCAGCTAGAGTCTGTGTTATGTATTAACAGCATTAAAAAATAAAAGAATAATCATTTTTACTTACCATAGTCTTACACAGAACCCAACTTAAGATAAAAAAAAAACAACGGATAGAAGGTGTGTGAATGTGCATGCATACGTATATATGTGTGTGTAAGAAAACACTACACAATCCAACATTGAATACAGCTACTAATTGTGTATGAATGCAAGCAATGACACATGAATGCACATATACGGACAGTCCTACACTGTTCATATATGTTTATGTTTGTGTGAGCTGCAATGTGTGAACATGCATGTATGTGTGTCTGCATATGTACGAGTGGAATTCTGATGATGATTTTTCCTCCCACAACCATAAAACACCAATATACACAACCATAAATAAATCCAAAATTTTAAAAAATTAATCAGTTTGTCTGACAATTGCAGATAGTGTGAAACCCAAGGTCATAAACTCACATCAATCCAACTAATATATATATATATCTATCTATCTATATATATATATATATATATATATATATATATATATATGGTAGAAGGTTTAGCAATATGTCAAAGTATCCTGGGTTTTCTGTATTGATAAACATTTCATATATCTCTTGTTGAAGTCACTTCAACAGGAAATAAAGAATCTTTTTGACCCGTAAGCAAAATTTTCGTGAGTATACACATGAGCCTACACACACACACACACATATATATATATATATATCTCCATTGAATGAAATGTACAGATAAGTATCATGTTTCTGTGTGTATATTTACTTACAATATCAGTTCTTAAAAACAAAATTGGAAAATATATATATATAGCTTACAGATTCCCTAAGAAAAGGCCTAAGTTCAACTCTCTGACCTGTCTGACATACTAAATCTAGTCACTGAGTAGGTTAATATACAGGCTATCCATTCTCATTCTCCCTAGACATATTTTTATAAACTTGAATGTTTTTTTTCTTTAGGCAAGTTCTCAAATGCTTAACTTTATTCGCTATCATCAAATGGCACACACGTAGGACGTTTCAATCCCTTTGTAAACATTGATAGATCTTTGAATAGTAAGATAACTTACATGACTAGGGTTAGTGTGTTTTGAAGGAGAGCTGGACTGTTGATACAAATCAAATTTACATAGGAATAAGTTTACTTATAGAGAGGATTGCCTTGATTATACAGTGTGAGCAAAACATACCCAGGAGACATGATTCAAAAAAATTTATCTCCATCAATAAGAGCTGAACATGTATATATGTAAGGTGTACACATTTAATTTTTTTATGTAAATGATGCTAAGAAGGCTTCAATGTTTTAAATGAAGCATTGCCATTAGAAATGTAGATCTCGTCTTACTTAATCCGAAACAGTGAGATATTGATCAGACAGAATCTTATGTAAAGCTTCTTTATTATGTCAGTATGTCTTTACGGCATTTTGATAGCATGAGAACTGTACTAAATAACAGAAACCCCCCATCATTTGAGAACTACCAACAGCAGCAACAACTAAAATGGATAGTACATATAACACAAATAGAAAATAACGACATAATCAACATGTTAGCATTCCACATCACTTCAAATAGAAGGTTCAGAAGGAAACACCATCAATACTGGAAAGAGCAATAACAGCTACAGGACTTGAGAAACCTGTTTTCCGAAAAAAATTGATTTAAGAGAAAGTTTTTATAAATTTCAACCAAAAACAGTACTCAGTCAATGAATGCTTCCTTATAGGGTAATGGCTAATATTACCATTACCATTAAATCAAGCTATAAGTACATTACAAGGCATTTCAAAAAGGCTTTAGCTGTTGCATAAAACATTACTGTTTATAAAAAGCAAGCTGGCAGAACTGCTGAACTTAAATCAAGAAATCATTGTAAACATGCCCACCACTTCACTTGTAATTCTTCTTTAGTTGCTCTACCTGTAGCCTTAATTTTAATTTTCCTAGGTTAGTGTTTTACCATTGCTAGTATTTTCTTTTAGTCACTTGTCTTTCTTCTGTAGTCTTTGGCTGGTTAATTACAGAAGTGTATTGAGGAGTATTTCAGTATGATAGATCAGCAGGTACCACTGAACATTGCTGGCACTAAATGTAAGTGATAATTCCTTTTTAGTGTACCAGTGGTAGTAATAAAAATAAAAATGATGGTGTTTGAGTAAATAATATGGAATCAGGTGAGGTAAAAGTGGCTGTCAAAAGGAAGTTTTGGGAATAAATTAGCCTACAGAAGGACTCAATGTATATAAGATTCAGGGCAATTTTATTTTTTGTTTTTGGAAAGGAGTGCATTTTAGATACTGTCAAATATGGTACTTAACTGTTGTAACCTGTGAAAACAAACTTACTTGCAATAAAAAATGCATTAATAATAATAAGATGAAAGATAAACTACTTTTTTTTTTTTCGTTTTTTTTTTAAGCATTACACCCTGAGGAAGGTGTGAAGCCACTAGGATGCAGAGGGTCGCAGAAGATTTGGAGCGAGACCAGATAGGAGTGATAGAAGAAAGGATGAGGAGAAGGATAGTGGATAGATCAAGGTAACTGGAGATGTCAATTGACATTACATTTGAATAGTTGGAGATTATAGCTCTCAGGGAAACAGTAATTGGGAAGTGTGTTCTACAGGCAAGAGGTGTGAGGTATGAAGCTATTGGAGTAGAAGAGACGGCTACATTTAGGAGTTTTGACAGTGTAAGAGTGAGATCGGGGTGCCAGACTCGTAGGGCACTTGAATTCATGGAGTCTGGGAACCAGTGAAAGCAGCTCAGCGGAACAATTACCATGAAAGTATTTGTAGAAAAGACAGTGAGAGGCGACAGCGCATCTGTGAGAGAGTGACTGTAGACGAAATGCCAGATCAGGGCCAATTATATTACATATCCGTCTCTGGATCTTGTCAAGAACTCCGAGGTAAACAGAAAAAATTACATACAGGGTGTGATGGATAAATTTGCACCATTTTATATTTTTAATTTCACACATGCGCTATGTTTTTGATTTTTGTCAAATGCACAGTATAGTAGGGTCAGTTGGGCACCGTCTGTGATAAAAAAAAAAAAGAGCACCATGACACAATTCACTCTGACAGAAATTTGGAAATGCATGCTGTACTGCTTGGCATTCATGCCAAAAGCTCCAATATGAACATTTCAGAGTGTTTGGGTGTCAGTCTGAAGACAGTGCAGAGGATTTGGAAAGAGTTGCATGATATATCCTGTCAGCATGATCACTAGTGATGGTGATGTTATACATCCATTCAGCTTCCCACGGGGCCTCAGACTCAATGCAGAGGCCTTCATCAAGGGTCAAGAGGGTGGCTGCTGGAAGATCCTATGTCTGGCAACAGGGCTCTGCACCATGCTATGCAAACAGGAGAACACAGTCATGGCTGTCAGATAATTTCTGAGACCCCATCAACCTTTACATCTGGCCACCTAACTCCCCAGATTGCAACTCCCCTTGATTATTATGTGTGAGGTGCAGTTGAGAAAGAGACCAACCAAACTTGTAACACTAAAGATAAACTAAAGGATAATGGTGGCATTCACCAGTGTAAACAAGGATAAAGTCCAGAAGAGTTGCAGGAGATTCCAAAGTCATCCAAAGGCTGTGGTTGAAGCCTATGGCAATTTTGCTGAATAAATTTACTCTTTAGTGTTTCAAGATATTTCTGTTTAATTTTCGTAAATATATCTGTTAAAATGAGATGTCAGTGTTATTTTAATTCTTACATAATTTAGATAATTTATCCATTGCACTCTATATATTATTTAAATTATAATTACTTTATATCTTTAATGGCAGTTACATAAATATATGAATATAATGTCTTCATTGGATAAAATTATCTATCGGCTAATAATGAGAAAGTAGTGTAATTATTATTGGCTCTGAAAGAGGAATTGGCAAGCGAAGTTCAAATTCCACCCTAATCTGTTGTGTTCCCTTCACAATATTCTCTTGGGAAAGGCTTATAAATCCATCTTGTGTTCCTCCCCACTAGTTATGGGTTAAATAGTAAGGTAGACTGGAGTCTTTATCCAAGTTTGAGATATGAACTACACTGAATTCGAAAATGGGGAATAGACAACAGAAAATCACTTCACTACCTTTTCCAATAAGTCATGGTAATTCACAGATAATAAAGAAAAAGGACCCGTGGAGAGTGATGATCTCCTACACTCTAAAAAGACATGTCATTAAAAAGATAATGAGAAAAAGACCAAATATCTCTTTTTGAAAAGAGATAAGTATCAATGGTAATACTAGCACAGTCAGCAAATGTAAAGCTGATACAATATCTGACGAGGGGAGAGAGAAACAAATATCTGTCGTATGCATGAAACACCATTTTCCAATAAACTGATTGTTTATCAAGAGATACATATTAGTTTAAGCAAGCAATGGAAATAAAAGTAGAAAGGTTGTGATATGTCAGGGTGTACAAGGGTGTTCAAAAGATCTGATTCACTTCTCAGGTTCCTGTGTGGAATATATATATATATATATATATATATATATATATATATATATATATATATATGGATATGGATACAAGAATGCAAACATTAATTATAGAAACAATTGTACTAACCAGAAGAAAAAAAAAACAAGAAAAGAAAAATCATTTGGTATACCCCTTCATTCAACCAAATGGTTAGTATTAAACTAGGACAGAAATTCCTAGCTTTAATTGAAAAACACTTTCCTACCAATAGCAGACTTAGTAATATATTTAATAAGAACACCCTAAAATTGAGTGACAGCTGCACTGAAAATCTAGAAAGTATAATAAAAAACACAATAATAAAATCCTGAACAAACCCCCATGCCTGAATAATATTAATAAAAACCCAACACTTAAATTAGACAAAAATAGTGAAAAATTATGTGATTGTAGAAACCCAGAAGACTGCCCATTGGAAAATAAATGCTGTGTCAAATCTGTGGTATATCAATGTACTATCTCATCCATTGAGAGTCCTAATACTAATATGATATACATTGGGTCTACAAAGAATGAATTTAAGGCCAGATGGAAGCAGCATAAGTGCTCTTTCAACAATATTAATAAAAGAAATCAGACATCTCTATCTAAATATTTTTGGCATCTGAAGGAAATGAATAAAACACCAAAAGTAAAATGGAAAATTATAAACAAAACTAGAATTTGTAAAACTTGGGATGACCCATGCCCTTTATGCCTGCATGAAAAACTACACATTATTAAGTTTCTAAATAATAAAAATCTATTAAACAATAGATATGAGTTAACGGTTTTTTGCCGACATCATCAAATTTTTGCATTGAATAATTAGCATAAAAACAAACAATCAATAAAATAATTTTTTAAATTCATAGTCCTAATAAATAGTTTAAATACCCTACAATAAAAGATAACCCTTTATGAAGTCATCAAAAAACAAATGTCAAGGCAGTTTTTTTTTTATATACACAAAACCCTTTCAGAAAAAATAAAATAAAAAAATAAATAAATCTCCATAGACACGTAAACCAGACTGGACGAAATCATCTTCTGTTTTAAATGTAGACACCCCAACCTTACCCTGACTTGACATCTATGAATGTAACTCTATACTGATACAAATTATTAACACCCTACACACCTCTCTATTTAAACAATCGCTCTAGCCATTAGCATGGAAATTTTGATTTCAATAATGAATATGCTATTAAAACACGTAAATTCCCCCCCTACCCCCCCAAAAAAAAATTTGCTTGAAGATGGAACAGAGCTTCAATTCAATTTAATTCAAATAATTATATTGAAGTTTTCGGGTCTTGTTTTGAAACATGAGAACTCTTATCTAGCGTGTTGGAATCATATTTTTAAATAAATAATTATATATATATATATATATATATATATATATATATGAAGGCGATGTTGAATCATCTTCAAGAAGCGAGAGCAAGATCTAAAATGATCTCATTTCACAATCCTCACACTTGCTCCATATGTGGCCTCCTTTGCAAATCACTAGCGGGTCTTAAATACCACTTAAGATTATTGCACAAAATTTCATGACTGAATCAATAAGCTGTCAGATCCTCATACGTACAAACTGACGGGAGAGTACATAATTATATATATATATATATAGATTGTTATGAACCCCCACCTAAATTTATTATAAAAACTATACCATTACTTATATTTTAGAAGCATTCTAAAATAAAGAGCCCAGTACTTGCAGAAACGTAGAGATATTAGGTTGGTGCAAAATTAATGTCGTTTTCTCACATATGATAATATGTGAGAAAATGACATTATTTTTGCACCAACCTAATAGTAAGCCCAAAGAGATAGGTAGACTTTGTGGTGACAAAGATTAATCAGAATGTACCCTTTCTTTCTCTTTTGGTCAACATGTTGACAGCATTATTTACACAGATAAATTCCAGATAGGTAAAGTTGAAACATTTTAAACTAAACTTTCTCTGACCCTGCAGATGAGAGAGGGGGTCAATGACCTCATTTCACCAACAATGGGAAAAAGTTTGTATTTGAAAATTGACCATGTGACAAGAAAACAAGGAAACGAATAGTGAGACAAAAAAGTCAGTCTTGTCCAGGCCTTAGGGCTGGGCAGACATGTTTGCGAAAAATACAAGTGTTTTGTCCAGGACTAAGGGCTGAACGGACGTTTTTGTGAAAATACGAGAAAGAGAACTCATCTTCGAATGGAATAGATGGATTCGTTTGCTATGAAAGCAAAAGTTTTGGTTGGCTATGCAGAAAAAGAAAGTCCCTCTTCAAACCTCGAACGGATGACCAAACGCAAGCGCATGGAATGCAAAAGAAACGTTGAATTTTGGGAAATAAACTGATGTATGCGGAATGCCACTACATCAGGATGAAAGAGAGATAGAAGATACCTTCAATTTATCCGTCACTCAAGTCCCAAGACCAGTCGCTAATAGAAAAATAAAAGAAGAAAGCAAGAAAAGATCTCAAAAGGAGAATGCTGCTACACCGAGATGAAGGAGAGAGAGAAAGACAGCAGTTTCAACTTAATTGTCACCCAAGCCCCTAAACAAGAGATGAAAGGGAAAAGAAAGAAAAAAAAGACCACCTCAAACGAGAATTCTGCTACACTGAGACGAAAGAAAGAAGGAAAGCAGTTTCAACTTAATCGTCGGCCAAGCCCCTAGACAGGACGAAAAGAGAAAGTGAGGAAGTAAGAAAAGACCTCAAAAGGAGCCACTTATAAAAAGAAATAGAAAAGGAAAAAGAGAAAAGAAAAGAAGAAGTAGATATAAGAGACATTAATGGAAAAGAACTTTTATTACGAGATAAGTTTGTTGTTTTTCTTGTGCTTTGTTTTTGTTTAAATGTATTTCTTTTTCATGTTTGTACTTTTATGCACATCTGGCATGAGATCCTTTTATTACATGTTTCTTTCTTTCTAAATTCGTGCAAGTATGACACAAGGCCATACGTTGATTTGTGCTTTACATTCCTAAGAGGGTGTTCTTCTCCTACTATTTTGTCCACAATGTTTAAATGTTTATTCTTGACACATTGTCATCTTTGTTTTGGCCGTTTTTTTTATTTTTATTTTACCTTTCCCATATTTTTACGTTTGTTAATAAATTTATATTCCCTGTCTCCATTATTGTTTGTCACCTATTGTGTTTGTTCCTTAATCGATTCTGCTCGGCCGTGTCTGATCAATCAGAAAGAGACCCTTGGGAAAGAAAAATATTTTACGATTAAAATATTTTATTTTTAGTAAATGTTAAAAAAAAAAAAGAAATAACACAGATTACAACCCTCCTCTGCCTCCACTATTGATAGGTTTGGATGAAGGGGGAAGGTCATAAGAATATATATATATGTTCACTTATATATATATATATATATATATATATATATATATATATATAAGTGAACATTGAAGTCAACACTCGTCTAGCATGAAACAGCCTGTCGCCTCTAAGTGTTGACTTCAATGTTCACTTTTATATTTACACACGCTCTATCTCTGATATTGTGCACTTTATCCCATAAATATAGCACCCCATAAAACTATATTTCTTTATATATACAGGGTGTCCATAAAGTTCGTGTGTACTTTAAAGTTATA
>OZ010593.1:29416395-29426395 GCA_963932145.1 Acanthosepion lycidas | reverse complement strand
GCGTGATACACACTTAGGTGATCATGTATCTTTTGATACATGACTGATGAGGCAGATTTTTCCTGCATTAGGTTGCCATTTCTTTCTGGAGTAGACCAGTTGCCATCCAAGGCTATAGAACCTGGTCTGTCCTGCTATTTACTCATAGCTGGGGGGAGAAGAAGAGGATTCACACCTTTCCCAAGGGTATTAGCACGTAAGTGAATATAATGGATTCAACTGGAATTCAAACTCGGCTCTCTGATTCCTCAATCTGAGCCACTATCCAGTACTCCACCATGCCTCCCTCCTTTTACTGTATTAATGTAATAATCATTTTTACTAGTTTTTTGTTATTACAATTGTAAATTGTTCTCATAATTTATTTTCATATTGCAAACTATGATAAGATCTACTGAACTTAAAAAACTTTTTTTTCTGAAAAATTATTTTATGAGAAAGATTTTATAAATTTCAACTGAAAGCAGTACTGACTGCTTGGTCAATGAATGCCAAATGTTTATATTACTATTACCATAGCAACAGCAGCAATTCTTTTAAACGGATAACACATGTAATTCGAAGTGAAAATAATGACATAATGTTGACATTCTACACTAATTCAAATAAAAGGAAAGAAGGAAACCACAGTTAGTACTGGAAAGAACAATTACAGATACTGGACTTGAGAAACCTATTTTCATGAAAGATCGTTTTAAGAGAAAGATTTTATAAATTTCAGCTGAAAGCAGTACTGGCTGCTTGGTCAATGAATGCCAAATGTTTCTTTGTAGGAAAACGGCTAATACTACTATTACCACTAATAGATGTATAACCATTGTCCATTACAATTGTATCAAGTGATACTAGTGTGGCATATATATTTTGACCAATAATTGTCCTATTATCTCAATTAGACTTGCATTAATTTTCCAATAATCAATACTTTTTTCTCCAATTTTCAATGAATTTCTACAGTAAGATTCTTAGCAATATGTTTACATTATAAATAGAAGTAAGGATCTGTTGTGGTAAAGCAACGACTCAACTGATAATAGCAGATAGGAAACGCGAGGAGGGTAACTGACAAAATAGTGTCATACATCCAAGGACCGACCATGATTTGCATGCGAATGGTGAGACAACGAGATTTCACGTTAACTGTCCAAGACCGCCCAGCATAAAACATGGGTGCCACCATTTTGGTTCTCTTACCATTGAGCAACCGGAGTTTACACAGATTCGCGGGCATTTCCAAGGTAGGCCATTTTCACAATTTTCCCCACAGTATCACTAAGTTTGTAGCTTGGCAGTTATTCTCTTTGTCTGAAATTTTCACTGTGAAATGTTTGTATCTATGGAGAAGCCTAAGATTGGTGTATTAACAAAGATGTCATCCCTCCAGGACATGGGCAGTCATGCCTCTCTATAACTTTCTGTCTCTAAGCAAAGATTGACTTTTTACCCTCCTCCCTTGTACCTACTCTGTCATCTATTCTCATGAACTTGCTAGGAAAGCTGTGTGCTGTTTCCATCTAACCTTCCTCCTCCTCCAAATAGATCCTGTGAACATTAAAATTTTTCAAGCCATCCTTCCTCATGTGCCACAGAAATTTAAACTCTGATTTTAATGAGTGTCTTCCTAGTTTCTTGAAAACATCCTCATTGCTCATTCTGTCAATGGCATTCTCAGCATCAGTCTAGAGTCACATGAAGTCTTCTTTATCTGTGAGGAAATTGTCCAGCATTCATTAGACAATCACCATATAACAGTTCAGCACTCTTTTCTTTGTTTCTAACAAAATGTTTGTTTCTTAATACAGTGTGCAAAAGAAATACCTCCGACATAATGATAAGACATTAGTGGCAATGGTGTTTTCATCTAGCTAATGTCTTATCATTATGTGAGCAGTATTTTCACTGTACCCCATACTTTGTTTAGTTTTTGGAAGGCATTTTTCACTATTCTAGTGTCCTGTTGGATTTCAGTGACACATTTTACGTCACCCATTAAAACATTTCTCGAACAGTTAAATTTCTACACTTGCTTAATTTTGATCTCAAGTTCATAGCTCATATCTTGGGCTTTTTATCTGGCTGACAACTATACATTATCTTCTTACAACTGATCGTTAGTTCATCCCTTTACCATTGTAGTGAGCCTTGATAAAGATAACATAAAAATAAAATACTGGGTGTAACAGCAAAATTGTCCAAATCGTGTAACAGCATGTGATAATTGTCTATCCCACAAAATGTTTAATATCTAAAAAAAAAAAAACATTAAACTAATTGAGTTTCTTTTTCCCAGGTTTTCAGTTAAGACATTTAGTCATCTTGATACTGTTTGTCATAAGAATCACTGAAAATCCCTTTGAGTTATTCAGCTAGAAAGAGAACAGGTTAAAATCGCATTGTATCAGTCCCACTATGTCATACCAACTGAGTAATAGAGAGAGAAAAAAGATCATTCAGACATTCAGTAATGGTGCCAATATTCATAATCTGGCTTCCATCCTAAAAGTTCATTCAAGAACCATTAAGAATATGGTGAATAAGTTTAAAAAAGAGGGAACAGTAGAGAGGAAAGTTGGATCAGGAGGTCACAACAGGAAGAGGGATCATCATTTCAACTTAGAGCTAAATACATTCTTATTGTTCAAAGTAGAATCCAATAGTGTTAAAATTCCAGTAAGATATCTTTAATCATTTCTAAGATAGAACAGTTCACAGCTTAAACTAAAAATTGGACAAGTTTACTGTTACACCTGGTATATAAACAATTAAAATAAAGCATTTGCACTTTCCTTTAAAACCCTTATCTCTTTCTTTCTCTATATATACTCCTCTCTCAATTAACGAGAAGGCAACCCTCAAATAAAAAGAGGAAGAAGAGGAAACCCAATGAAACAAACACCAGAAGTTTGCAGGCCTAGTGCCTACTAATTTGTAACTGAAAACTAACAAAAATCAGGGTGGTTCCATGCATAAATTCAGTTCTAAAAAAAAAAAGTGAAAAAAGAAAGGAATGCTGGAAAATAAAATAATTTAAGTTAATCAAAAAAATTAACACAAAAAGACATTTGATGTAACCAAGGTTTTTACCAGAATCTTGAAGTCTGGTCAAAAGGATATAAGCTCACCCCTCTCAACTAGAGTAAGGAGGATGGCATGAGATTACAGATCAAACGACACTACCATGGAGAAACCAGCTATGCATGATGAATAAAGTTATTTAGAGGTCATCTGCTAGTAATATTTCTGCACTGCTTAGGGCTGAAAATAGATTGACACTGACCTATTTCTAAGATGGCTGTGACTACTATCAAGTGCTGACCCCAAAACTACCACTACTGATCCAAACTGGATTATTTCTCCTGACTGCTACCAATATCCATCTTATAAAGAAACATTTTGCTACACCAAATATCAGGGGATTCACTCATCAATCTAAAGCAAATAAATAAAAATATATTATATATTCTATACCATTTACTACAGTTCCTTTTATGTCCTGTTTCCAGATAAACATCACTAAGAATACCTACAACTCTACTTCCACACTACCTTATCTAGAAGTTCCTGCAGTTAATTTTTTTACCTCTGCCATCCACACTGTGTCATTTTTATAGCTTATGTTGTTAAGATTTTGCTCACAAATAATAAATCCTGGTAGGATTTCAAGTTCTCTTGGGATTGCCTCACTGTATAAGTTAATATTTATGTATACTGGATTCAGATGTAGTCAGGGCTAAAATACAAGAACTTTATGAATGAAAAAATTCCTTCAAAATATTTCTCTTCTGTTTTCTTCTTCTCTGCTTAATTCTGTACTTGAAAATTTATATGTATCAATATTCTGGTGGGTGAAAAAGTAGAATCAAGCTGTCTATTATTAAATATAGTCTTCATCGAATGATGACCCTCATGTTTTGGAATTTCATCATTCCAGCTAAAACTGACAAAAGAATGAACCTTTGTCAGTTGAAAATTTTCAGTCATGAGATTATAATAAGTTTGTCACATCCAACCAGATTCACTCTGGTTCTGAATCTTTGTAATGTGAGTATAAAACTGTGATGCTTCGTGGGGAAACAGTTTTATATCCATTATTTATTCTCAAGGAATTTAGTTTCTGCTTGATTACTCCTCTTGCTATGAATTAATAAATTCTCTCATATTGTTTGAAAAAAGCATTTAAATTATGAAAACCTCTTTTTATCTTAACAATTTTGCTGCTGTAGACATACAACTACATCTTTACGAAATTTCATTGCCTAATGTCAATACATGTATATTTTCAAGACATTGTGAAATTTCAGTCTGTAGTGTCTGTTATAAACTAACTAGCTCTTGGTACTATTTCCAAAACAGTACAGACATGTAGTAGTTTACAATATAATCTGTTTGTGATGTTTTTTTTATTATATTGTGTATAAGGATTGTTGTTTAGCTTAATCTGTAACTGCATTGTCCTGTCAAAACCTAAGTGACAGCATCCATCAGAAATTACCATCAGTATCTTTATAGTCATTTACTTGCAGTAAATGGCAAATTTCTATTTTCCCCCTCAAAATGAGTAGCACAATCAGACAATACTATAACAATGCAACAGTGGAAGTGAAGGTGGTTCTTGAGGATTTAATAATTAAAACTGCATTTTATATCAAGTATAATTTTTTCCGGTGCGTTTTCTCCCTGTCAACAATTTTCCTTTTCCCACTATCTTTAATATTTCTGCTATCTCCTGAAATTTTGTCCATTATTTCCACTATGTTATATTTGGTTTGATAGTGCAACATGTCCTGATATAACTTTTTTCATCAAAGTGAATGTAAGATTCTGACATGTAAGTTTCTGAATGTCATGCAAATTTTTGGTCAAACCTCAACCAATCATAAACTTCTCAACCTAGATATAACCAGGTGCAGCGAGTGGTTGGTGCCTTGTTTCTATGAGTCGTCACATTGCGTGAAGCAGGATTTCTTGAGATATGTGACTGCTGGATTAAAATTCTACTACAAATGTAGAGAATGGTCTCTGCTGATTGGTTGCCAAATTATATTAAGTTGACACAATTGGTTCTCAAATATGCCTATTTTCTGGACAGACCTCATAGTCTATATAGTGCTTATATCTTCTAACTATTCTTCGTCTGTACTAGCTTCTGCTGCCATATTATTGCTTCAGTACAGGATAGCGTAGGACCCCTATTCCTTTATGTCTCAAATTCTAAGTTGAGGAAAATGGGCTTGGAGAATTTAACACTTACAAAACCTATTGAAGGTAAGTAGACAAGAGGGAAATATCATGTAACCTACCTAACATGTTTGCATAAATAGATGACAGAGTGAGGGATAAAAAGGGAACACTGTCTGCAGTTATGAAAGATTAGAAGTTGTGGACATGCCACATAAACCTTTATACCACTAATTATATCAAGGATGATGCTACCACCATGTTTCCAAATGTAATGGCATGGAATATAGTTAAGTAATAATAACATTCTATGATGATGTATTTGTCTTAAACTTGAGACCAAGAGAGGTTTAAAGTTTTATAAGAATAATCATTTATTTCCAACTTGCACATTTGCAAATCAAACCTTGTTATAAAAATCAACTTTTAATTCTGATATCTGAGATGCGTCATTCCATCAGATGCTGATATTGACAGAAAACTGGCAATGCAAAAAGTGCATTTTTCAGATTATATAAACAAGTTTGGAGTGCCAAACACCTGAAGACAGGAACTGTACTGTGTGTACAGAGATATTGATTGTACTGATTGCCATCTTGTACAGCTGATGAATCATTTATTGCAATTCCTTGAGCACACCCACTAGTGCTGTATTAGCAACTTCCTCAGCCTATTAAAGTGACTTCATCTCCAGTTTTGAAGTCTTAGAACAGATAGAAGTCATTAGTATTGATAGGCCATGCTGTTGAAGACACAGCTCCAAGGTGAATGACCAACACCAAGGTCAAGAGTGTGCTATATGGTGAACTCTGCAGCATGACAATGGGCTTCCCAAGAATCAATACAAAGACTCATTGGAGAAAACCCTCAGCACTTATTACATCAACCATCATCAGTAGACCTACCTAGCTGCAATCTAGGAGACCTAGTGACTTAATGTATACTTGGCTAAGAATGAATACAGGAATAAACTGATGGACAAGAGAAAAAACAGTTTTAACTGTGTTACCAAAAGTGTTAACAGCAAATCAAACTTTCACTTGCAGCCACTGTGGCCAGATCTGTTTTGTCCCACATCGAAGTGGGCAGCCATTAAAAAGCCTGCACCAGATATGGACAACACATTTTCTAGATTTTCATTCACAAAGCCACGTCAAGAAAAAAAAAAAAAATATATATATATATATATATATATATATATATATATATATTGGGTGAGAGAGAGCATTAAATACAGGCAGATCTATGTCCTAATGAAACCAAAATGCATGTTTCTTTATTTAATCTCAGAAATGATACACCATTTTAAGGTTACCTAATGACAAAATAAAAACTTACGGCATCAAAACTCCAAGCTACTTATCATTAAAATTGTTTCATTTCATCTATCTTTAGTAATCATCACACTTATTCTGTATTTATTAATTTATATTAGAATGTTCTTAAACTTGGATCTTTTAGCAGACTTCATAACGGGTTCCAATGAATGAGAGAATGAACGTGTTCATAACTTTTCCTGCATTTTCTGACATTGCCCCAAATTTTTATCATCTTAGACCAACACTTGATCAAAACTTAAATCAGTAACGAATCGTTTCAAAAAGATTTGCCAAACTTTGTAATAAATTTGTTATGAGGATTTTGCTCAAATTTGTTAGCCATTGTAAAGATTCCAGAACCATTCTTATACAACATTACAAAAGCTTACATAATACCTGAACATGAATAGATAATGTGAAGCCTATTGACAGACTAACTCAGTAGGTTGGGTAACAATGAGTATTAGCTGCACATCCATTCTTTGAAATGGTAAAATTACAACTTGTACAAAGCAGAAACTTTTCAATATCACTTTTACACCTATTATCCCATATAACAATTTTACACCTGTTATCCCATATAACAATTTTACACCTGTTATCCCATATAACAATTTTACACCTATTATCCCATATAACAATTTTACACCTGTTATCCCATATAACAATTTTACACCTATTATCCCATATAACAATTTTACACCTGTTATCCCATATAACAATTTTACACCTATTATCCCATATAACAATTTTACACCTGTTATCCTGTACCAGGCTCACTACACCTGTTATCCCATATAGGACCCTTTACACCTTTTGTCCTGTATCATGCCATTTACACCTTTTATGCCGTACCAGATCCTTTACACCCGTTATCCCATAGTGTTCTTTACACCTAGTATATATCCTATTTTGTGCATCATAGTAGAACTTGAAAGGAAATGACCAACCAAAAACTAAAATAAAATATATGAATAAATCAAAATATTTGTTAGAAAATCTCAAAAGAAATATGTTATGAATTACACTGTATTTGATAGCATTTAAGACCTTCTTTACATTTAACATTCAAGTATATTTTTGAGCAATTTATTGGAGAATGGATTTTATATGTTATCAAATATTGTAATTCAACAAAGGGAGATAAATATTCAAAGACTCCACATCAAATAACCATAAAAAAATAAATTCATAATTATGTACGTACAGTTTAGTGATCTAATATGTTAGGACAAGATGATAATATATAAAATAAAAGAAAACTGAATTTGTTCTAAAACAGGTCATCGTGGATATTCCACTTCAATTTCCAAACAATGACAATTCTTTCTTATTTTAGTAAAACTTGTATAATTGTCCTCCCCACTCATGGCACAGCATGGCACGTATTCCTGTGCAGAGTGAGGCATTTGTGATTAACCTTGAATTCAAATTATACCAACTGATGTGTTGTTTTACCATCATATCTTTTATCAGATTGCCAATGGCTTCTGTGGCAAGATAGAGCTGGAGGTGAAAATATCCGAGACAATTCAGGCGCACTGGGAATTAGTAATGACTTCTAATAAAATTGGTGCCTATAAATGATAAAATTTTTGTATTAGGCATGCAAGTCAAGACAGTCTAGTTTAAGATTGAATACGTATTCTGTTTTCTAAAAGAAAGATTTAGGGTCAAGAGTGGAAGTCCCACACAATGGGAAATATTTCAAAGTTACTAAAGGCAAAACAAGCAAAATTCTGTCAGGTATTTGATTAATATTTTTCTTGTGTGTGTCTGTCACTTGTTCAAGTAAATGTAGAAGTGAGAATAGCAAATTATAGAAATCAGATTGACACCAATAGATCCTCAACTGATTGAAAAAGTGATCTTTTTTTTCCCCCCATTTTTAGTTGGTGTGAGTGTATCAAAGTAAGCAAAATAATTTATATTGTTTGAACTGTTGTCCTCATCTTTGTTGTCACATTCACAACATTTCAGCTGTTGTATGTTCTGGCCTTCTTCAGACAACTGGAATTTCAAGGACACATGGCCCAGAGAATAAAAGCATGGGTTGGAGTAATCCAGTGACTTGACCCAAAGAGTTGTGAGTTCAATACCTGGCAACAGCAGAGGTGAACAAAAACATGAAGAATTGAGTTAATGGGAAATAACTGAAACTGAGATATCTAGAAGTGGCATGGCATGTGGAACTAGAACAATCTACCCCATTAGACAAAATAAAGGGTTCAGTTTGGAATTCCAATCACCTGAAGAAGGGCAGAGAGTACAACAAACAAAACATTGTGAATATGACAACAAAGATGAGAACAACAGTCGGAACAATGTAAATAATGTAAATAATTACAATACCTCTTCTCAGAAATATAGACAGATAAGCAAAATAACTAAGAAATTTCTTAAAACTGATTTTGGTTGGTTGATTTGTTTTCTACAGCTTAGCAGTTTATTTAAAGCCAGAAAATATTCTTAGATTTAAAACATTCTTTTTTTTTTTTGAGATAATAATGTTTTAATGATATAAGTATTACTAATTAACCCATAGCTGGGGTAGAAGGGGTGGATTCATACCAACGTCTTAAAAATGAGAGTCCACTAATAACATCTGTAGTAATATACAACACATTCTGGCCTTAGTAATAATTTCATCTCTCATTATCTAAATTTATTTTTGTTAAAAGAGATAGTCCAGCAGTTGCTAGAACATTGATCATATCACAAACCTCTCACTGCTCTATCGCTACTTCATGGAAAGTGCTCAGACCAACTACATTCTTTAGCTCTAAAATTTGTGTCTAGCAAACCAGTCTAATTCCCTCTCTATTTCATTGGTAAGAAGTAAGTTCCACTTGAGCATCTTCTTCCTGTGAATCACTGCTCTATAAAGCCAATTCTCAAGAAGATGCTTTCCTGATCACTACAATCTTAACCTGTTCAAGTCTAGGGTTAACCATTATCTTCCCCACCTATCTGCATAAACTTATTCTGTGAACCTCAGTGTAAGAAAAATATATATATATATATATACACACACACAAGTACAATGGTCATTTACTTGAATATATAAATGCGCACATACACTGGGATGTAGAGAAATGCACACACACATGAAGAAATGACTGATAGGAAATATTCAAAACAATGTAAAATATTTTTTTTTTAATCAATTCATACCAAGCAAAGTGATAATTCCATTAAGACACAATGGTCAACTGGGTGTGAAAGATTTTAAAAGGAATCAGAAATCCAATCCTAAACAGGAAATGAGAGATAAACCTCTACTACAGTTCAAAAAACTGTGGAGGCATGTGGACTGGACAGTAAGCAAACATATCTACTCCTATTGAGAAAAGAAATAAATAGTAAATAAAAGTTTAGGTGGAGACATTAGATGTATAGATATGAAGAAGATGATAGGCAAACCTATCTACTTATATTATACCTATTGTGCCAATCCTATTGATTTGTTCATATATATTTATTTTCAATTTTATTAACATTTA
>OZ010593.1:29328895-29413895 GCA_963932145.1 Acanthosepion lycidas | reverse complement strand
ATGTGTTCATAAATAAAGATAATAGTTGGAATGTTCATAATGTAAAGATTGTGATTATAGTGAATAAAATTTGCCTCATCTGCTGAGTTTTCCTACTGATTTATGTTTATCTTTTTTTCCATTAAAATATTTAGAGAATTTTTCTTAAAGTTTTTCATGAATTTTTATCAGAATGTGCATATTACACAGCAAAAATATAAGTGCATAAATATAAATATATATAATAACATATGTAATTTTGTGTGTATACAGTAGTGTCCATTGTTAGACAATTCAAATTAAATCTTTCAATTCTACAGGTTTGATCATGACAAAAACTGCAGTAAATATCCTCTAAACAAACTTTGGTTAATATGCACAAAAAAGAACCTAAAATAAAATTAGATTTAATTACAAAAAATGTTCAGACAAAATTAGAAAAAGAAATATTGTAAATACACATGTAAATTAACAAAAATATTGACAATATTGATGTAGAATATTAATAAAACGTGGACAAGTTTTAATTACCTATGTGCATCAACTAGAGGACTTTATCAATTGGGTTGACTTAGCCTCATTCCTCCTGCAGTTTCTGTCACAAATCAGTCACTATTATCAGTTTACTTCCACTAATATTACCACCAAGGATCATCTGAAGATTCTCAATTGAATTGAGATCCAAACTTTCTTTGGCCTATGACATAACCTTGACATTTTCAGCTTTTAAAAAATTGTTTTACTGTTTTTGCAATGGCAATGGTATTATCTTGCATTAAGATAAGCCAAGAAAGAGAAAATTCTCTCAGTGAAGGAACAACATATTGTCCAATAATATTCTTATACACTGCAGTATGTAGCCAAATGAGTGGGCCAACAGTGGCATTAGAAAACATCCCTCATACCAGTACACTACTACCTCCAAACTTAACTTAGTTAGAAAGCAATCGTTTAGATTTATGTCACAACTTCACACACTGCTTTCCACCAGTGCTAACCAAATTAAACTTACTTTCCTTTTTTTTTCTTTTTCAAGCATTTCACCACACGCAAGGTGGGAGTGCCATTAGCGTGAAGGGTTTACAGAGAGTGGAAGTAAGAGAAAAGGTGGGGATTGAGGAAAGAATAAAAAGAACAGAGATCAAGATCAAGCTATCAGAAGATGTTGATTGACATTTCATTTAAATTTTTGAAAATTATAGTTATCAGGAAGTAAGAGGAAAGGAGTTCCAAATTCAGGAAGTGTGAAAGAAGCAGCTGTTGGATTAGAATAGTTGGTTGCATTTAACTGTTTCAACAGTAAAAGGGTGGGACCAAGATGCCAACCTTGTCGCACAGAATGAGCCCCGTCTGTGCATTGATAGCAGAAAGATATTCTGTTAGTAGGAGGTTCATAGCTTGAGGGGGAGTGGAAGGAGATGTTAACAGACACTACCATAAGAGAGGAGTGCTGCGTAGTGTGACAAGAGTCAGGGATAGAGGTAAAACAGAAATCAAGAAGAGAAGCGTTAACATCAAGGTTGCTGAGGAAATGCATAGGAAAGTCAACCACTTGCGTAAAGGATTAAATGACTGAAAAGTTAAGGGTTGGATGCCAGTGACATCAGTTACACAGTGTTTAAGCCACATGGTATGGTGGGCGTTAAAGTCATCAAACACGAATATGTTTGCAAACGGATGCAAAGAGATGGCTTTGTCTTTATTATCAGAAATGCTAGCGAGTACATATCAGTTTTGAGACAGAAGAGATAGCTTACTGAATTAAGGAGAGATAGACAGAGACACATATATGAATGATCTGGAGATTCCAAAGAGAAATGAGAAATTAGAAGAAGGGATTGATGAGTTAAGATTAGTCTTGCAGAGGGCTAGTATATACCAAGACTTTTTGAAGAGAAAAGATTCCATACTGCATAAGTTGGTATGAATACCATGGATGTTTGAGAAGGAAATGTTAACAGGTTTAGGTGATTTTTTTGAGCTAGTTTAGGTTTATATTTTTAATTGTTTATGGTCATGTTGGTAAGGAAAAGGCCCAATGTAATAGTAGCAGTTGGTCATCCTAAGTGACCTGGGCAGAAAGTAACTGGCACAAACTGCAACATAATGAGTCCTTGGGGTTGCCAAACCAGAGTTGCATGCTTCCCTTCCATACACAACATGGCACTGTGAGAACCCTGATATTATGCAAATGTTGATCAGAGCAGCCTTTCAAGACATTATGCAAGTGTTTGGGCTTCTAACTACAAGTCAGGAACAGCAACCAGAAAACTGCCAAACTGACAACACTATTACTAAGGCCAGAGAAAAGGAAAGGATTTGGGAACCCCTTCCTAAATAGAAACCTGGGATGAGCCTCTACAAAGAGGGAGGAATATTGACTGAGCAATATCTACTCCTATTTAAAAAAAAAACAAAACAAAACAAACAAAAACAAATCAATGAACAACAGGCTTGGCATCCAAAGTAATTATTATTAGAAAGAATGAGTTTCACTCAGAAAACTCAACTGGGAGAAGGTATCAGGACATGCTTATGCATTCTCTACACTCACCCATATGAACTTGTATAGATGGGTACAGGAGAAGCTTATGTGTCAGAGGTGGTTATGGATAGGGAAACTGAAACTGAAATACAAGGTTTCAACTTAGTTTACGTACCAACATGCACTTGTTGTTGAAGAGAACACTCCACGTCTGTGAGCCATGGTTAAAAATGTCCAATACTTGCACAAGTCAGTATAATCATCAAAGATTTAATATTCTAACAAAGTTTTCAAAGAGGGGAAAAGAAGGTAAAATAAATTCAATTCAATTAAAAAAAAAGAAAAACTTAGTACCGAGAAAACATATACATACACTGTGTGTGTTTGTTTTTCTCTCTCTCTCTCTAAAGAAAGAAAGAAAGAAAGCAAGAAGTAAATAAAATGATTAAAGAATAAAATTCAAAGAGATACATACAAGTATGACAGGCAATGATATTCTTTTTCACAGTTGCATAGATGAAAGTTAAGCAAGGAGTAACTTTTTTTTTGCTGGTAATGACTATCTAGACAGACTGGATATGTGCTTGTTTGCAAAAAAAGGCATAGATTTTTTTATGATTCTCCTTACTAATGAGGGATGTGAGACACATTTTTACTAAAACACCTTTATGCCAAATTCTTCAGTTACCTAATTCCTCCTGATGTGTTAAAACAGTAAACTATGGAGAGGCTTTGAATCATCTGATTATCTTGAGGAGTGGTTTTACATAGCTACCCTGATGTTTTATGTGATTAAAAAAAAACAATATTATCATAAAGTGTAATTCTAGAAATGATACTCTTAAATCTTTCAACTATTTTGAAAATATCAGAAATTATCAAACCTGGAATTATTATGTTGACCGTTTGATGCCTGAGTGAGTCATCAACGTTGCAATAACTTAATATCTTTTGAAACAATTCTAATAAATATTTTTTTACATTGCAATGTTTCTATATTTCTTTATAATTTCTATTGATTTTTTTTAGAAATTTCTTATAACGAGATTCATAGCACTTATAATGTAAGTAATGCTTCTGAAACTTGCCATGGCACCTGTATTAATTAGCTTGAAGACTGATACCAAACAGCGTGTTCTTACCTCTGATCTGGAGCTTTTTATTATAGTTATGCACTAGTTCATATAGTCACTGGAGGTGTACTATTTACTCCTCAACAAAATCACCTCAAAATATAAATGACAATGTTACTTGTTCTTAATGTTGAACACTGGATGTGCAGATGGTGTAATCTTGATGACTCAGAACAAGAAGTTGGCAAGCCAAGTTTGAATTCTCATTTTTTCTTTTGTGTAAATACATTTGAGAAATTCATCTCTTCCTTTTTGTGCATTAAGTAATAGAACAGACTGGACTCTTCAGGCTTGGTTTGGCAACCAGTCTAGGAGATGGATAACTGTAAATTCCTAAACTTACATTGTATGGGAACATGTCGGCAAAACCTTGATGATAAATCAACTCTTCCTCAGAGTAGGGAGGTTGGGAGTAGGGCCAATCACACAATTTGAATACAGAAGATTCATCAGAGGTCTTGTGTCATAAGTCACTACGAAGATAGAATTTAATTTTGGACACTGTGCTATTTTGTAATAAACAGTTTTGTTCTATAACTTTTTGGGCCTTTTTTTTTTTTTTAAATGAAAGTTTTACATGGCGAAGAAGATTTTAAAATATTTATTGAAATTTTTATTATAATCAAATCTATTGAATTGGAATTTTTTATTTTTAAACTTTAATTCTTTAATACTGAACACTCTTTCCAAATGCTAAATAAAGTAATAAGAAACAGGAAAACTGATAGTTTAAATTTAATTATCAAGTGTTTTTCTTTCAAAAGTTTATAACAAAATTGACTTGTTATGAAATGGATTAACTTTAACAGAATAACCAGAGTGACTTGTTTGATTTTTTGTTTTTTTTTTCATCTTGGGAATATCAGGTATATGAAAGAATATTTGTCCTTTTTTAGAAACACTTTCAGGATACACATTTAGTAATGAGAGATAGTTTAACCTTTATCACTCTGTATGTGATTTCATTAGCTATTCAAAATGTTTATCCTGCAACTGAAGGTGACTCTGATCCCTGAACAATAGAGTGTATGAATTACATAGTTGTGTTGTTATATCCTGCTATGGCAACAGGAAACAACTTTGAATGAAATTAGCAATAAAGATACTGCAAATGAGAGGCCTTAGAAAAGAATGCAGTGGAAAGGAAAGTAATACTAATAAGGCAGTGTGTTAAAGGTTAAGCAAAAACTTTGGAAATATAAAAGGAATGCCAATTGAATAACAAAAGATAACACAAAAAAGTGATTATTTGAGTAATTTCAGCAAATTACATAATAATTTCGCAAGGATTAATGTAATTAATGAAGAAAGCTGATCCTTATGAAGAGATATTAAATCTCAGCATTTAAAATTTTTAAAGATGATAAAAGTTAATTATCTTAGACATTTATTATTCTGGTTTGCTTAATTTGACACAATTTTTTATCATTTTTCTAGGATTGCTTTTTTTTTTCTTTCTGGAATATTCTGAATGAGAATGCTTCATAATATTCCATTTTTCATTTTCTGAACATAAAATTTTTTTTCTTTCAAAATGATAAATAGATTTTATAGAATTTGTCATCAAGTGCGGATTTCTTTAAACAAAACTCCATTATATTATCTCTATAGCTCTTAACCATCTTAATCTATATTTTCATTTTTTTATTCTTTGAAAATTACTTTATCATGTGTAATATATATATGATGGCTGGCTGGCCACTCATATCTGAGGATGCCAATTTACTAGAGCAGCTAGCCAATCCCTGTTGCAGATGCCTGCTTAGACACGTTTCTATTTGTTCAACATTCACAGAGTCCACCTGTGGTTAATACTGCAACTATACTGAGCTGATGTTTGTTACAGTTTTTTTTCTTTTTTTAAAGCATTCAACCCCAAGCAAGGCAGGAAGCCACTAGCACACAAGGGGTTACAGAGTTGGAGCAAGAACAAAGAGGAGTGACAGAGGAAAGGATGAAGAGATGCTTAGGGGATAAATCAGGACATCTGGAGACATCAATTCACATTACATTTGAATAGTTGGAGATTATAACCATCAGGAAAACAAGAAATGGGGAAGGAGTTCCACAGGCGAGAAGTGTGAGACATGAAGCTATTGGAGTAGAAGAGACGGCTACATTTAACAGTTTTGACAGAGAAAGGGTGAGAGTGAGATGCCAGCCTAGCTGAGTGCTTAAATTCATGAAGTCATGACCAACAGTCTGAACAAGGCCAACATGCTCAAACACTCAGTCATGATGACTTGTGACTTCATGCTAACACAACCATCAATGGCTCCCAATGGATTCTGTCTATCCAATTTCATGGGTCAATCCATGGTACAGTTTTAAGCACTTTCCAAAGGTACCAACCACTGATATTGCCTCCTTCAGACTGATAACATCAAGAAGTCATCTTCCCGACAAATTGCCTGTTGAGATTTGAACCAGGGTTTCATGGACAGAAAATGAACATTCTAACTAGTTGGCCATGTGCCCCCCCCCACCTCAACATACACACACATACATACATGATTGAGCACTATGGGATAAGGGAATTTTTAACAATAGCTGCTCCTGCTTATAATGCATAGCTCTTCATATGAATTGAGTGCTCTGGCTAGTGATTTGGCATTTATATATATAACGTATATAATACATTAAAAGATTCCCTTTCTCTGCTGTCTGCCAATAGCTTAGGTGTAGAGTCTCTGACCAATGCCAAATCGGTCAAGTTTTGATCCAGGCTTGAAGCATTTGGATATATAGCCATATGAGCTGTGATACCGTGAAACAGGCTTGTATGTGGATATATATATATATATACAGTGTAACCTGGATATTAGAGAGTTGTCGGGACCCGAGGAGAAGTCTCTTATATCCGGGTTTTGTCTATTTCGTTTAGGTAAGTATGGCTCTAATTTGGGACCCATAAAAAATCTCTCTTATATCCGGGTTTCTCTTATATCAGGGTTACACTCTGTGTGTGTATATATATATATATATACACATACACACACACATATATTAGTTCAAAAGCTTCTCCTGAAATGAACTTTGAACAATTTCTGTCAGAATTTCCTCCTTATCTGAGAAGGATTATTTTAATTTGGAAAAGTCAATCAATAAAATTAATTAGCACAAAATTTTTGTTTCTTTTAATAAGTGTGTGTGTATATATATACACACACATATATATATATATATATATATATATATATATATATATTAGGTTGGTGCAAAAATAATTTCGTTTTCTCACATAGTAACATATGTTAGAAAACAAAATTATTTTTGCACCAACCTAATATATATATATATATATATATATATATATATATATATATATATATATATATAGGCAAATAACTGACAAAAGGGGAAACATTCTGAGTAATGCATTTCATTCACTCAGTTCAGTTATGTGCCATGCGTGATACACGCTTAGGCGATCATGTATCTTTCGATATATGACTGACAAGGCAGATTTTTTTCCATAGTAGGCTGCCATTTCTTTCTGCAGTAGACCAATTGCCATCCAAGGCTATGGAACCCAGTCTGTCCTGCTATTTACCCATAGCTGGGGTGAGAAGAGGAGGATTCATATCTTCCCCAAGGGTATTAGCACGGAATGTAATGGATTCCACTGGAATTTGAACCGCTATCCATTGCTTTGCTATGCCTCCTCCTTTCATTCCTTAGAAGTTCTAAAGGACAAAAGAATTTACACAGAATTACAAAATTACACAGAATTTTTCCACTTTACCTTTCATTTGCCTAACAAATGCCTCGAAAATGAAACATGACATTCCAACATTGCTGATTGGACCCAGAATCATCCTTCACGGAGGCCCCATGCTTTGAGAGCCTATTGGGACTCAAACTCAGCCCAGACCTCAAGTGGAATTTATACATATGATCCATTGCTAAAGATACCAGAAAAATGGTTAGTTTCCTCCATTGAGATGTCCTCTACCGTCACAAAATTTGTTACACGTTTCCAGTCTCGTGACTTTTTGCAGGCAAATTAAAAGAATCAATTTTCATAGAAAATATTCATCCTCCGAATTTCTCAGGCATTCAGGCTGGTAAATGTTGTTTAATACTGTTTATTATAAACAGAGAATTTACTTAAATATTTGTATCTATAAAAACAATTCATAAACATAAAATGTCTTAAAATAATCGTCAGACTTTGTCCATTTCTGTGTGCTTGTATTAGAAACCAGAAAATTTTATTACAAAGTGTGTTGAACTTCTATATGGCAGTTTATATCGGACAATTCTCCACAGATGAAGAGAAGACTTGAGGCAACAGATGTAGTTCTGTAGAATGATACTGAGAATAAATTAGAGGAACAATTTGACAAAAAAGAAAGTTTTTAAGTAAAAGTTCAACAGATGCTTGTACTTAGAAATAGTTGAAATTTCTAGGGCATTTATTATTATATAAAAAAGAGCTTAGAGAATCTGGCACTCACTGGGCATACTTAAGGCAAGTTGGGCAGAAGGAAACACCAAGTAACCTACCTGACGAACTTGTGTAAATAGATGGCAGAACAGACTAGGATAGATAATAAAGAGCTAAATATTACTTAAAGCTATAAAGTATAAAAAGTTGTGAATAGCCACGATTGACCAAGTTCCTGAATGGACACGGTACATAAAAGAAGATAAATGTATATTAGCTGAATGACCTTTTCTCCTTGTTCTGCTGAATTAATATCCTTTAGAGTTGTTTATTTTATACTTACCTATGACAATGATTCTCCTTCACAAATCAATTTCACTTTGGAAGTTTTCATAGATTTAATCATGGATCCAACCATTAATCTTTGGCCATTTTGAGATATTCCAGAATCCAAGTTTAGGAGAGCATGTCATCTGTTTTCAATAGTTAATCAGTCCCATTGTAATGTTTAGTCATCTTGATTTAACTTTAATTAGATGAGTTTGCACCACAGAATAAGGAAACAAAATTTGCCAAATTACTGTGGCCTTCTAAATTTCATTATTATACTTACATAGGCTTATTCATGCAAAACACTATTAATAAAACTCAGAGAAAATTTCAAGCAAAAAATAATTTATTCAATATGGCTTTCATTATCTGTCTATATTTCTGAGATGAGATATTATGTACACTATTTACATTATTCGAACTATTGTCCTCATCTTTGTCACCATATTTATTACAACGTCCAAGGACATACAGCACAGTGGATAAAGGCATTGGTTAGATCCAGTGACAGAACCCAAAGAGTGTGAGTTCAATATCTAGTTAAGGCAGTGGAGAACTTGGAGAGGTGAATTAACAGAACTGATAACTGACATCCATTAGACATGGCACGTGGAACTAGAACACTCTACCTCAGTGAGCAAAATAAAGGGTTCAGTTTGACATTCCAACCACCTGAAGAAGGCCGGAGCATACAAGGGTGGAAACGTGGTAATAAATATGGCAACAAAGATGAGGACAATAGTCCAAATAATGTAAATGGTTTTCATTGTTTTCAATTACAGCCTCAATATAACCTTGAATGCTGTGCAACTTTTAACCACAAATTCATCCTTGGATATCTTGGCCCACTCCCCCTTGATGGCAGCCTTGAGGGTATTAATGTTACAGCAGGAGATCTTTCTGGCAGCCAAAATGCTCAAAATGTCACAGTCTAGCAGGCCCATGTCTGGACTGGAGGATTGCCAGAAATCAAAAAAGTTAGTTTTGCAGAACTTTTGCATATTCTTGGCTGTATGGCTAGAAGCACCATTCTGAGTTTGAAATGAAAAGATTGCTAATACTTGCCAGTCATCTTATTGTGTAGGAAAACTGTTTCACTTTTGAGGAGAAAAAGAGAGAAAAAAAAGATAGGCAAAATGAAACGAGAAATAAAATAAAAAAAATAAACACAATCTTTTTTTTTTTTCAAAGGAGGTGTTCAAACTTTTACCACTCTCAAACCAAATCTGCACACTCTTTTTTTTCCTGTCTTTTACGCTTATATACTTCTTTTTCCTTTCCTTTTTTCCTCACATCAACTCAATTGTTTTTCTTTTTTCTCTCTTTATACCCCTCTTTTCAACTCCCTTATTTCTCTCCGCTTTTCTACTCCCCTAGGTAGGTCCTAGCTGTGAGGGTTAGACCTTGCAGAACCAAGGAATGTAGCTCATCTGAGCATTTTCCATTAAAATAGCAATGGATCATTGGGTGGCTCACCCCATCCCAACCTGTCAGAGAGCATTTGGAGGGTGAGAAATAATTTTTTTTCAACAAGGACTCTGAGACACTTTTGAACTCTATCAAGACTAAAAATTGAGGACTGGGCCCAAATATGACAACAGTACTCCACTTGACATCTTGAAAGCATTTGACAATCTGTAGGTGATGAAAGTCATGAAAACAATGATTGTATTGGAGTTACTGACCAGATATTTTGTCCAAATATGACATCATATAAAAGTATCATAAATAATAAAAGATGAATGAAGTGACATAAAAAGGTAGCATTACAAATAAAATGAATTTTGATCATCTACCTTTTAAATATGTAGATAGAAAAACTGTAGCGGAACTGAAAGGCAGCAGTCTGTGGGTTCTGCTGAACTGACTACAGTTCGCCGTTCTAAGAGGCAACAAGTGGCATGTGTAATATGTAAGCAGAATAGTAGATGTTTACGCAAATGTCACAACAATCCCTGGCAAAATGAAATACTGGACGAACAAGGAAAGAAAAGAATGGCCTACCTTGGAAACGTCCATGAATCTGTGCGTAATGTAAAGTCCGGTTGCTCAACGACGAAAAAAAAAATCAAAATGGCGGTGCCCATGTTTTATGACAGGTGGTCTCGGACGACTCACACGAAATCTCGTTGGCTAGTGATTCATATGTAAATTATGTTCAGTCCTCGGCTGTATAAAACAAGCCATCTTTTGGAAGAGACAGATGCGTTCTTGTTGGCGAGAAGCAAAGGCTGGGTGTTTGACTCAATTTTGCCGTCTCTACGTGGCCTGTTGGATTGTTACGTCGGACAGTCGTTGAACTGGATTTTGGCTACAATTGTTGCAATTGAGAGACGAATCTGATGCAGACTTATTCCTACCGGAAATTGACACTCATTATTTGTTTTTTTTTGCTTTTTCTTTTCTTTACCAACACAAAAACAGACATTGGTTAAAAGGGATTTTACATTTAGAGATGGATATGCAATGCGATTGGCCCTGATCTGGCATCTTGTCTACAGTCACTCTCTCACAGACATATTGTCACCTCCTTCTGTCTTTTCTACAAATACTTTCATGTAACTGCTCCGAAGAGCTACTTTCACTAGTTACCAGACTGCATGAATTTAAATGTGCAACTAGGCTAGCATCTCGACCCCACCCTTTCACTGTCAAAACATTTAAATGTAGCCGTTTCTTCTACTCCAATAGCTCCATGTCTCGCACCTCTCATCTGTGGAATTTCCATCCTATTACTTGTTTCCCTGATAGCTATAATATCCAACTATTCAAAATGTAATGTCAATCGATATCTCCAGATGCCTTGATCTATTCCCTGTCTTCATCTTTTTCTCTATCACACCTCTTTACTCTTGCTCCCACTCTCTGTAACCCCTTGTGTGCTAGTGGCACTCCTGCCTTGCTTGGTGTGAAATGCTTCAAAAAATTTTGAGTTTGTCTATCAAATTAATTACCCTAGGTTTTTTTGATTTTTTTTTTTTTATCAGGACGCCTGAATTTTTAATATTTACAAACTTTGGCTGAAAGAGTCATAGGCTGAACAAAATGCATTCATGGAATATGATTGAATTAGATTTATTTTTTAACATAGTCCTCCTTGGGGTTCACATATTTCTTTCATTGGTTTGCAATGCTTGGATCCTATTGGTGAAAAATCTTTCATCCTATTGGTAAAAAAAGTCATGAACAAAAAATATGATGTCATCATCACTGCAATACTGGTTCCCAGCCAAGTGTTTTTTTCATTTTGGCGCACAAATGATAGATGGGGCCAAATCAGGAGAATAGGGAGATGGATCAACCAGTTAAATGCTGTAGCTATACAGAGCAGCTGTCGACACCAATGACGCTGTGATGTACCATCGTCCTGATGAAACAAAATGCCATTTGGTTTTGATAGTTTTCATAACTGCCTCAGCAAGTTGGCATAGTATTCTCCATTGATAGTGTGACCGTTTGGAAGATAGTCAATTAACACAATGCCTTTTACATCCCAAAAAACTGAGGCAATCACCTTCCCTGCAGATAACCTTGGCTTTCTTTGGAACAGGTGAGTAGGAGTGTTTCCACTGCTGAATCTGCTTCAAACAATGTCAGATTTTCCTGTGATATCATCAGGCTGCTGCACTTTTGATCAGATATCAGAAGATGTGGCACCCACCAAGCAGAAACCTTTGTCGTGCCAAGTTCATTGTGCAGAATATTCTCAACTCTCTCACATGATAAGCTATTGGCTGTTTGATTTATTTACTCACCATGTGGTGAACACAATCAATATTTTCATCTGTAGTGGCAGTTGCAGTCTTCATCTTCAAGACTCTCCCTCCATTTGCTAAATTCAGCTGCCCACTTTTGCACCGTTGATAAAGCTGTAGCATTATCCCCTAATGTAGCAAGCATATCAGCAAGAATGTTCTTGGGGGCTAAACCCTTGTTCTGCAGATACTTGATAAGACCATAATGCCAAATTCTATCCTTTTTCAAGAGAAATTGCTACTAGTTACTTTTAAAGTCTTCTTTAAACAGTCAGATGTCAGTTTACATGGAAAGAAACAATGCAGTTATTCATAAGAAGAGTTGATATTATTGCATACAAGATTTCACAGCTCTAGCATCCATTCTTCAGCTGATGAACTTTTCTGCCCACACTTGTAAATGGATATGGTTCCAAGAAGTGATATTGTTTTTGTAATAGTTTTTGCCAGTCTATGAAGAGCACTTCCAATTTCAGTTATGGTTACATGTATGGGAATGCCTGCTCTTTGCATTTTTGGTAGATCATAAAGTCTGGGTATTTGATTAATTTAGACCATGATTTGCCCTCATTATTAATTAACATTCTAAATACTTTACTAAAATATCTAGACTTCATGGTCTACACAAAACATGCAAAAGTGACATTCCAATGTGTAACCCATCAAATGTGGAATTGGAAGTGCTTCCCAAAGACTGGCAAAACTTATAAGAGAAAATCTGAACACCACTTCTTGGAATAATTAACCCTCCACATATTAAAAATTCAGGAAAGCTTGTCAACAGATATATACAAACAAGAACAAATAGAAATGTGTGTAAATTCATTTAGCTCTTTCTACTGTAAATATTTCCAACTGAAGCCAAACTGCTTATGCATGAACATTAAATATAAAAATAAAACAGCTAACTAAAACATAAATAATAATAATAAATAAACAAAATAAAATAAAAAGACATAAAAATAAATAATATATATAAAAAAATTAATGACATTAACCCACTTTTGTTTAATAGGTGGAAAAAATTTGTTGCTTAGTATCCTGCATAATTTGCCTTTCCTTACACAGTAAGTGTTTAGAATATTTTACAGCACTCTATAATCATACATGGCACCAAACCCTTCAGAAATCTAATCTGTCAGCTGTATACAACTACTATGATCATTGGTGAAAAAAGTCTTTGAGCGAGTGAAGCCTGAAGGTCTTGGCAAAGACCATACTTCCTTTAATATTGTGAACTGACACTATAGATTCACAAACAAAAAACTGTACTAAATAACACCACTTCAAATAGGCAGTCTGGAAGGAAACTCCAGTCAGTACAGGAAGGAAAGAAATAACAACTACTGGGTTTGAGAAATCTATTTTCTTAAGTATTTCAAAAGATTTTATAAATTTCAACTGAAAACAGTAATGGCAGCTCAGTCAATAAATGGCTAATTAACATAATTCTAAATTTAAAAACTTAACATTATTTTATTTTTATCCGTGACTCTTGCGTATAAATACAAGATACCAAATGAAATGTCCATGCTTGATAAACTTCCTCATGGAACAAATTTCATTGGAAGTTTTCCTCATGTCTTTTCTTTTATACATATTTCCATATAATGTACATTCTCACACACACACATAGATAAGGTGGGCCTAGGCAGATCTTGTTATGCCACACTAACAAGTATCAACTGTATGCCTGTCTTGAAATTTAGCATTCAAAATACTGGCTTTTCACCTTGGTTCAATAACTGACCAATGGCGCCTCTGGGAAATATACAATTATGAACAATGGCTCCTCCATCTGCTGACTTATATATAAGTAACTAAATATAAGCATATATGTATTCATACTTACAATCTGCATGGCAATTGTTCTGATGAGCCATTCTCTTTAGTGCATCAACAGCATGAATTTAGACATGTTACTAGATTGGCAACTGTGTCTCACCATTTTACTGTTGAACTGATGCAACTGTCAGTTCCATTTTTATATACCAAAAATATATAAAATTAATAATCATTTTTTTTTTTAAGCATCTCACCCCAAGCAAGGCGGGTGTGCCACTAACATGCAAGGGGTTACAGACAGTGGGAGCAAGAGTAAAGAGGGGTGTTTGAGGAAAGGATATAGAGAAGGACAAGGAATTACATCAAGACATCTGAAGATGTTGATTGACTTTGCATTTAAATAATTGAAGATTATAGCTACCAGAGAAGCAAGTAAGAGGAAGGGAGTTTCACAAATGTGAAGTGCAAGACATGAAGCTATTGGAGTAGAAGAGATGGCTACATTTAACCATTTCAACAGTAAAAGAGTGGGACTGAGGTGCCAACCTGGTAGCACACTAAGACATATGACCTTAACTCGGATACAGTATCTCTATTTTTCTATATTTTCCCATTCATCTTTGACAGAGATACATGTTTTTTTAAGCATTTCCACCCCCCCCCCCCAAGCAAGCCAGGAGTGTTACTAGAATGCAAAGGGTTACAGAGAGTGGGAGCAAGAGTAAAGAGGGGTGATAGAGGAAAGAATAAAGAGAAGAATGGGGACTTAGATCAAGGCATCTGAAGATGTCAATTGACATTGCATTTGAATATTTGAAGATTATAGCTATCAAGAAGCAAGTAAGAGAAAAGGACTTCCAAATACAGGAAGTGCAAGACATGATACTATCTAATTCAACCTTTGGAATACATTGTGACACTTACAGAATTGCTAGCGTTATCACAAAAATTCTAACCCCAATACTTGGTACAATGTCTATAATATATATCAGAGTGCTGAAAGGTTTTGGGGTCCATTCATTTCCCAATTATTTTGTCACTAACTGGATACAATGTTCTTTCAGAGTGTGAAGTGCCAAATTGCAGGTATCTTGTTCTTATATTTGAATTTATTTCAGATCATTGCCAGAACTATATAAATGAAAAATGAAATTTTTAAGTATTCAACTCTGGACTGTCATGAATTTCTTGTTGCCATAGAACAATACTTCAAAAGTAATTCATGAACATATGATGCAAACATTGGGTGACAAGTGTCTATCCCCCTTAACTGAAGAAATGGTGTGCCAGTTTCTAGCATGGATATTTTGAGACACAGTTGAGCTTTTCAATAGTGTCAACTCTTGAAATTGCTGATCATATTTTTAACATAATTTTGGTCAATCAACAAATATTGACCAAAGAAATGCTGAGATATTAAAGTATCCAAGGAATGCATCGTGTATAAATCCAATGCATTCCTTTCATCAGCAGTTGTGCATGAAAAAGCTGTCAGACAAGTAGGTATCAAAGTGATTGAATGTTGGCCAGAAACTATTGAGTGAACACCTTTTCAAGATAATTTTTTTATACCATTTTCAGTGATCTAGTGGTAATTGTTTGAAATGACTTGTCACTGCTGATGAAAAGCAGTTACAATGCTATGATCTGGAGACCAAACTAAGATCTCTATGGCACTGGTTCCCAAACTTTTTTTTTTCTTGGCTACATATTCAGAATGAAAATTAATCGCACCTCAACAAATTTTATATGATAACGAGCACATTTAAAAATAAAAACCAGAGAGAGAGAGAGTTAAAAGGAGATAACTGTGGATTCAAAGTCAGAATATTATCATTGATAACTCTCTTCTCCAATTTGAGGACCCTAGTTACTATATTCTTAATACTTGATATAATGCAAAAATATTACTGTGATAAAATTGGTCAATAATTATTTATAACTATTTATACTGGCGCTCATGTATACAATTACAAAGAATTTTGAAATCATATATATTTTTGCCATATGAATTTTTTGAAACTGTTTCTAAATTTTTGTCTTTCAATCATTCTGCCGCACCATTTGGGAACCACTAGACTATGCAGTAGTGATACTCAGGTTTGCTACAGCTAAAGAAATTCAAGATACAAAAAATTCATCAGAAAGTGTTATGGACTCAGGTTTTTGAGAATAAGGAAGGGATTTTTATATCTATCTTCAGGAGATCCAAACTGTTAATGCAGAATATTCCTTGAACTTGCTGCCCCACTGAAATGAGAAAATTTTAAAATGGGTAGAGAAACTGTGAAATATTTGCTCACTTTTTGAGGAGAAAATGCATCTACCTACAAGATTGGCCAAATAATGGCTGTTTTGAAGAATTTAAGTTTCTGTGTAGAGGCCATTCACTCTGCTTACCATACCTTACTCTTGCTGACTATATCCTGTTGCCAAACCTTAAAAGGGGTTTGAAAGTGAGTAAAATTTTAAATGATTTGGAGATAATAGCAACAGACCCATGACCAAACTTGTTGGTTGGGCTGAGAACTTTTCATATGAATATACACAAAGTACCAATGTGGCTATACATTTATTCATTAAAATATACTTACACATGTATATGTGCATGCATTCCTGTATATATTTGTATGCATATAACATCATTCTGGGGTTGTATAAATTTTTAGCTGCTGTGCACATTTTTTTGTCCCCGACTTTCGCTCTGATGTGAGAGGACTTTTAAATTGGATTTAGCAATAGCTGAACATTTGATTAAAACCCAGTATTATAGCCCAGACATGTTTTGAGTGCTGAGTAAGGCTAATACCACTTATCACTTGCAGGTTTTGTAATCAATGTACATTAAGTACTACCAGCCATCTCTCTGTAAGCAGGAGTGATTGGTGAGTTTAAAGTAATTAACCCTTAATGTTTCATTTGTTTTTTTTTTGTTTAGGTTTTTTTTTGTATGTAACTTTACGCTGGAGTTATGTATGTATGTATGTATGTATGTATGTATGTATGTATGTGTGTGTGTGTGTGTGTATATATATATATATATATATATATATATATATATATATATATATATATATATATATATAGTTTTATTGAACACAACAGTCAAGGAATATTTTTGTTAATTATTTTTATTCTTTTTTTTTCAGCATTTTAACTTTTATGGCTGTTAGACAAAAATGCTCTGGATAATAATCACTATGGACAGTTTCTACACACTTAGTCCTTATAAAAGGGAAATTGTAAGAATACTAGAAAAAAATGAATAAATAAACTTACAAAATATTCCTTGTCTATCATATCTATTAAGACATGTATAAAGGAAGGATTTCTGCCCAAATATACATTACATTTTTATTCATTTATTTCATATAAGTATGCTTATTCTTCAGTTTCTATATACACTCATAAAGTATTTGAATATAGTTGTTTTCTTATTGAACTATTTCTGCATGTATTCATACATATTCACATATGTAATATAGATAAGTGTTGTATGTTTGGTAGATAAATAATTAATCCTTACCTGCTCTGTGTGCATTCACTTGTATTCTTTATGGGTTATTGAGAGACAAGGACACGTATGCTTATTGTCGATTTGCCTCTGTCAATATTTCTGCAACTCGTAAACAGAGGAGAGAAATGAGAACACTTCATGTCATGTCTGTTAGACTGGTCTCAAGTTACCATGGCAACATCACAACGCAATATTTCTTAGATTCTGTGGGATGAGAGGATTCGGAGTTGATCACTGTGTATTAAAGGTTCTGTAATATAAATACCAATACCAGTTTCGTTTTTATATTACTGTGATCCTTATATACATAAATAGAATAGAATGTATTAAAAATACACTAAAGTCATGGTATTAAAAGGGTTTTTGTTTATATATATATATATATATATATATATATATATATATATATATATATATATATATATATATATATATAATATATCCATTTCCCATTGTAGTTAAAAATGACATCATAGTATTTCAATTTTTATAAAAAACTAAGGATTTCATTTCTAGTATTTATATGTAATTGAAGAAATTTAGTAATAGGACAATCTTTTTAATACTACAAAAACAAAAACTATATTTAAACTTTAAATTCTTTAAAATGTGATCATTATTAATTTTTAAGAATTTCACTCTAGAAATGTTATTCAATGTTATTGAAAATTATTGTTTTGTTATTAGGTTGGTGCAAAAATAATGTCGTTTTCTCACATATGTTACTATGTGAGAAAACGACATCGTTTTTGCAACACCCTAAGATTTAACTGCATAAATAAAGGCATCAATCCTGATCAAGTATCTCAGCTTCAGTCACTTTCTCGCCAATGTGATGAGGCTTACCTTTGCCTTTTCTACAAATATTTTCATGTTAACTGCTCTGGTGAGCTTTTATCCCCTGGTGCCTTGTCTGCATGAATTTAAGCATGCGGCTAGATTGGCATCTGGGTCTCACCCTTGTATTGTTGAAATCGATCCAAATAAATGAAGTAAGTAAATAATAAACAGATTAACAAACCAATCCCACCAAAATAACTGTTAGAATAGACTACAACAATCAATCCAAAAATTGGATGAAAAAGTAGCTATAACTTCTATATAAACGAGCAAAAAAAAATTCTACTACATTACTAAAAAATCGAAAACCAAAAAGAATAAATAAAAATATACAAAATAAAAAAATAAGTAAATAAATAAATAAGAAAAAAACAAGTAAAATAAATTAAACCAAATAAATAAATAAATTAACAAACCACTCCCACTAAAATAACCGTTAGAATAAATAAAAATAATCAATCCAAATAAATAAGTAAAATAATAAACAAATTAAAAAACTGCCCCCCCCCCCGCCAAAATAACAGTTAGAATAGACTACAGCAATCAATCTAAAAATTGAATGAAAAAAAGCTTTAATTACCTTCCCAGACCAAAACAGACCATTAAATAAATGATATGAACTAATCTCAAAAATTTTTTACTACGTTACTAAAACAATGAAAACCAAAAAGAATAAATAAATATATAAAATAAAAATAAATAAAAACAAGTAGAATAAATTTACCCAAATAAACAAATAAACTACTCCCGCCAAAATAACTGTCAGTATGGACTACCCACAATGAACCACTGACCCGTATATATAAACAGTCGAGAAAAAACCAACACACATGGCCTGATGATTGCATATAGCATGAAACAGCCTGTCACCTCTGAGTGCTGACTTCAATGTTCACTTTTATATTTATTTATATATATATATATATATATATACACACAGATACACACACACACACACACACTAGGAAATCCCAATCAGTAGTGGGATAACAGCTACTTGATTTGAGAAACCTATTTTCTCTAAAGTTGTCTTAAGAGAAAGAATTTCAGCTGAAATCAGTACTGACTGCTCGGTCAATACCAAATGTTTCCTTGTAGAAAAAAAACTAATATTACAATTACCATTATTAACATCAGACGACTTTGCTAAAAAAAGAAGGAATGGATGATAGATAAAATTCTCAATATATTGAATAGGAGACAGCAAACAATGCCAATGTGTGGCACAAAATATAGGACATTGTACAAAGAAATTAGAAATAAATGCAAAAAAAAGCCAAAAGAGGAATGGCTCAATGAAAAACATGCTGTACACATTTTATTGAATGTGTTTTTTATACAAAAATGGTTTTAGCCAAATCTCAACCTTTACCCTATTTGACAATTCTAGTAACATTTTGGCTGTTTTTAAAGATACCTCCAATAAGGAATTACTAGTTCATTTCATCCAACACAGCTTAGGATTACTACTTCTGTACATAATACAGACAAGTATGTTTTCTTGTGTTTATGTCCTAACAACAAACCCAATATAGATAGAATGAATGGAGAGTTCCTACACTTTGTCCTCCAAAAAGGAAAACTGCAAGAACATTAGAAAAACTGAATATAAACTTATAAATTTTTTTTTGTCTATCACATATAATGAAACATGTATAAAAGAAAAGTTGCTGCCAAATATATATATATGTGCTTGTATATATTTAATTATATATTCATAGATTTGCCTCATTTCATTAAATCTCATGTAATTCCAATTTATAACCTGTATCTAAGATTCTCATAATGACTGAGATATATTTAAAATAGATTTATAGTTATGTGAAGACAAAATATGAGTTTAAAAGTGCAAAGGTTAATGCTCTTTTTAGAGAGGCCTTCCAGTCATCTTCCTAGATTTAATTGAGGTTAGATTCTTACTAAATTTTACTCTGTTAATCGAAGCTGCCCTTACCATAACCAGATGAGACTATCACATAGTTTGTCTTCATAATTGGCACTATTCTTAGAACATTAATTTCTCTGGAGATTTCTGATGTTAATTTGAGGGTTGAAGCCATTGTCAATCCTCGGAACTTTTGGAGATGTGATATTCCCTGCACTCATTTCAAACTAAATCAACTGGTTTCAGGATATTGACCTCTCTAGTTGAATTGTGTAAAGTCACTAAAATTAATTATTCTGGTTCCTGTGGTCATCTTTGAATACTGGCATCAAATGACCATTTTGATACATTGATTGACATTACTGTTTCAGTCACAAGTGAGATCTTAACTTGACCTTCGATTTACATACAAGCAGTGGAGATAAAAAGTAATCTGTAGTTTGTTTTTTTTTTTTTTTTTTTTATCATTACACCCCAAGCAAGGCAATAAAGCTACTAAGATACAATGGGTTACTGAGCATGACAAAATATGAGAAAAAGAAAACATTATTAAAGAGAGAGAATAATAAATGAACAGGATTTAAGAACATGGACAGTATCAATTGACATTGCATTAAAATTTTGAAGATCAAAGTTGACTGGAAAGCAAGAAACCGGAAGAGAGTTCCACAAGCAAGAAGTGTAAGAAAAGAAAAAATTAGCATAAAACTTAGGGTTAGATCATGCAATTTCAACTGTAAAATGATGAAAATTTGCCACCAATCTACTTCTGCACTTAAATTCATAAATTCTCGGCACCATAGAACAATTGCCATCAAAGTATTTATAGAAAAGGCACAGGGAAGTTACATTGCAGTGTTGAAAAAATGACTGAAGCTGAGATGCCAGGTCAGGATTAATATCATTACAGATTCTTCTTTATATTTTATCAAGAATACCTGAATACATAGCAGAAGAACCAGACCAGATGTGATAGCAACATTCAATGCAGTTAGTTTTTCTTCTTGAATTCATTATATAAAAACATTTAAGAAATTCTTAATTTTAGTAGAATAGTTATAAAGTTTTTACTGAGCTGAACGTATCAAGTTGAAAAATGCCACTTGTGCTTGAGTGCTTCATATACAGTCAACAATGAAATTATACATCCATCCATCAATTTTTAATATTTTTATCCATTTATCAGCATCTAATGCCCGTATAATGCCAGATTTATATGTTAATAAGCACAAAAAAAGAAATATAGAATTCTATTTTCAGAACAATAGGTTAAATACAACAAATTTGACAGGTGAATTATGCAAAAGAGAAAAAGAGAAAATTATTCATACAGTAGAAAATAATGTTTTGTCATATTAAGTGTATGGTGGCAGAACAAAGAAAAAATGAAAAAGGTTTAAGAAATAAACAATTGTATTAATATAAAAATACAACAAATGGTAAATTGGTCTAAATGTCACTCGTCAAAAGAAAGAGATAAGTAGAATTGTAAAAATCATCCACAGAAGCGTATGGCAGGAGAGGGAGGCTGTTGCATTCTGATGAACAAAGTGAATCCTGTCTGTTGTGCTGTCCAACTGCCGAAGATGGCCCTTTTGATGGGTTTTTAAGTCCTTTTCTTAGACTCAGATCAGCTCCAAATTTTATTTTGTTTCTCTAAGTGGGAGTTGGTTTTATTTTTTTTTTTTTTAAACGTTTCACCCCAAGCAAGACGGGAAGCCACTAGGACGCAAGGGGTTACAGAAAGTTTGGAGCAAGATCAGATATGAGTGATAGAAGAAAGGATGAGGAGAAGGGTAGTGGATAGATCAAGACAACTGGAGATATTGATTGACATTACATTTGAATAGCTGGAAATTATAGCTCTCAGGGAAACTGGAATAGGGAAGGGACTTCCACAGGCAAGAGGTGCGAGACATGAAGCTATTGGAGTAGAAGAGACGGTTACATTTAGGAGTTTCGACAGTGAAGGGGTGAGAGCGGGATACCAGCCTCGTAGGGTGCTTGAACTCATGAAGTCTGGGAACCAGTGAATGCAGCTCCTTGGAGCAATTGCCATGATGGTATTTGTAAAACAGACAGAGAGAGGTGACGGTGCATCTGTGAGAAAGTGACTGTAGACAAGATGCCAGATCAGGGCCAATTATATTGCATATCCACCTCTGGAGCCTATCAAGAACCCCGAGGCAAACAGAAGGGGCTCCAGACCATATATGGCAGCAATACTCCATGCAAAGGCAAATTGTTGATTTGTAGATCGGGAGGATTGGTGGAAATTTTGGATTGTATTTTTCTTTGAGTATGTAAATAAAACAGAATCTATGTGCAGAGCCGATGCACCGTTGACGGAATTTTTAGTTTAGTCTTGGGTTTCAGAGCATTCAAATCCAGCCAGTGGTAGTAATTTGTTTAACATAAATCAGAAGAAGATCTGGTTTTAGGAAGATTATAACAGTTTTGAATTGATTGATTCATGCAAGTATAAGTAATTTACATAATTATTTTACCAATGAATCATTCTAGACTATTTATTCAATAAAATGTTCATGATAATTCCAGCAAAGAACATCATGTGGTGCATAGAGTATCACCGTTGTTATTCTTATGTTAACAACACGATGAGGAAGACAAAGGAGCTTAGTGTTAACTTCAGACAGAGAATTATTAACTTCCACAAGTTGGCAAATCAAACCAGTTAGCTATCTCTAGATCTATTGTACAGTCCGTTATAAAGAAGTTTAAACAGTTTGACACGACAGAGAATTTGCCTGGGTATTGAAGAAAAACTAAATTGTCAACAAGAACTGCATGAAAACTGTGTTGCAAGATTAATATAAACCTAAGAGTTGTTTTGAAAGACTTTGCCAAATGTTTGGATATGAATGGTATCAGCATAAGTACTTGCATGATACAACATTGTTTAAATAGAAATGGAAACTAACCATGACAATCCCCCTCTTCACTATGTCTCATTGCTGCTCAGTTTAATTTTGCCAAAATGTTCTTGGACAAAGAAAATTGCTTTGGGGAATAAGTACTATCGAGTGATGAAACAAAAATTGAGCTTTTTGGGTATAATGAAGATTTGGCACAACAAAGCCGAGTCTTTTCTCCTAAAGAACACAGTGACAACATTAAAACATAGAGGTGGATCGGTGATGTTTTGTGGCTGTTTTAGCTCAATGGGGGCTGGAAAATTAATTGCAGTAAGAGGAATAATGAAATATGCAGATTATATCAAAATTCTGGATGAAAATCTACAATGGTCAGTGCAAAATCTTTATCTAGGTTGCAGATTTACTTTACAGCAATATAATGATCCCAAATATATGTCTAAATCAGTGACTGCATGGCTTCAGAAAAAGAAGATTACAGTTCTGCCATAGCCTTCAATGAGTCCTGACTTGAATCCTGTTGAAAATCTATGGCAAGAATTGAAAGTTCGAATAAATTGTCAGTCACCAAAAAACCTTCAGGAATTAGAATGTGTAACCATTGAAGAATGGAAGAAAGTCACAGAAAAAACTTGTTCAAATCTCATCAAAAATTTTAGAAAATGATTGCAGCAGGTTATAAAGATGAGAGGCCATACTACTGATTGTTCAATTTTTTCTATTTTTTCATACTGTACAAATAATTTTGTCTTTTCCTATTTTGCATAATTTTATCAAATTTGTTGTATTTAACCTATTGTTGTGAAAACTGAGTTTTATATTCCTTTTTTTGTGCTTATTAACATATAAAAAATCTAGCATCATATCGGCATTAGATTCTGAGAAATGGATAAAAATAATCAAAATTGATGGAAAAATGAATAATGAACATCTGCAAGGTTTGAGAAAAAGGTTCTGTTAAATTAAAATTTTCAGATGGTTCGATGGCAGAAACAAAAGAAAAGCTACATCGACATAAAACAAATAACATTTATTTATTTGCAGATAATAATCAGAGATAACGACATGAAGGGGATTGATTGGAATTAACTTCTCACTCAGTAAGAACAAACATGCACTACAAGACTCACTTGATTGTTACCCACCTACAGGTTTCAATTAACTATCATCCAGTAAAAACCAAACTATAAAGAGCAATGGTGTGAAGTGAGTCAAACTCTTTGGAATTGATTCCTTGCCTAGTAATGAAAGACATGAATGATAGGGTGTCAGTAACTGTCCACATCAAACAAAAAATCATTTTAGGGACATAGAATGCCAGAACACTATATCAATGTGGCCACTTAGAAAATATAAAGTAGAAAACAAATAGGGTAAATGTTGCTATTTTAGGTGTATGGTAAACTAGGTGGACAAAGAATGTAGATTTCCTTCAGTGACATACACTGAGTAGTGTATGCAGGTGGAGTGAAAAATAAGAGGGAAGTAGGACTGATATGAATAATACCAAGATATGAAGAAATGTTTTCTGGGATACTATGAACTAATAGAATTCTTGTAGTTAATCTGAGAGGAAAGCTCTTTAATATTGTCATAGTAGTTGAATAAGCACTGACAATACCGAGTACAGAAAAAGAAATTGAAAAATTTTACCATACACTAGACAACACTATGGCTCAATGCAAGTTGAAAGAAATCACAACTGTCATGAGAGATTTCGATGACAAAATAGAGAAGTAACAACGTGGTGAAATATTTGGCAAATTCAGATTAAGAACAATAATGAATGCTGAGAAAATTGGGCCTAGTGGTGCAAATGATCTGGTAGTAGGCAACACATGGTTTCAAGAAGATCCAATATATTTATGGAAATGGGGAAACCTAGGAGAAGAAACATAAAATTAAATCGACTACATAACAATCAATAATAAGAGATTCAGGAATGCAGTTTAACATTGTAAAACACCTTCAGACAGATGATGATCCAAATTAGTAGGAGCTGTATGTGGATAGCATTAAAAGCAGGTACAATGAACTAAATTAGAATTGAAATTTGAAGTTGAACACCTTAAGAGAAGAAAGAATGTTCTTCAAGTGAAAAATAGGAGATAATGTCCAGTCAGGATCAAATGATTTCAGGGTTCGCTTCCCTTTAGAAGAACGCAAGGAAGCAAATCTTGATGATGTCTGTATGTAAAAGGTACGTTAAGTTGGTTGTGACTCCATTGCACATTTGGGATACAATTTATTTTGAACTGACCAAAAGGAGAAAAGACAATGTGGACTTGTAATTGCAATACACAAATCACCAGATATTGTGATAGACAATAATGTACACCAGCCAGAAAGGCTGATGGAAGCTGACGTCGTTGTTCATCACTGTAAGATCTAAGTGATATGCCCCCAACTGAAAATAGTGTTGTTTCAGAAAAAGAGAAATTCTACACAGGATTAAGTTAACTTTATATATTGGGAAAAAAAAAGTAAACTGTGAATTAATGGGGATTTTAATGCTACCTCAAGTATTTTTAAATGCCACTTTTCCTTTGATGATAAGAAGACATCACACTTTCAAATGGAAGCTTCAAACAGCAATGGAGAACACTTAAACTTTTGTTACTCAAAAAAATATTCCATTTTTAACAGATGGATTGACCATTCCATGAAACACTGCATCACATGGCATAGCCCAGATTATGTAAACTAAAAAGATTATTGATTTCAGCATCTGAAACTCTTGGATTAGACAGTTTCCGAAAGATGTTACAGTATACAACTCCTACTTTGAATATGATCAGAGACTACTTGTAACCAAACACCAGCCACCTAAGCTGCAAAACACACCAAAGTATAATATCCTGGTCCTTAAAAATGAAAGGGTAAACTTAGAATTCAGTAATAAACCAAAGTCCAAATTGATGTCAATAAATCTTGATCAAAATATAAAGGAATCAAATAATGTTATATCTTCATTAGCTGAAAGCATGTGAGACATTTTCAAGAATACTTGGAAGAAAAAAGTTGAAAAAATCATTACAAGAAACAAATAGAAATAATAAACAATTAACAAAGAAAAAAAAAATAGTTAATTCTTTAAGAAATCAGTATCTCCAGAAAATTGAAAACAAAATTAATGAAGTCAAGCTGTATAGACGATATGTTAAAATGTAGAGAAAAGCAAAAAAATCACAATAATGCAATCAAAACCTACATATAAGAAATGTCTTTTCCCAAAAAACACTTTGAATCATATTTCAAACCTGATCACACTAAACCAATTAAATTTGCAGAAATATAGCAATATATATCTATTAGGTTGGTGCAAAAATAATGACGTAATAATGTCGTTTTTTGACGTTACGTCAAAAAACGACATTATTACGTCATTATTTTTGCACCAACCTAATGATTATTACAAAGTCTGTCTCTAAATATAAACTATATTGAACCTATTGATGAGAAAGTTAAGAAAGTTATTAAAAAACTAAGGAATAATAAAGCATCACTTGGCATTAAGGCTGAACTTTTGAGAATAGCTTTCTCTCTGAATTCCATAACAATCTTCTCTAGTCTATGAAAGAAGAATGGAATCAGAAATGCATCCCCCAAAAGTGAGGTTTATCATGCATTAAGACACTATGGAAACAGAAAGGTAGGCCTCAAGATCCTCATATATACAGAGGTATCTCAATTGTACCCATCATGAAGAAAGTATTAATGAACATTAACTAGGCTATTGTTTTATGAAAGTTATTTCCCCTGGTAAACTAGTTTGGCTTTTGTTCTGATGATGGCATATATATATATATATATATATATATATATATATTTTCAAGAAATTGCTTAACTTTCTAATCTAGGAAATTGTGAACCAGCTATTCTATCTTTATTTTTATGTGACCTCCTTTCTCATTACATGTCCCAGAAATTTCATCTGCTTCTTCCTGATGTTAAGTATAAGCTTCCTCCTTGTTTGCATCCACCCTAAAATCTCATTGTTGCTCAGACACTCGATACATGACATCCTTAGCATCCTTCTGTAGAACCATATATCCATTGCCTCGAGTCTCTTTTTCATCTTTGAGGAGACTGTCCAACATTCACTGCCATAAAGAAGGACAGATATCACATAGCAGTCTAATACTCTTTCCTTTGTAACCAAAGAAATCTTCCTGTCTTGCAATACTCTGCCCAACTTTTGGAATGCTTCCTTGCTCATCCCAATACATCTTCAGATCTCAGTGTCACACTTACCGTCCTCCATCAAAACACTTCCCAGATATTTAAATTTCTGCACCTGTTTGATTTTAGTGTCTCCAACCTGCAAATCGCATTTCGGGCTCATCCTTTTACTGATAACTATGCATTCTGTCTACTTGTAGTTTATGGTTAGTCCCTTCTTCTCACTCTTCTCCACTACCTTCTGTAGGAGGTTTTGCAGTTTCTTTTCTGTGTCTGCTATCCCTACTGTGTCATCTGTGTATCATATCTTATGTTGGTAAGATTGTGGCCACCAATGCTGAATCCCAGTAAGATTTCTAATTCTCTTAAAATTGCCTTGCAGTATAGTTTGAATAAGTCCATTGAGAAGACACATCCTTGCCTTATGCCCTTTTCTATTTTTGTATATTTGCTGAACTCATTCTCAATGATGCACATGCATGCCATTTGCTGCCAGTATACATTCTTGATTATTCTAATATCTCTCCCAAATATATCAAGGTTGCTGAGCAGTTCCAGCAGATCCTTATAGTGTACTTTGTCGAACACCTTTGTATAGTCTATAAAACATAGGTACATGTCCTTCTGCATTTGTATAACATTCTAAGCATGAATATTACATTCCTTGTTCAAGTGTCTTTAATGAACCTGCACTGTTCTTGTCCTATCTCTGTCCTGATTCTGCTGTGTGCTCAATTCATCAAAATATGGATGATGAGTTTGTTACATGGCACATTACATTATGTTTATTGTTTGGTAGAGTTCACATTCGTTTGCACCTGGTTTCTTAGGTAGTGCTATGAAAATAGATCTGTTGAGTTCTTCTGGTATGCCCCTGTTGTAGATTTCATTTATTATTTTTGTGAACTTGTCTATGCCAAATTCATCTAAGGCTGTCAGCATTTTGGTTACTGTCTGGCTCTGCAAACTTGTTTCTGTTCAATTTGGCCAGTGCAGCTTCTACTTCAGTTTTTAGAATTTCAGTTCTGAGTATTGCTGGTTGTTCTTTCATCATGGAAGAGTTCTCCAATATACTCCCCCCAACATTGAAAATTTTTTTCCTTCTCTAATATGAATGTTTCATCCTTTGCTTTTAAGCAACCTGTTGACAAGCATGTCTTCTGTCGTGTCAGTTGCCTTATTTGTTTGTGTATATATTCTTTGTTGATGGTACTCAATCTCTGTAATTCTGCACATTTTTTTTGTTTAGCCACTCTTCTTGGCCTGCCTTATATTATGGCTAACAACAAACCAGCTATACTGACCTCAAAGCAGCATATGATCACATCAATAGAGACATCCTCTTCTCATCCACTAGAAACTGCTTTCCAAGCTCTGAATCAACTGAATTCATCAATTTAACAGTGGAAGTGTATCAGTCTACAAGATCTTACATGTCTGGCAAGGACCACAATATTGAAAGAATTCACATCAGGTGTACAACAAGGAGCAAATTAATTTTCTTATTCTATACCATGTGCATTTAGAAACACAGCTGGGAAGAGATAGGTACTGATCATTTATGCATTATATACCAAATCCTAAATGAATTTACCAATGGAGGACAAGAATTCTGCTTTCCCTCCAGAGGCCAATGTATTGATGATTTGAGGGGGGGGGCATTATACTGGGGATATAGATATTGATAGATGAGATAAGAATGATCTTGAACAGAAAATCAACATCTGCTACAAAGTGATCCAAGAAATAGGACCAAGATAAACATAGATAAACATTATCCATAGAATAAGATATGAGTTTTTGCAGCAAAAAAAAATGTCAACAGTGAAATACAATGGAACCTCACCACCAACATGGTCCAATCTGCAAAATGGTCATGTTCAGAATTTATTTGCATTCGGGCTCATTTTACAATCAAATATATTTCTTATATTTTTAAATTGTTGATTCTTTCTACCCCATTGTATGTCACCTCCCACCATCTACCTTTCCTAGAGTGACAGGTTGTATTATATAGTGTTTTTTGTTTTATTTTTTTAAGGATGTATACAGAAGTTATTTCTAATAACAGTGAAAACACTTACTGTTTATTCAATCATAAAGGAAGAACATTTTTATATGGAAAACATTCTTTCTTCCATATTAATCAAGGTATTGTTCAGATGGTAACTCTACTCACACAATTTCAATTAATCTCTGTAATGAATAACCATTTATGTAATCCGTAGAATGTTTTCAAAACAAAATCTGCAGCTGTATAAAGAAAGAATCTCTTAAAATTTGCTTGAGGAGTTGGAGATTTAATTTGCAAGAAATTGTTGTCATTAAAACTAGCCAGACATTTAAACATTAGCTTAGAACAAAAAGGTGGGGAAGGCTATTTCGATTGACTTTTATTGCTATTGTGAGGCTTTTCATCGAGTATAAACCTACCCAGCCTTTTTATTATACAAAGAAACACTATTAATCTAAATGGTTACTATTTTTGTAATTGATAGTAAATCAGCAAAATTATCTTTTTCTTTTTTTATAAATTTATTGTTTGGCTTAATTTCCTGGTTACATTATTCTCATCCTGTTTCTATCTTTTTTATTCAATTTCTTTCTTTCTCTTTCTTATTTGTTTCTTTTTTCTCTTCCTCTTTACTTGCTAAAAAATCTTTTCACCAATTTTCAGTCATTTTTGTTATTCTTCTATTATGACATTTAACGTCTTTTTCTGCTTGTATTTTTGTCTCTTCTTAACAAATTGTCATTTTCTTCTGCCTTGTCTTCCATACATATTTTTTTATTTCCATGCTCTTAACCTATCTCAGCCCTTATTTTTCTTTTCTTTCAAGTATAACCTTTGCTTCTTACCTTTCAAACATTCTCCTTCCATTTCCTTTCTTTTAGACAGTCTTTTTTCTTTCATCTTTCTTTTCTTTTCCTTTCTTTTTTTATTTCATTTCCTTCTCTTTTTCTTTCAAAATTAATCTTTTTTTTTCCTTTGTCTTTCTTTACTTTCAGACGGTCTTTCTCTTTCCTTTCGTTATTTCTTTCTTTATTCTTCTCACCTTTTTCCTTTTTAATCACAATTTTTTTTTTCCATTATTTCCTACCTATTAATCTTTCATCTTCCTTCATTTTTTTTATAATTCTCATTATTTTCTTTTAATTATTGTTTATTCTCCTTACTTTTCTTCTGAAGACCTTTTCTCTTCTTGACACTCAATATGATTTTGGCATCTTTTTGTGTATTCTTGTTTCTCTTTTCCTATTTTCTCTTTTTCCTTATTTATTTTATTATTCTTACAGTTTTCTTCTTTTTATTTTTACATAAGGTTATTTTTTTTTCCACCTCATTTTTCTAGATTTACCCAAATTCTTCCATTTTTGTTCCTTCCTCTTAATTCTTCTTTCTACATTCTGCATCTTTTATCTTTTTTATGTAACTTCTCAGAATTATCTCCTTTTTCATCTGTTTTTATTGTATTTCTCTCATGGTCTTCTAAAAGGTCTCTTAATCATCCCCCAAGATTGTCTTTGGTACATAATTTTAGAATAAGGTTAATTAGTCCAGTGTTAGGTAAAAAGAAATAGATTGGATACGCAAACTTTACTTTCAATTGCTGTAACAGTTTTATAATTTTCATGGCTACTTATCAACTCCTTTACACTAACATCCTCATCCTTGTCGTTGGTAGCAGTTATTCTAACCAAACACTTTTCCAATACCTTCAGTGGTTATTTTTGGCATTTGCCACTTTCAACACTTAACCTCCAAGATGTACTTACAGACAAAACTCTGTATAAAAGCAGAAGCTTAATGTAACCATTCCATCCCAGGTTATAAATTGGTGAAGTCCTAAAGAATGTTTTTAAGAATACAAAAGAGTGATAGAAAAATACACAGAATGAAAAAAAAATGTTGAAAAATTAAAAATAGCCAAAGGAGGAAAAGATTGCAAGAATAAAAAGTTGAGATTGAAGAAAGGAAAAGTGAGGAGAACAATAGAGATAAAAGCTTAAAAAGAAAAGAGTCTTAGAGAGACAAATAGACTGAAGAATGAAAAAGAGAGAGAAAAAAGAAGCTGAAGAAAGAAATGGGGGTTGGGAGAAGAGGCTGAAGAAGGAAAAAGAGAGAGGAAAAAGAAGCTGAAGAAAGAAAGAGGGGAGAGGCTGAAGAAAGAAAGGGGGGTGAAAAGGCTGAAGAAAGACAGGGAGGAAGAGGCTGAAGAAGGGAAAAGAGAGAGAGGAAAAGAAGCTGAAGAAAGAAAGGGGGTGAAGAGTCTGAAGAAAGAAAGGGGGGTAGAGTCTGAAGAAAGGAAAAGAGAGAGGAAAAAGAAGCTGAAGAAAGAAAGTGGGCAGAGGCTGAAGAAAGAAAGGGGGGAAAAGCTAAAGAAAGAAAGCGGGGAAGAGGCTGAAGAAGGGAAGAGGAAAAGAAGCTGAAGAAAGAAAGGAGGTGAAGAGGCTGAAGAAAGAAAGTGGGGTAGAGTCTGATGAAGGGAAAAGAGAGAGGAAAAAGAAGCTGAAGAAAGAAAGGGGGCAGAGGCTAAAGAAAGAAAGGGGGGTGAAAAGGCTGAAGAAAGAAAGGGGAGAAGAGGCTGAAGAAGGGAAGAAGAAAAGAAGCTGAAGAAAGAAAGGAGGTGAAGAGGCTGAAGAAAGAAAGTGGGGTAGAGTCTGAAGAAGGGAAAAGAGAGAGGGAAAAGAAGCTGAAGAAAGAAAGGGGGGAGAGGCTGAAGAAGGGAAAAAAGAGAGAGGAAAAGAAGCTGAAGAAAGAAAGTGGGTGAAGCGGCTGAAGAAAGAAAGAGGGGGAAGAGGCTGAAGAAGGGAAAAGAAAGAGGGAAAAGAAGCTGAAGAAAGAAAGGGGGCAGAGGCTGAAGAAAAAAGTGGGGGAAGGCTGAAGAAAGAAAGGGGGGGAAGAGGCTGAAGAAGGGAAAAGAGAGAGAGGAAAAGAAGCTGAAGAAAGAAAGTGGGTGAAGAGGCTGAAGAAAGAAAGGGGGTGAAGAGTCTGAAGAAGGGAAAAGAGAGAAGCTGAAATAAAAGACCAAAGATAGATAAAGAAAGAAAGATGATAAATTTGAATAAAACAAAAATCAGAAAAGATTTTGCCTTTGAAAAATACATAAATATAAATATTTAAATTGGTTTAACACTGCAGGTTTCTAAATTTATGAATAAAACCATTTCCTAACAGACTGAATTGATGAGGAGAATTTAAAACTCTGGCTATCAAACTCTATACACACACACAGCCTAGATGTCTGAAAATGTCTGACCAAAAATGAATGCTTATAAAAGTATGCAAACAGACTCACATGTCTGTATTTTGTAATATATGCAAAGTTGAGCTGGCACAAGCACATTGTAGCAAAGTGCGCTAATTGCTATGTCAAGTTGTATATGCATGTGCTGATACATATACTATAAAGCAAGTCTGTATGTATGCATATATGTATGTACATTTGTGGACAGAATTATTCACTCCCACTGAATATTTGCATATTTGTTAAAGAAATGCAAATATTTACAAGTACTTACAGAATCTGCCATAAATAGTTGATTCTGAATTTAGTTTTGAATAATTTGTGAAATTTTTAGAAGTTTCAAACTATTATAATCATAGTTAGAGATTTTTGTAAAATTTGGTACTGTCCAAAATTGCCTCCCACCCTGGAAATTTTTAGGCACGGTGGAGTAAAAGATAGCAACTCAGATTGAGGAATCCAAGAACTGAGTTTGAATTCCAGTTGAATCCATTACATTCACTTACGTGCTAATACTCTTTGGAAAGGTATGAATCCCCCCAGCTTTGGGTAAATAGCAGGACAAACCAAATGGTAACTGGTCTACCACAGAAAGAAATGGCAACCTACTGCAGGGAAAAATCTGCCTCGTTAGTCATGTATTGAATGATACATGATCACCTAAGTGTGTATCACGCATGGCACACAACTGACTGATTTTTATATGGCAATTGTAATGTTTTTTCTTAATCTGATATTTAATACAAACACCCTTTTAAAATGAAGTACTATTGACCCAATACTATAATATTCTAAAAGGTAATGAAGAAGACAATATGTGAGTGCCACATACTGGAATAATTCATTCTACAACTATGGGGAAGATGGCTGAACTTGACAAGAAGTTCCAAATGAAGATAGTTGATGTGTACAAAAAAGTTGATGAACATACAACACCTTCCAAGCATTTAAATGTTTCTCAATTGACAAGTCATAGCATTATCAAGAAGTACAATGAGACTCATTGTGTTGAGAATAAAATAAGGTCTCGCAGAAAATGGTTAATTTCTGAGAGAATGGAAATGGAAATTGCTAGAAATGTCTTGAAGAATCCTCACTTAACAACAAAGGACATTGTCAATGGTGTAAAGACATCAGGGTTGAATGTATTGACAAAGTAAATTAGTGTTTCATCTCCAAAAAAAACTTATTTATTATAATGATTTTTTCTTTTTTCAGAGGAAACACTTTAACTTCCTGACAAAACCATCTTGGTAGAAACCATGGTTGCAGAAAGGTCAGTGTTTCAAATATTTTATATCTTAAATTGACCTACATTTTTGTTTTATAACAATTGTATTGAGTACTCTTTTAATTCAGCTGTTCTTTTTGGCAAATATTACTTTTTGCCAAATACTGAATTTATTATCATATATATATATATATATATATATATATATATATATATATATATATATATATATATACACGCATACATACATATATATATATATATATAATCTCTGCACTATATGCAATTTTACCTTAGCTTCTATGTACACATTAACACACACATATATGCATGCATACATACATACATACATACATGCATGCATACATACATACATACATACATGCATGCATACATACATACATACATGCATGCATATATACATACATACATACATTTATATATAACTTGATATAGCAGAAGGGAAATAAGCCATGGGAAGTGAATTGACAGTAATAAGTATTTTGTTCATTTTGTTACCTTGGGGAGGCCACACGCAGATATACTGAATGTCCTTCAGTCTTGAATACAAATAAAATAAGCAAATTCAAAACATTGAAATTGAGAACATGCAAAAATAGATTAAAAAAAAGAAAATCCTGACTAAATCTCTTCAAGTAAAATCCCACTGGAACTTCACACCCAATATCAGGGATTGTCAATGTTTTCCAACGGCACAATTAATTTCCTGCATCAACCTATTTCACAATGCATTTAGCAGTCATCAACTTCCTGTCTTCTCAAGACAAGTGGATTGGAAGATAAACAATATGAAAACCTTCTTAATAGGGGAAAAAAGTAATTCATACTTATTGGAAAGATGAAATAAATAATACCAAATAGATGTTTCTATTGATTGATTCATTTTCTATGGCTTATCAACCATAAACATATATTCCTTTAAAACTCATTGCTATTTTTTTACAACTCTAAAAGGGCAGGTGAGTTTGTAACTTTATCTTATATCTTCATAAATTTTGCAACTCATAATTAGTTGTAACTTTGGATTTATTAACAAACTGATGTCCACATTTTTGTTGCTATAGTAATAATGTTTCAGTTGTTATGCTTTCTATCTGTCAGGCAATTTTGAACAGAATCTTTTATTCAATCTTTAAGGTTAGATTATTCTCATTAAGCTGTCTAATCTGGTCTTCATTATGTTCATCTTGAGATTTTTGACAAAATCCAAAGAAGGGCCTATAATGTAATTGATCCTGACCTGGTATCTCAATTTCAGTCACTTTCAAATCAACATGACATGGCATCCCTCTGTCTTCTCTTCAAATATTTTCATAGCAACTGCTTGGACAAGCTTATTTCCTTAGTTCCCAGGCTACATGAATTTAAGCATGCTACTAAATTGGCATCTAGGTCCCACCCTTTTATTGTAGAAATAGTTAAATGTAACTGCCACTTCTACTCCAACTATTTGTCCATGCATTGAATACTGTTGCCATATGTGGTCTGGTGCTCCTAATTTACATCTAGAGGTTCTTGACAAAATCCAAAGAAGGATCTGTAATGTAACTGATCCTGTCTAGGCATCTCGACTTCAGTCACTTTCTCACTGATTTGACATGGCTTCCCTCTGTCTTTTCTACAAATATTTTCATGGCAACTGTTCTGATGAGTTTTTTACAATTACATGAATTTAATCTTTAACACACTGCATTATTCACTACTTTCCATTCCACTGCATTGTTTTTCAAGGTTCCTCTGCTGCACTACTTAATTTTCTGTTTCCATAGCAGGATATGACAACACAACTACAAAACTGAAACATGCAATCATTCATTCATCTCAGTCAATTGCAGTGGCAGGATAAAATTTTTGCTTTGCAAACAAAATCACCTCCAGAATGTTAAAGGTTAAACATTCTACTAGATTGGGAACTAGATCTCATTGTTTGGCTGTTGAACTGACTAGATACAACTGCCACTTCTATTCTGACATTTTTTTCTTGCACTTTTTACCTGTGGAACTTCGTTCTGGTTCTGGCTTCCATGATAGCTACAATTTTCAAAAATTTAAATGCAATGTCAATTACCATCTTCTGCCTGCTTGAACCCTGTTCCTTTTTCATCCATTCCTGTCCTTCCCATTCTCAGTCTTCTCATTATCTTTCCCTCACTGTAACCCCTTCCCCCGCATTTTTGTGGCATTATAACCTTGTATGGGGGTAAAAGGATTAAAAAAATATTTAATGATATCTTGTCTTTGTTAACTGTCCAGTACTAAACTGCTCAGTCATTGCTGCACCTGAAATGTCTGAATTATATACAGCCATATTCTCAGATTAATCATTAAAAATGGTTTCAAGTGAACAAATCCTCTAGCACCTAAAGGAGAAATATTGAATATTGGTTTTATTGCATTTCACAATAATAAAACATGATAAAAAATACATGTAAAAGACATTATTTAAAAAAATTAAACTGACAACATAGCAGAGTAATGGATGGCGGCACAGATTAAGGAATCAGAGAGCCAAGTTCTAATTCCAGTCAAGTTCATAACATTCACCTATGTTCTAATACCCTTGGGAAAGGTATGAAAACATCTCTTCTTCTCCCCTGCTATGGGTAAATAGCAGGATATACTGTGTCTTATAGCCTTGGTGGGTGACTAGACTAGGAGAAAGAAAACTCTGATTTCAAATAAACCTGGAAAGGATTTGGCTCTGTCTGGCTATCTTGACCAGGAAACACCACTGCTACTGCAGCTGAAGTATGTGTAGTGCCCTTACAACCATACTTAGTTATGGAACTCTGTGTATGTGTGTGTGTGTAAATAGACAACATAACAAACAAAGAGCCATTGAAAATGATAATGTTAGTTGAAAATGTTTAGATATGGGAAATTTTATTTACAAATACCAACTGGAAATAAAACTAAATTAGAAATATTTAAAAAGTAAATTAAAAAAAATCACAGAACGTTGTTGTTTTTTAATCAAATGTATATAAATGAAAAATTGCTGCCTAATAACACCTAATTTATATATATATATATATATATATATATATAGATAGATAGATAGATAGATAGATACATTATCTCCAAATATAATGAGAATGAAAAGTATATAAATTCAAACATTCATAGCATTAATTTAAAGGAGGGCCACAATGGCAAGAGTAGAGCAATAATTATTTATTATAAAGATGTTACATACGGACAAACGAGTACTCACAAAAAAGATGCATTTTTGTTTTGATGTGTAACCATCTTTGTTCCTCATCTGTCAAGATGCATTCGCATCGAAACAAAAATGCATCTTTGACATGAGTACTTGTTTGTCTGTATTCAACATCTTTATAATATATGTTCATGCATATACATAAATCTAGATATGCACAGGTATTTGAAAAATTATAAAAATCATATGCCATATCTGTCTATATTTCTGAGATGTGGTATTGTCATTATTTACATTATTCAAACCGTTGTCCTTATCTTTATTGTCATATTCACTATGAATATGACAAGATATATATGATTATATATGCCATGTGTATTTTTATAAATGTATGTTTGTATATATATAAATATTCCCTCACACACACACACACACACACACACACACATATATATATATATATATATATATATATATATATATAGTACATGTGACATATCAAAGATACAATCAGAAAATAGATAAATGAGCTTTTAGAAAATCACACCAGAAAATACAGCACCAAATGAATAAGCAAGCAGCCAACCAAATCCACTTTGCTTTCAGTTGATCAATTTATACTTGATGTGGTTTCAATAAAAATAGTTCTACAATGACAGGTTAAAAAAAAAATGAATATCACTAAGAACCACACATTGATCCACTTCAATTTATTGCATTGGATGACACTCAGCCTAAATGCCAGCTCAAAGGCTAGGCTCAAATATTCATACTTGCAGGAAACGGACTGGCATGAGATTTATTTTACCATTAAATTTATTGACCAAATCCTCCTTGTATGCCCAACATTTGCCTTTCTCCTACTTTGACCGGAAAAACAAAAATATCTCTAGAGAGATCAATTTGATGCTAGTATAATATTATAAAATCCACAGAAATATCAGGTGAGCTCTCTTATTTGCTTTCTTCTTTTTTCTTAATTCATTAGTTGAATATCACTTAATATCGGCCCATTAGTATCACTAATGATTAATCCTTGTTTATAGTTACTTAAACTAAACAGTTCTCAGTCTGGCTAAAGTAAAAAGTAACTTTGGTGATATGTTTTGGATGAAGTTATGTTTAGCTGAGAATGAAACCAGTAAGAGAAGATGTGACCATGAGTGAAGTAATGCATATGCAAAGATGCCAACTTTGGTTGAAATTGTCAGGTATGGACTTTGAAAAACTTTTCTTTCAGCCTGTAGCAACTGTAATGATTTTTATCTGAGCTGGTTGTACCATATTTTGAACACTGAGTCTGATTAAACCAAGCCTAATAAATGTCAATAAAGACACCTTCATCCAGAGTAGATCATCTCAGATTAGGGACTAATTTTTCTGCTTATTACAATTATAAAAACGTTTAAGCCTCACTAGATACTGCTTAGATTTGGCCTTGTTCCACACTAACATACACTAAATACAAATATAAAGCTATGGTTAGTACACTGTTCTTGCAAGTCAACACTATACTGTACTACTGTCAATCTTTAATGGGTAACCAACATTGGCTAACTTTGTCTTTCACACTGTTTACATGACCCAGTGGAGAAAATCATTAGTTGATTGATCCAAAAGTGACTTGACCCAAAGAGCTGTGAGTTCAATCTCTTGCAACAGAATAAAGAACAAAAACTTGGAGAGTTGACTTATCAAGGGGAATTAACTAAAATTGAGGTAGCCAAAGAAATGGCGCATGGAATTAGAACAATCTACCCCTGTGGACTAAATAAAGTGCTTCGTTGGAGCATACAATGACTAGAAAAACCATGAATGTAGAAGTAAAGATTAGAACAACAATCTGAACAATGTAAATAGTTAAAATACCTCATCTCGGATATATACACAGATGTTTAACTTTCATGCTCGGTCTGTCAAAAGAATGGTTTTTCCTTTGACTCCATGATTATTTTAACTAATTTCACTTCCTTAACAGTGTTTGTTGTTTTAAAAAGTGATAATTGGAATTTTAATAGAACCCAAAGATATGAAAGTGAATTTATACATTTTCTTTGTTTGAGAATTTAGAACAAAAATATTAAATATTATATTAGATTGTTTATTTACAAGAATAATTTTATAAAAAAAAAAATGGGAACCTACTTTATTAATTCAATGCAATGTTTATCATTTATCAGTTCATAAAGAAATAATTTTTTTTTATTCATAAATTTATAACAAATGTCTGAACAAGAAAATTTTATATAAACAGATAATAACATGTAACTGTAATTAAAAATTTGAAAAAAGTGCATTTTCCAGGCATTTCTTGCAGCAATTTATTGATTTTTTAAAACAAATTTATGAATGAAAAAATTGTTTTCATAGTTGTTTATAAAATGGTAAATAATAAATATTGCATTGTTGTTGGTTTACATATTTTGATAATTTCTGAATAAAAAGATTTCTTTTCACATTTATTTCTTTATAAAAAGATAAATAATAAATGTTTATAAACAATAAAAAATAAATATCACATTGTAATTGGTTCATGTATTTTTATAATCTGGTAAATAAACATTGGCAAGGAAGTGAAGATAGTACAATATAATAGTGGTGTCAAAGGAAAAAAGAAAACGTTTTTTATACACTATTTGTGGGTACCAAAGTTAGTTTGCCCAACATACATAGTTTTAAAATTCAGTAAACACCTCCATTAAGTATCAAGATTTTGTGTACTGCTTTTCTAGGCAGGACACTTTTAAAATTGAAAGATTTGTGTAATAGAATATTCTGCTAACCATTTGGTTTTGTATTATATTTAACTCATTAATGTCCACTGCAAAATCCCAAATTATTTGCAAAAATTAAAACTAAATTCTGATATTAATTATGACTTTATAAAAAGTTAGCATTTATTATAGGTTTCTACATATAACCCATTAATGTCAACTGTAAAATCTGGTATCACTAATAAGAATCAAAATAAGATTCCAGTATTAATTACAGGCTTCTATATACATTAAAGCCCACCATTCCAAAAATGGGACAGTGGGTATTAATGAGGGATTACCCTATGTAGACCAGGGTTTCTCAACCTTTTTAAGTAATGGCACATCTAGAAACGAATGAAAATATCATGACACACTTAGCAGAATTTTTAAACGCTATACATTTAAATTTTATGAAATTAAACCATAGATTTTTTAAAAATACACACAAATATGAACTTAATTTATTTCAACTATTTGTGCAGCTTATTTAGTGTGAAACCTATGCCTGGTGTTTTTTCACGATTTCTTCAAAGTTTGGCTGAATGTGCAATAAGCAGACCCCCATTTCTTTTTCAGTTGTGTGTAGTCTTTCTCGCTTCTTATTTTTGATGTTATCTAGAGTTGAGAAGCCTAACTGACATATTCATCCTGGGTATGATGATAAACTACATTCGTGTCCTGGGTAAGATGATAAACTATGTCCAACAGCAAGGCCTCTGATCAGGAGGTTTTGTGGAGTGTGGAACCACCTCTTAATTGCTGGTGTTCCCAGGTTCATCCTGACCCAGGTTCTGTATATAAACAAGGAGAGTATCAAACCAAGTGAATGTTTTGATTCATTAGTTGAAATTGACCAAGAGTACTAAAAAGCAGACTGCATTTTCTCTAGTCATGATGAGTGATTTTTTTTTTTTTTTTAATAAAATTTCTTTCTTTGAGCATCTTTCTTTCTTTTTATGTGCCATGTCCTTTTCAGATCATGGCTCTCTACCTCCCTTTATCCCTTGCAGCTCTCAGCAAGCTCCTTCCCTCTGCTTCCTCCCCCAGACCACGTTCTGTCATCCGCTTGCTCAAGCTCGTCAAGTATGTCATGCACTGATTTCCCTTGTCTCTCTTTCCCTCTATTTGACCTGTGAGTATCAGATTCTCCAGGCCTTCCTTCCTCCTTATGTGTCTCAGAAACTTCAGCTGCCTCTTTCTGATGTTAAGTATAAGACTTCTCCTTGTTTGTAACCTCTCTAAGACCTCATCGTTGCTCACATACTTGATCCATGAAATCCTTAGCATCCTTCTGTAGAACCATACCCCTGTCGCCTTGAGTCTCTTTTTCATCCTTGAGGAAATCGTTCAACATCCACTGCCATAAAGAAGGACAGATGTCATATAACAGTTCACTCTTCAAATTTAGATTACCATCTTCAATTCATAAGAGACTGGAACAGAGTTTGCAATTTAATTTTTTTCATATTATATCTAGCTCTTTTTCTGTGCATTTAATTCTTGTACATCAGCACAGTCATTGTCAAGAATGGGCATTATCTGTATGTTAAGCAAGATTTAATTGACTAAATTCTGTTATTTTTAGACTACTGGAATTATAGTTGGAATCAGTTCAAAGTGACATTTGTAATGTTGAAATGGAAAACCATGTATCTCATAAAATAAATGGTACTTGGTCATAAGAGAAATAAAAGAATTTTGAACAATTTCAATCTGATATACACAATCGGGTTCAGAAATTGGAAAGATATGAGAAAAAGTTGAATAGACAGTGCAGTTTGAATGATAATACTCTTGATTAATCATCTGAGAGACCTTTTCTGCTTTCCATCAGCATGGCTGATACTAACCTCCAGGAGAGTGACTAACATTTTCCACTAGAATGAAATAGAAAGATTGAATCAATTGCTAGGTCTTCTGCTAGGAAAGTTGGTTAATTGTGATGTGCTAGGCAATTTTTCTCACCTGAATCTATTTTACATACTTACAAGTTAACATACATCAACACTTTGAATATAGTTGCTACATAAGTTTTAGTTATCCTGCTATATATATTCAGAAATCTTTGATAAAATCCAAAGGAGAATCTGCAATGTTATTGGTCCTGTCCTGGCATCTTGGCTTCAGTCACTTTCCCACAGTTATAATGTAGCTTTCCTGTGCCTTTTTCTATAAATACTTTCATGGTAATTATGCTGACAAACTTTTTGTGTTTCACCCAATGTGAACTTTTTCAATGCAAAAAGCAAAATGAATTTATTGAAATAGTATCTATAAACAAAAATAAAATATTGTTAATAACTAAAAGATTTTAGAAATGCTATTATGTCTTCATTGGGTCGACTGAAAAATTATGTCATTTACTTTTTATGTTTGAAGAGAATTTTTTCACATGTTGTGTTGACCATTTCAACAGTTTTCTTTTGATTCCTTGATATATTTCTTGTGTATGTTGGCTTGGGAGATTAGTGATTCATTTAGGATAATATTTGGATAATATTCAATAGCAGCACTCTCAAGGATTTTCCTTCATACACATTGTGTTTTTCTACAGATTAATTCTGAAAATCTTTTATATTATATGGAAACCTCTCCTATTGCATTCAACATATGAGGGTCAAGCAGCTCAGTTCCTAGAAACTGACAGGCTAGACACCAGCACATATGATTTGATTATAGTGGTGAAGGCTTTGTGCAGAACCAACCACACTTTTTGAAGGGCTGAATACAGAGACTTGGTGCCCAAACAACTCTCCACAGGTTTTGAATTCAGAGTTGTCTTTCTCCTAGACCAGTTTCTATCCAAAGCTATAGAACCCAGCCTGTCTTGCTATTTACTCATAGCTGGAGGGCGAAAAAGAGGATTAACACCTTTCTCAAGGGTATTAGCACAAAAGTAAATGTAATGGATTCGACTGGAATTCAAACTTAGCTCTCTAATTCCTTAATCTAAGCTGCTATCCACTACTCCACCATGCCTCTGTACATTATATATATATATATATATATATATATATATATATATATATATATATATATATATACTTATAGTTGTCCAAGTTACATTCTAACAAAACCAAAATATTAACTTGAGAAATCTTTGTTATTAAATAGTCTTGTTAGTTCTCATGTGGATGTCATGTATAGCATCCAACTCATTCATAAATAGAATTTCTACACAAGTTTTCTCAGATCAATGATTGAAAATACATTGAAGTGAATTAATCCTGTCTTCTAAGAATACAATCCTTTATCAGATCTTATAGACTCATGCTACAGAATCACAAAGTACTTTACCAAACCACATCACATAAAAACTTCCAAGAGAAACAACAATTAAAGTAGGTAGCACATATAAGTAAAAGAGAAAATAATGGTATAATCAAAATGTTAACTTTACACACTGCATTAAAGAAAAGGTTAGGCATGAAAATCCCATCAGTCGTAGAAAAAATGATAACAGTGGTTATGAAAAGTGAGAGAAATATTCTATGAATTTCAATTGATAGTCATGTTAACTGTTTGGTCAATGAATGCTGAACATTTCCTGAATAGAAACAGCTAATCTCACCATTACTGTTAGAATTCATATTTTATGTATAAGACACACATCTATTTGTAGAGTTAATTGAGAGCATGTTCTTTCTTTTTATGTGTCATGTCCTTTCAGGATGTAGGTGATCATGGCTCTACACCTCCCTCTATCACTTGCAGCTCTCAACAAGTTCCTTCCCACTGTTTCCTCCCCCAGACTATCTTCTGTCATTCACTTGCTTAAGTCCTCCAGGCATGTCACATGTTGTTTTCCCTTGTCTCTCTTTCCCTCTATTCGATCCATGTGTATCGGATTCTCCATGCCCTCCTTCCTCATTTTGTGTCTCAGAAACTTCAGCTGCCTCTTCCTTATATTAAGTATAACCTCCCTCTTGTTTATAACCTCTCTAAGATCTCATCATTTCTCACATGCTCGGTCAATGATATCCTTAGCATCCTTCTGTAGAACTCTATCTCTGTCGCTTCGAATCTCTTCTTCATCTTTGAGGAAATCGTTCAACATCCACTGCCATAAAGAAGGACAGATGTCATATAACAGTTCACTCTTCAAATTTAGATTACTATCTTCAATTCATAAGAGGCTGGAACAGAGTTTGCAATTTAATTTTTTTCATATTATATCTAGCACTTTTTCTGTGCATTTAATTCAGCACAGTCATTATCAAGAATGGGCATTATCTGTATGTTAAGCAAGATTTAATTGACTAAAGAAGAACAGATGTCACATAACAGCTCAGTATTCTTTTCTTTGTTATCAAAGAAATCCTTCTGTCTCGCAATACTCTGCCCAGCTTTTAGAATGTGTCCTTGGCCATCCCAATACGTCTACGGATCTCAGTGTCACACTTGCTGTCTTCTGTCAAAATGCTTCCCAGTTATTTAAACTTCTGTCTCTGCTTGATTCTAGTGTTCCCGACCTGCAAATCACATTTCAGGCTCTTCCTCTTACTGATGACCATTCATTTTGTCTTATCACTCTAGTGGAACTCATATATATGATCCATCACTAAAGATACTGCAAAAATGGTTGATTCTTTGTACCTCTGCAGAAAGTATTTTACTTTTAACATGCTCTACGTTTACAAGAGAAAGACCAGACAAAAAATGGAATACTACTACCATTCTGGCCTGGAGCTTCCCAATCCTCATTTACCAGCCTTAACAAAGTTCAAAATTATTGATGTCGCGTTGTGGTCAATAGATTTCAATTTTGCAGCTTATCTCACGCAGACAAAATATCAGGAGCCTCTCACTACTCTATTCCCATGTTAAATGCTACATTCCTTAATTCCACCAGTTCAGGGCTTTAACTCAAAGTTGAATCTTCATTCTCTTCATATTGGTAAGAAGTAAGTAATTCAGGCAGCTTCTTTTCAAGAGCCACTATTTTAATATAGAGTTTTAACATCTTCAAATCTAGGCTCAACCATTATCTATCCAAAATGTCTTCATAATCAAGACTTCTTCCTCATTTTCTTACAATGACCTCATTCAGTAACTCTCTATCTTGAGTAGCTCTTGGGCCTTGTATTGAGTGAACATTTAGCTAAAAAAAAAAAGGATATTTACTAGCCTGGGGCACAAAGTGAGTGGAATCTACTAAAACCTTGTCTTACACATATATATATATATATATATATATATATATATATATATATATATATGAAGAAATATAATTTTATTAAGGTGTGCTATATTTATGGGATAAAGTGCTCAATATCAGAGATAGAGTGTATGTAAATATAAAACGGCCTGACGATTGTGTCTAGCATGAAACAGCCTCTCAGTGCTGACTTCAATATTCACTTTTATATATATATATATATATATATATATATGGTATGATATCTACCAACTGTTGGAAGTATGAAATATGTTAGTGTTATGGGCAGTAAACTGTGATCTGGTTATGCATTAAAAATCCTTAATAATTTTTTATACAAAAAATAAAAAATAATCATTTAAAGTTAGTAAACTGAATTGATGTCATTGGTAGATATCATACTATGGTAGCACCATCTATATATATATATATATGTATATATATATATATATATATATATATATATATATATATATATAAGACAAAAAGAAAACTTAGCTGACATATTTCATCCTCTGACGGACTTTATCAAGGCAAATGGAAGGATTTGAATTTGTAACAAGTATTTATATACATGACCAAAAATATTATTGGCTTTTAAAAATTTTAAATTTACTCACTTTTGTTTATTAGACATTGAATTGTATCACTTGACATTCTCCATAGCTTTGCCTAGACCTATCGACTAATCCAATGAATTTTCTTAAATTTAAATATTTTGAAAATCCAATAGCATTTTTGCTTGTGCATATAAATGCTTGTTACAAAATAAAATCCTTGCATTTATCTTGATAAATTTCTTCAGAGAGCAATACACAACAGCTAAGTTTTCTTTTTGATTTTAATCCTATTGTCTTTTTACAGATATATTTAAAATTTCAGATAGAGTATATATATATATATATTCCCTGCTTGAATGCAATTTTCAGGCGAATCTATATCATATCTTACAACGGGAACGCAGAATGTTTATTTTTTAATTTTAGGTTTTGAAAGGAATCAAGAACTTTGTTTCTATTATACTGATAATATTGAATTTAATTGTAGTCAGGAACAACATTTTTGTTCCTAAACTAAATTGATTCATTTTTGTACAAATTTTGAAAAGAGATGCTATTATTATAAATTTATGATTTTAAACCAGTTGTCTATGTGTGCCCTGTTGATGGTATCTAGAATACATTCATTGCATCCACTGCAAAGTGGTTAAACCTCTTAAATACCCACAATGGTTATCTGTCGACTGATTGTAAACCCCTACTGTTGCTCTTAACAGCAATATTTTATCCAAGATGTAACATTACTTTCTGATCAATTTAACAAAAAAAAATTTTTTGTTTGCCTCTACTTACTACTGAGTCAACACACTGTAAATATCTTTATGTATAAAATTTATCGATGAATATATGGAGAACCAATATATTTTTTTAAGTTAAAATGAATTTGAGTAGATAAGTGTGTAAAGTTCCACCCAAAAAGCAAGTGTGCATTGCAACTAATGGTCATAAATTTCTGAGCTTAAATGTTACTCATATAAATATATACAGACATTTTTTATTTTGTTTAATTCACTGTATTAATGGAGAAGGATTGCTCATACTGGAGATCGCATTTATTGATACTAACAATGTGGACATAGGAATCAACACTACATGATGACAGCTTCAGTATGATCTTCAGGTCAAGGTCTGAAGATTGCACTGGTATATAAAACTGACAGTCTCCATATCCTCACTCTCTCTCTTTTTCTTCCACTCTCTCTATTAAACTTGAACATTTAATTTTATTTGTTGCTAATTTTAATGCTATTTGTTGATATTAATTTTCTATCTCTTAATATTGAGCACTTTAATTACAAATTACTTTTATTATCCTCCAGAAATAGACTGGTTAAGCATTGTTTTTTTAGCAAAACTCAAACTTTGTTATACAGTGGAACTTTGGTTCTCATTATTAATTCATTCCAAAAAATAATTTGAAAACAGATTTGTTTGAAAACCAAAACAATTTTTCCAATTAGAATTAATGTAAACTGGATTAATCAATTTCAGATTCACTAGCTGACTGCTTATTTAAACTTATGTACGCACACCTATATATTAGTTTTCACACCTAAAATCATAAAGATAGAAAATCATAGGAAAAGAATACTACCTTTTTAAAGGGTATTTTGATAGCACATGGTGATGGTAGTGAGGAAGGGGAAAGAGGGTACTATTGCTTGGAAGGACAGTCCCCTTCCATAATAACATTAGGTATCTGTCCTTCTCGATTTCTTTTCTCTTTGGTTTTTGGCCACACCACTCCATTACCTGACTAAAAATGATACCTTTATGTTTCTAAACTATTAGGTTGGTGCAAAACTAATGACGTAATAATGTCGTTTTTTGACATTAAAAAATACGTCAAAAAACGACATTATTACGTCATTAGTTTTTCACCAACCTAATAAATTGAAACATTTTTCTATGAATTTTGAAAGGAGTCATTATTATTATAAATTTTTTTTATTTTAAACCATTTGTCTATATCTGCCCTGTTGATGTTGTCTAGAATACATTAAATAGTTAATCTAGTTCACCCCAAGCAAGCCATTAAAGCCACTAAGACACAAGGGCTTACTGGGTGTGAAAGAATTAAGAACAGAAACTTTACTAAGGAGCAAGAATAAAAGGAGAGTAATCAGGAGGACAGTAGATAGCAATTGACAATGCATTTAAATTTTTGAACATTAAAGTTGTCTATCCCCAGAAACTGTGCCTCTTACCTCTTACTCTGTAACTATCTATTTCGAGTGGTTCATGGGCCTTGTACAGGGTGAACATTAATGTAAAAAAAAATATCAGTAGTCTTCTCTGCTTCAAAGTCCCTTTCTGGTAGGCATTTTAGCCACAGTTTCCTCTATACAGAGTTGAAATGAGAGTAAATCTTTCATCATTTCCAGACCCACAAATAACTGAGTTCAATTTTCAATATGAGTAATTTAATTTTGAAAGGGCATAGTTTTTAATGAAATGTTCCTGTTTCTTAATACTTTCCCTAGCTTTTGGAAGGCATGTTTCATATTTCAATGTAGCCTTTGGGTTTCTGTGTCACATTCTCCGGTAACTTATAAAACGCTTTCCATATTCTGAGGTGGGGGTGATGGGTAAATTGTCGCCATTTCATATTTTTAATTTCACACATATGCATTGTTTGTTTTTTATTTTGTCGATTGCACAGTATAATAGGGTCAGTTTGGCACCATCTGTGAGAAAAAGAGTACCATGATACAATTCACTCCTTCAGAAATTTAAAAACTGCATGCTGTACTGCTTGACATTCACACCGGAAACTCCAATATGAACATTTCAGAATGTTTGGGTGTCAATCTGAAGACAGTTCAGAGGATTTGGAAAGAATTAGATGAATCTAATGGTGATTACAAAGGTGTTTGGAATAATCACTAGCAATGATGATGTTATACCTCCATTCCTCTTCCCACAGGAGGCCTACATCAAATGCCTTGAGGAGGTAGTGCTACCCTTCGTCAAGAGGCTGGCTGCTGGAAGACTCTATGCCTGGAAACAGGACTCTGCACCATGCCACACAAGCAGGAGAACCCAGGCATGGCTGTCAGAAATTTTTAACTCCCACCTAAGTCCCTAGACTACAAACCCTTTTGATTATTATATATGGGGTGGAGTTGAGCAAGAGACCAACAAAACTCCTTGTAACACCAAAGAGGAACTGAAGGCAAGGATTATGGCAGCATTCACCATCTTAAACAAGGAGACCATCCAGAAGTGTTGCAGGAGATTCTGAAGTTGTCTGGAGGATATAGTTGAAGCTAATGGTAATTTTATTGAACAAATTTACTCATTAGTTTTTCAAGATATATTTGTGTAATATTGGTAAAAATATATGTTAAAATGAGATGTCAATGTTATTTTCATTTCTACATAATTTATATGACAATTTATCCATCGCACCCTGTACTTAATTTTCTAAATTTGCTTCATTCTGACATCTCTGTTTTGTAGCTTGCATCTTGATCTGTCTCTCTTCCAAATGAACATACATTGTCTTAAAGTTGGTTATTCCTTTCTTCCTACTTTTTTTTTACTACCTTGTCTAGGTGTTGCTGCTGTTTCATTTCTGTGTCTTCCATCAACACAGTACCTATCTTGTTAAGACTGTGTCTACCAGCAATAAATCCTGGTAGAATTTTGCGTTCTCTTAGAATAGGCTATTTATTTATTACAGGTCTAAAGGCACATTGAAATACTAAAAGATTCCTCCTAAAAAACTAAACAAGATATTAAGAAACAAGAAAATTTCATTGGAAAGAAATGAGTGATGAACTGCTATGCAATATCACTCCTCTTATGTGGCAGTGAATGTTGCTCATAGATGAATAAGTGACTTGAAGCAACAGAAGGATGCTGAGATTACCATGGATTGAAAATGTGAGTAACAAATAAGTTTTAGAGAAAATGGAAACAAAATCAATACCTATACATAGAATCAGAAATAGACAATTGAAATTTCTAGGTGACATAAAAGAGGATTTGGAGAATTTGATACCTGCAGGATAGAGTGAAGGCAAGAGGGACAGAGAGAAACAATGAGCAACCTACGAAAAGAGCTTGTGTAAATGTATGGAAGAGCAGGGATTGGAAGGGATGATGAAAAGACAAACCTTACTAAGAGCTACAAAGGATAGGAAGTTGTTGTTGTGAGCCATAATCGTTCACATCCTGAAGGGACATGACACATAGAAGAAACAGCAACTGAGAAACTTGTTGTTTAAAAGTTTGTAGTTTGTTTTTATGTTGAGATGTTTAAATAGACACAAATTTAAATAGTGTATTTTCAAGCATCAGGGGCACCAATTTTAAGGTGAATTAAAAAATTTGTCTAAATAAATTTGTCAAAAATGGTGTAGACAGATCAAGACATTTCTTAGTAAAAATACTTTGATAGATTCCAAGAAAACCTATTCCAGCATTTGAAAATAGATACAATCTTTATATACTTTTTGCCTCTTTTTTTTTTTTTTTTAAGTTACTTTCCAGTTTGCACACTAACATTTTTTTTTTACTAGTTCTCGTCTTCTAAGTGCAGTAGGGAGAATTGGTAAACAAGCATAAAATGTATTTTACCCTGCCTTATCTAAAGATGCAAATACGATAGATTTAAAGTGATGAGTCAACAGAGATGTGGTTCTACTGAAGGATGCTGAGAATACCATAAACAGAGCATGCAAGCAACAAGTAAGTTTGAAGAAAAATAGAAACAAAGAAGGACACTTATTCTTAAAATCAGAAAGAGAAGAGTTGAAATTTCTGTGGAAGGAATGCCTACAGAATTTAATACTCATAGGACATACAAGAGAAGCAGGAGAAAACTGACTAACTGACCTTACAAGTTTGTATAAATGGCTAACAGAACAGGAAGCAATAAATTTACAGAGAGTCAGGATTGTTCACGTCCTGTATTGACACAGCACATAAAGGAAGAAAAATGAAACCATCAATTTCAGGGTGTGTCTTAGTCATAATCATGCCAAAGGCAAATTTGTTTATACTTCACCCTTACTAATACTGCTGAAACACTGATTATTGATTATTTATTGGTACTTTGTTTCTTAAATTAGATATACACATTTATTATACTATTGTATCAGTTATTTGTTAGAAACTGTTAATTTTCATTTCTATAACAATATTTCTATAGGGAGACCACAGTTGTTTTCCCTTGGGTTGAGCTCATGGGAGTTCAGCCTTTTTAGAGAGGAGAACTCTTTTGCCCTTTTTTTTTTTGCTTCTGTTTTTTGAGGAACAGTTGTTACTTTCTTGACCATTAGGGTGTCCACACATTGAAAAGGAACAACATATGCACAGCGTAACATGGAGAAAAAAAATGTAATTTTGATTAACCAAGCTATGGACGGTCAAAGGCCATAAGGCTGGATGTTATTTCATTGTTCATTCTTCTGTTAAATATTCTCGTCTTTGGGACAGTATGAACAATCATTTGTTTTAGGACATGTTTAAATCTTTTTAATATGTCTATGTAAGTTGTATTTGCCTTATTAAATGTTTTGTTTGTTACAGACATGTATCTCATTTTTTTTTATTCACATTCAGTGTTAGTGTATCAATGGCTACACTAATGCTAATATTAGTACTTGGTGTACTGGAAGGCTAAGGCATTATTCTTCCTAATGCTAAATAGCTGGTAAACTATGGATGGCTGATAAACAATACTAATAATTCTAATATGACTATTGTTTCAGAAGTCAGTTTTACAGTCTAATTGCTGTAAAAAAAACACATTTGGCCAATCAGTGATTGACTTAGAGGATTCATTCAGTATTTTAACTCAGAATTTCTATAAGAATCTTTAGTTATCAACAGAAATCAGAAGCAATATCACTCCAAAATTATTTTATGTGCTTTTAGGATGTAGGCGATCATGGCCCTCCACCACTTCTTGTCCTTTGTAGTTCTTAATAAGTTTTGTCTTTTTGTTATTTCTCCCAAATCCTGATTTAACCATCCATTTATGCAAGCTCATCAAGTATGGCATGTGCTGGTTTTCTGTGTTTTTCTTTCCCTCAATCTGTGAGTATCAGATTTTCTAAGCCCTCTTTCCTCATTATGTGCCCCAGAAATTTCAACTGCCTCTTCCTAATATTAAGTATAAGTTGCCTTTTTTTGTTTCTATTTTCTCTAAAACCTTGTCATTGCTCATTTGTTCAGTCCATGATATCCTCAGCATCCTTCTGTAGAACCATATTTCTGTTGCTTTAAGTCTCTTCTTCATCTTTACATTAGTGCAGCCATTGATACACTAACACTGAATGCGAATGTAGAAAGACAAGATATGCGCCTGTAACAAGCAAAACATTTAATAAGGCAAAATACAACTTAGACATATTAAAAGAATTTACACTTTTACAAATGGTTGTAGTTCAATACTCTTTTCTTTGTTTCTAACAAAATTTTTGTGTCTTTTAATATTCTGCTTAGCTTTTGGATTAAACAAATCTGTTTACTTACATTTAATATTGCTTGTCAGTTAGTCAAGCAATGCTGAATGAACATTCTTATAAATGAAAGCTAAAGTGAATTCAAGTTTAGAATAACATTATTAGTTTCTATAGTTTAAATTAAGTAATAGTCTCTGCTCGTTTCAACTTCCTAGTTTTCTATTTTCTTTTCTACTTAGCAATTGACCAACTCCCAATAATCTTAAGTGGGGTTAAAACTCAGTGACAAATGTTCTTCAGGTAACAGACAAAAAAAAAAAATAAACTGTAAGTTTATTGTATAAAAATACAATTGTGGCACAAAGTCAAAAAAAGGGAAAGTGGAGTGAGGTTGGTCATCACTGACTAAACCTAGCTAATCTGATTTATAACCCATTCATTCATTACAATTTACTCAATCATCAGAAGATTACATTCATCTCTATTCATCCGACATACACCGCAATACAGCATACTCAAAGGGGGCCCTGCTATAACAACAATGACAGACCAAAAAAAAAAAAAAAAATGACTCAAGACAAATAAAAATCTTTGGCTTTTTTGAGCTCCACTGGATGAACTTATTTCCGTCAACAGGGATGACATCATCGTTAAAAGCTAAAATCTCTAGCTGGTTGACTGAATGTTGTGATCTCAATCCCTGCATTGGGCAGTACATTTTATTTTTCTCTTCGACCACTGTTTCATTTACTAATAGTTTTGAGGCTACAAACATACACATTAACTCTCTCTCACTCTCTCTCTCTCTCTCTCTCTCTATATATATATATATATATATATATATATATATATATATATATATATACTGATGCATGTTTCATTAAATAATATAGACAAGTGTTGCCTATTTATTTTACGTAAATTCTTTTCATATCGTCTGATAAGCTTAATAACATTATCATTAAACAAAGAAAGAAAATCACAATATTGATACATATTTTTTAATCCTATCTAAGCTTTCGGCTTACATAAGATGACAATTACAGTACAATATATTAAGCAATACACGGACAAATCAGTGATGATAGTCTGTTTCTGTTTACATGGATGATTTCCAAGCAACGATAAACTTGTGGATATAAGACACTGGAAGGGAAAATTATACTGCAGCTCATGACATCACACATGACCACATGTGAGTGAAAATGAGAAGTATTAAGTATGGGAAGACAGTGGTATAAACCAATGGCTTCTGTTACCAATTATAGGCATTTAAGAATATTTATGAAGATTTCATAGTTTATTTTGTTCAGGTTAGATTTCAACTGTTTTATGTATATAGCTTCAAGAATTTTTAGTTTTTGTTTATTGTTTTCATGTTTAAGTATAGTTGTGTATTCAACAACGATTTTTCGGAATTGTGTAAGAGGGCAGGCATGTTGTTTTAAATGCCTAAAAATATTAGAATTATCATTCAAATGTAGTGTCAAACATTGTGAAAGTGAGTTTGTGGTGTGACCAACATAAATATTATTTAATTCATTGGAGATACAATCTCCCAAAAGGCGCTTGAATTTGTAAACTATGTTGGTTTTTTGCAAATCGCTAATCGGGGGAGAGAATCATTGTGAATAATTGACTTGGATATATTAGATTTAGTGTAGTATATGATTAATTTAATTTTTTTGCTAGGATCTGTAGTTGATATATTAGTATTTACTAATTTTTTAGCATATTTTCATCTTGTTCATAATTTGTATGCATTTGATTATGATATAGGAGATTAATATGTTTCAGATTAGATGAAGCAGTATTATGTACTATTTGCTTAGTATTGAGATTTCTAAGAAAGCATCTTATTTGTTCATCAACTATATAGTTTGGAAAGCTATTATTAATAAGTGTTTGTTTTATATTCTTTAGTTCACTGTAAAATATCTGTTTTGTGGATGAATTAGTTTCTACACGATGTATTAGATTTTTTATAATTGCTCTTTCGTAGTAATATGGGCATTCGTTCTTGTAGTTAAGTGAACAGGAATTTCTGCTGGTAGGTTTTTTGTATGGCGAAATAGTAAATTTGTTATTATTTGTGTTTATCAATATGTCAAGGAAGGGAATTTTATTATTAGTATTGAGTTGAAGTATTCCATTTATGGAAATATTTGGCATTTATTGTTCAAGCAATCAATGTTGTGTTTGGTTGATATTGATTAAATATTTCTATTAAAACAATTTTTCAGAAAAATGGGTTTCTCAAGTCCACTAACTGTTATTGCTCTTTCCAGTATTGATGGTTGTTTTCTTTGTAACCTTTTGTTTGAAGTGATGTTATTAAATAAATTCATTTTTCCTAATTTGGCTACAGATTTATTGAGTTACCTAAATATGCCAACATGAATGTCAGTCCCCCTAATTCCAGTGTATAAATCCAGATTAAAGTTTGTATTTGACAGAAAAACCAACTCCCCAAAATAAGACAAGACCTATTTTATGAGTTTACCAAGTTTAAATTTTAATCCTTTTTCAGTTTAATTTAACATTTTCTTTTAACTATTATGTTTTTGTATCTAAAGAAAATGAACATATTTGTGGATACCTGCTATAAAGCAGTGGTTAGCAGAATAATACAATTGCTACTTTGAGTGAATTGAGTCTTTAGTGGGAGCTCCACTACAGTATAGAGAAATTAAACTTAGCATTATGTTAATGGTAATATTAGCCTTTTCCTTATAAGGAAACATTCAGCATTCATTGACTGAGCAGTCGGTATTTGTGTTAATTAGAAATGATAATATCTTTTTCATTAAAATAATTTTTCAGGAAAATAGGTTTCTCAAGTCCACTAGCTTTTGTCACTCTTTCTAGTACTTCTTTTTGTTTGAAGTAGTGTAGAATGTCAACACCATGATTATGTTATTATTTTTTCTCTAATCAAGTTATATGTGATATCCATTTTAGTTGTTACTACTGTTGAAAGCCCACAAGTTATGTGGCCTCTATTATTTAGTACAGCTCTTTATTTGTGATTTTGTAACACCAGTTTACAAGGTTTGAAGAAGGATGGTCCTCACTAAGACATACTAGCATCCTTCACTCAAGGCCATTTTTAACCATTGATCTGAGAAAATAGTTGTATACAGATGACAGTTTAATGTTTAAAATGCCAAATCTCAGTTCTATAATAACATCAAGATGAAACTTCTTCTATATGTTGTGGACATTGGCAATCATGGCTCTCCACAATTTCCTGTCCTTTGCAGCTCTTAATAAATTTTCTCTTTTTGTTATGTCTCCTAAAACTTGTTAGACCATCCATTAACTCAAGCTTTCTAGATATGCTATGCATTGTTTTTTTTCTCTTGCCTTCAGTATGTCCTGTTAGTATCAGATTTCCCAAGACCTCTTTCCTAATTATGTGCCATAGAAATCTCAACTCTCTCTTCCTGGTGTTGAGTATAAATGTCCTTTTTGTTTCCATTTTCACTAAAATTTTGTCATTGCTCACATTTTCAGTCCATGTTATTCTCAGCATCCTTCTGTAGAACCACATTTCTGTTGCTTCAAGTCTCATCTGTGAGGAGATTATCCAGTATTCACTGCCATATTGGAATAACAGCTCAGTACTTATAGTCGAACAATAACATAACGGCTCAGTACTCTCTTGTTTCTAATAAAATTCTTGTTTCTTAATACTTCACACTGCTTTTGGAAAGCATCTTTTGCTATTCCAATGCACCTTTGGATTTCAGTATCACACTTTTCTTTTGCTACGAAACTATAAGCTTAGGTTCAATATATTTATGTTCACATTTAGGTATGTATAAGTAAATAAAAATAAGTTTATCTCAGTGCCGCATTTCTTTTCTAATTGTAATATGTAAAGATTTATTTCTCAACTCTATTGAGATATCACTAGAAAATTACAAGAAAGATAGGAATAGATGATATTAAAAACAATGTGTCTCTCATAATGTTTGCTATGGAAATGTAATATGTAAAGATTTATTTCTTAACTGTATCTTGTCATCAAGCAAATTTGTAACTAGAACAGACTATTTTCCCCACTACTCTCTTGTAGGTATTAATCAACATGCCAATTCAAACAGGTCATGTTCAAAGTGGGCAGTAAACTGTACAGGGTCTTCTTCTGGACCTGATCTCTAGCTATCAGACCCATCTAATGTGGCTCTCGATTCATTAATAAAAATTACTTTTGAGATATCAGTTTGTCCATTTTCTTCTGCTTCTTTTCTCACTGTTTACATTCACAACACCAGCTTCTTCAAATATTTTCTTTTTAGTCAATCCACTTTTCTTGCTTATAACTCCTTTTAATTTTTCTCAAATCTCTTTTTGTGACATTCCTAAAGTCAGTTTTGTTCTTATTTTGCCATGCTTCCAATTTCTTTTTTGTAGGTTTATTGATTTTTGTTCTACTTTCTTGCAATTTCCAATGTTCTTGTCACTCAATAACTTTACAATATCTTACTCCTCTTTTAAGGTTGTCTTTCTTATGACCTCTATGCAGTCTTTATATATAAGAAAATAAAAGATAAATATCAGTATTATATTTTGTATTTAGGATCAGAAAGAGACAGCTGAGATTTCTGGGACACATAATGAGAAAGAAAGACTTGTAGCATTTGTCACTTATAAGACAGGTGCTGTAAGCTTGGATGTACAGGTGGTGTAACAGCTTAGAATTCAAAATCAGAGAGCTGAGTGCCAATTCTAGTTGGGTTTGTTATATTCACTCAGTAGATATATCCTTGGAAAAAGGTATGAATCAACCTCTTCTCTCCATCTCTGGCTTAATTAGTAGGACTTGTATCAGAAAAGTCTTATGATTTTAAAATATTTTTTGGCTTTAAGCTACAAAAGGTTGATAAGCTGTAAAAACCAAATCAACGTATGAAACGTAGGATAAATTTTTGAGCCATTAAAAAAAAAAGAAAGAATACATGTCATTGAAGAGGGTAGTAACTTCAAACAACTCACTTTTATTAATGTTTTCGAATGGGTGCTGAAAATTTCATAATTCCTCAAAACTAGCAAAATGGCCAAACATCAGGCTCTTTTAGAAGTGCTTTTTGGTTGGCCTGAGAATTTTTCAGTATTCTCCTCTGTGAACAGTTAAGTGATTTCTGATATGATCAGGAAAGTTCTTTTCTTCTGTTCTTTCCTGTTTTTTATCCAGGAATATTAATGCTGATAAGCTACTTTGAGATTAGGTAGTTTCACAATTACAAAGATTTTCATTAGTTTTTATCCAATGATAGTTTTCTTTTTTAGTTAGACAATTCTTTTATTATTACCAAAAAATTTAGAATGAAAAAAAAAAAACTTTCAATGACATCTTTTATGAGTGTTTGCTTTACCAATTGTTCTATCAAAGTTGTAATTCTCAGTCAAAGTTTTCATCTCTAGGCTTTCTGCATTGATCTCTTATGACATTTATTTCACACTGTATAATTGATTATGTACTATTCAGAACAGTCGTAGAAAAAATATTAAACTTTGTGTGTTCTGTTTGTTTAGACAATTTTATCAAAATGGTCAGGCAGGCTTTTCATCTCTAGTCAGTGACAAACCTATATTTTTTGGTGCCATGAAATTTGAACAGATATGGGTTCCCATTCACAAAGAGCAACAACAGATTCAAAGATCCAACTGCCGAAATGTATGAATAGATTCTGGCAAGCTTGGGTGTTGCACGCCACCAAGTAAATTTTGAAATTTGACCAATTACAGGGGAATTCTGGAATGACTAAAGAACATATTCTAAGGCCAATATTTACTTCAAGCCATTGGTTTATGATTTGATCTCTAATATTGCCATGTTTTAATAATAAACACTTAAAAAAAACATTGATTTTGTTTAAAAATTCACTCATTCAGCGGCTCCTCTGGAATTAAGGAATCCTAAAGCTTAAGCTTCATTAGTTTCATAGTACATCTGCTACTGTCTGTAATCTCTCTTTGACAATCAATTTCATATGACATTCTGTCTATATTTCTGAGATGAGGTATTATGTACACTATTTACATTATTTGGACTATTGTCCTCATCTTTGTCGCCATATTTATCACAATGTTTTGGCCATTGTACACTCCGGCCTTCTTCAGGTGGTTGGAATGTCGAACTGAACCCTTTATTTCACTCACTGAAGTAGACTGTTCTATTTCCACGTGCCATGTTTGATGGATGTCAGTTATCAGTTATCTCCTGTTAATTCCCCTCTCCAAGTTCTCCACTGCCTTAACTGGGTATTGAACTCACAACTCTTTGGGTCCTGTCACTGGATCTAACCAATGCCTTTATCCACTGTGCCATGTGTCCTCAAGGACACAGCACAGTGGATAAAGAACACATCCATAAAGTTGAAGAGTAGGAGTCTGATATCTTCAGAAATTTGTTAACACAGGATGATGAGTTCAGTCCTGGGTAGGACCACAACAGTCAGTATACAGGATGTTCAAAAGTCATGTGACAATTGGCAGAAAATATGCACTTGTGAAATAGCTATCAGGGAAACATACATGACATCATCTTCCATAATTTGACCAATAAAATTTCTTAATAGTATATTGTTACATACAGAAACGTGATTCCATTTGGTAAATAAATATAAGACTTACAAGGTTATCAATAGTAATGCGACTTTTGGAATACCCTGTAGTTAATGTCTATATGACTTTTTCCGCATTATATTATTGACTATCAAGTAGAAATAATAGTGGGAGCAATAATTTTGCATTGAAATTATAAGATGTAATATTTTCATTAATAGTCACTTTTCTTACATTTTTCTTCTTCCATTTACTTACTTTTTTAATCATGCCAATGTCTCAATAAACTAAACTGGCAAAATTTAGAAAAAAGAAACAACTTCAGATTATTCTAACTTAGGAGTAACTTTCATTGTTTAAGCCAGGAATGGGTAAACTTTTTTTTTCATAGAGGGCTGCATCATTGTTGGCCTTCTTGTAAAGTGAGCCATATCACAATAACACCTCCAGTTTTGCATTGGTAAAACAATCATACAGGTGCATGTTATTTGCACATTTATTTGCTTATTACATTATGTGAACAGACTGCGCAAATGGATGAGAAATTAGTTTAATATATTAGGTTGGTGCAAAAACAATGACGTAATAATGTCGTTTTTTGACGTATTTTTTAACGTCAAAAAACGACATTATTACGTCATTATTTTTGCACCAACCTAATATTTATTACTATTAATGAGATTTGTTCATCTGAGAAAAAATATTTAGCAAACTTGGATCTTCGTGCCTGCAAAAATATCGAATGCCAAAAGGGCATTTTTTTTCCTTTGACACTGCTATCATTTTAACTATCTTCACTTCTCAGCAATGTTTGTTTTAAAAAGCAATGATTAGAACTTTAGAAACACCTTAAAAAAGTATGATTAAAGTGAATTTCTACATTTCTTTTTGTTCCTGAAAATTTACAATAAAAATATTAAACACTATTTATTAGATTGTTTATTTACAAGAATAATTTTATATTTGCAACATTCTAGAAACTAATACAATATTTATCATTTACCAATTTATAAAGAAATAAATATGGAATCAATTATTTATTCATAAATTTGTAAGCATTTATTTAATTATAAAAATGTGAACCAGTTAAAAGGAAATCCTTATTATATATAATTTTATAAATTTTGAATCAACTGGCAATTAGCAGATGTTTTGCCAACAATTCCAATAAACAATAAAATAAATAGTGCTTATTATTTATGTTGTAAATTCTTAAGAACGAAAGCAAATGTATAAATTCACTTTCATATACTAGGTTGGTGCAAAAATAATGACGTAATAATGTCGTTTTTTGACGTTAAAAAATACATCAAAAAACGACATTATTACGTCATTATTTTTGCACCAACCTAATATTTAGGTTTTATTAAAATTCTAAGCATCACTATTTTAAACAATGTGAAGGTATTTAAACTAATAATAGTGTCAAGGAAAAAAAACATTCTTTTGTCACTCCATTTTTGTTGTAGTCACAAAGGTCCAAGTTTGCCAAATATTTTATAATAAGAAATTCTTGATAAATCTTATGAGACATATATAGTAAAGTCTAGAAACTATATCCTCTGTACACACAGGCAAGCAGATCTGTACATTCATGTACACTGTACCAATGTTTGAGCACTGACATAAGCAAGGTGTGAAATATAGTGATCCACGTGCCCTTTTGTGGTATTATAAAATGTGACATGTTGATTTTGCTAGAAGTGAGATTCATGAGAATTGGTTTTCATTATTAACAATATATGGTTGGCGTCTTTGTCTTTATACCAGTTTTAAATACTTTACTATTTTGTGTAAAAATACCAACATCTATTAATGAATATTTAAAACTACCAACATCTATTAATGGATATTTAAAAATAATGCTGTTTGTGATCTTATGAGTCACCTAAAATCATCAGGTGAGCTATAGTTTGTCCATCTCTCGGTCAATCTATCATGATCAGGGAGGGATCTCCTCTGTAGTCTTTCTGTCATCTTCCCTACTGCATTGATGAATATACCTAATATACATTTAAGTTTTATGAATATGAGATTCATTAATACCATAAATTGTTGTGTTTTTTTGTTTATCCCAATTTTTTTTAGATGATCTAATCTTTAGTTATGAAATTAAACTGCTGAAATTTTTAAAAAAAAAGGTTACTTTGAATGAGAGAAGAGTTTGCAACCCATAATACAATAATCAAAACTACTAAAAGTATATAAAACCCTATCAAAGTTGTAATGGTCAAGCAGGTTTTTCATCTGTAGTCTTTTATTCAACACTGTATTAGAGAAAGCAGAAATAATCAATGTAACAGTATTACCACTACTATAACTAAATACAGTATGGAATAATCATAAAACAAAGACAGTGTAAGGATACAGAAGGCACTTATCTCCCTTTGGTCATATGGATCACATGATCACTCTATACAGTGATGAAAGCAGCAGTCAAATTCAGCTTGTTTACAGCATCTAAACCAAAAATCTGTTTTCTTCAGCCTGTGCTCCCCATGGCCTTAGTAGAGGTTAAATCTGCCTCCCCAGCAGTTTAAAAGTCCAGGGTACCATTTCCCTTTATATAGAGAGAAGCTCCAGCTCACAGTCCTCAATTTGGGAAAACCCAAGACTTGATGTTTCCTGTTCTTGGAAAATGTCCTCACCTGGAACATAGATGAATCTGTCTCATTTGGATCTGGTGTCCTAAACATGGCTTCTCCAGACACAGGAGTATTTCCATATTACATGTAAGACCCTTCCTTTTTGTTTCTCTTTACACTCTGCTGTGTGGGACATATGCATATACGTATATATAGTTAAAAAGTAGTATAAAAGTCTCTCTGAGAACAATGCATGTTTGTCATTCCTTTTTCCTTTCAGCGATTCTGTTTTGTCCCTGACATACTGTTGTTATATCACGGATATAATTGTGCCCATAACAGGGAAAATACAAATAGGAGAATAAATCTTTCTACCACAGATACCTTCCATTATAAAAATAACAGAAGAGATGAAAACTCTACTTATCATAATGTTATGATAGGTATTCTCTCTGACAGATGTTGTCTCATCAAGATAACTCTCCCATAGCTATAGCTATACCTCAGTTAGATATCCCTACACCTCCCTGAACCTAAGATACTTTATACTTTTAGTTTATCTTTGACTTCTACAAACAGCAATGGGGACATAATCCAACTCTCAGTCTCTTTATTTCTTTTTATAGAAGATCTAGGTCTTAAGAGATTCATCTCATTTGAATCATCATGACTTCTTGGGTCACTCTCATACACAGAGCGACACTCATTCACTCCTGTTCTTCACTTTCATATCTCTTGTGGTCTTCCTGATTACTCTCAATACTAGATTAATTCCTGCTTTCTTGTGTCATCTGTCCTTCTGCTTCCTCTTCCATTCCATAACTTCATGCTCTCTTATGGTTCTAAATTGGTCTTCATGAGCCAGTATGCTCTGTCTGTTAACATAGCTGTGTTAAATCCCTTTTGCACCACAAAATTCGCCTTTTCAGGACTTGAACCCTTGTCCTTTCTGTACCATACACTTTTATTTGCTGCAAATGACAACATAATTGGAGCTCTCATTTGTCTTTCCATCAATGTGGATGTACTTTATTTTCTGCCTGCATGTGGAATAGTTCTGTATCTTAGGAGTAATCTGGGTAAATAACTCACTATATCGCAATAGACTGGAGAGAATGCCATTAATTCCATTTTTACTGTTTGAAACATTCTCTCTGCAATTCCATTTGACTGTGGGTTGTAAGATGATGTTTTGTATGGAATGCAGCCAATATGTTTTAACCATGCACAAAAACTTTCTTCACAAAACTCAGGTGCATTGTTGGTGACCAAGGTTTTTGGAACTCCATTTCTCAAAAATACTGTCCACAACACTTACTTCACAGTAGTGGCTTTTCTGTCCGTGACTTTAATAAACTTCAGGCTAACCTGAACATGATTAATATCAGAAATAATCCTGTACCTTTAATGTAGGCATGTACTCGTATTCATGGTTCCATTTCCTTTGGCAAAGAGTGAATTATAGTTTGCCTAAATTTCTTTATTTCTGCACACTTTGGGCATTTTTTAACATACTCTTCTATGTCTCTTGAAGATCTTGGCCATAATGCTTGCAATTTTAACCTCATTTCTGTAGCCAATATACCTCCGTTGTGCACGGCTTTAATTGCTACTTTTCTCAGAGACTGTGGAGGTACTATGATACCTCCATTACATATAATTCCCTTTTCTATTGTTAATTTTTGTCTTGACTCTTTATAAGGCCTCTCAGCCATAGAGCAATTACTCCATGTATTTCTCTTTATTCTATCTATAATTCAACACAAATGGTTTTTCTATGAATTCTATGCTTAAGACTGGATCCTCACTAATTCCTAACCAATTTAAGGGTGATACATTCATTTCTATCCAGTGCAAAATCCTGTCCTTGCAATTCTCACTTGCTTTAACATTTTTACTCTCAAAATTTAACCAAGATAATGCATCCACATGCAGAATAGTATTTCCATTAATATATACGATGTCAAAGTTGAATACCATAAGCTTAATCGCCCATCTTAATATCCTGGCAGATGTGACCTTTGGCAACTCTTTTCTGGGGTTGAATATAATTTCCAAAGGCTTATGATCAGATTTTAATAGAAATTTCCTTCCCAGCAAAAACTTTCTAGCTCTTTCTATGCTCCGTGCAATCGCCAATGCCTCCTTCTCAATATTCAAATTTGCCCACACTGATGTTAGTTTCTGGATAAGTATGTTAAATAAGTACAAATATTGCAGCTATAGCGTTGTCACTGGCATCAGTAGTAAACATAGTTTTCACTGGGTCAAAAATTTTAACAACTGGTTTGTTTATGAGCACCTTTTTTAATTTCTCGAAAGCAACCTCCTCTCTATTGAAACTTGATATTGTTCTTCCTTATTTTATTGAATCATTCCACAGTAGATATCTGTTACAGAAATTGGTTAATCCTAAAAAAAGATTCTATCACTTTTTTATTTCTGGGTGCAGCTATCTCTGATATCTTATTATTGAGTTTATCATCCAGTGATATAACATCTTTGGATATTTGATATCCTAATTACAAAATTTTTTCACAATTAAACTTGCATTTATCACAATTAATTGTCATACCCGCAATATTTAATTTTCTCAAAACTTGCTTTGTTTTACATTTGAGCTCCTTTTGAACTCTTCTTTATTGCATGCACCAATGTCAATGTTGTCCTGATATAGAATAATATTTTTGATCTCCTCTAAAGCTTTTTTTATGGCTTTTTGGAAAATGTAATTTGATGTTATTAATACAAATGGCAGATGAGCCCAACTTAATTCAATAGAGTTATTTATTGTGGTGACTTCTTGAAACTTGCTATCAATTTTTATCTGATTAAATGCTGACTTAAGGTCAACTTTAGCAAAGTATTTCATACCAGCAAACTCCTGGTACTCTGTTTCAATGTTTGGTAACAGGAATGAATCCGAACATATCTGGTGATTCATGTCCACCTTATAATTCTGACAAATTCTTAAATCTCCATTGGACTTGTATATTACCACAATGTGTGAAGTCTTACTTCCTGACTGACTTTTTCTATTATTCCTTGTTCAAACTAGCAACCACCAAAAGAACTTTTCAGGCTAGAAAATACATGTATTAACTGTTTTCTTTAAACCAAATACTCACCTTGTATCCTCATAATAATAATCCAACATCCAGTTTTACAGACTTCATGTAATTTATCAGCTTCGATGTATCCACTCTTAACACATCAATTCCTAAAAGAAAATGGCTTTTGATATTTTCCAACACTATGATGAGTATTGAATCTATTTTTTTTTTGCAAACATGTTTTCAAAGCATCCTAAAATTTTGATGATTGGCCCATCAAACTGTTTCAACTGAAGATTACTTTTCTTTAACCTTGGTTTACCCATACTTTCCAAAAAATTCCTCAGTATCAATTTAATTTCCTTTCTAGTATCCACCTGCATGAGTAAAGTTACTACATTCAACTTCAACTATTTCCCTACTTTTATCCTGTGCTTTTATCTGAAATACTTCCATACTTTCAATCGGAGGATCTATATCTCCACTTTTTCCACTCACTTTTCATATGTGCATACCATCTGGAAATGATTACTCTTTTAAAACACCATTTCTCAAAGGCCAGACACTTATTTTTGCTCTTTTCATGTTCCTTATTGCAATATCTTCATACAAGTAAACTTTTAGTATTACTTAAAGACTCCATGCTGCCTTCTGAAACAATAAATTTTTGAATCAGTTTCAATTTTTGTAAGAACTTCACACGTGCTTTCAGATTCATATTATGAGCTTGAAGCCACTCAAGAATTTTATACTTGTACAAGATGTCAAACATTCCTTCAATAAATCTTAGCAAAATTAGCTTGTCTTCGATAGACATTTGTTCCAAACCCATTCTTTCAAATTCACAATATCTAAACACTTCTTTCAATTGCTGTACATATTGTATAATAGTTTTGTCTGGTCTCTGTCTACTTTTGAGAAATTTAGTTCTTTTTGCTATGACCAATCTTTTTTTTTTTGGTCATGTATTTGCTTTTATGATAGCAGCAATTTCTTCATATGCTAAATGATAGATCATGTTTTTTATGGCCTCATACCCCACTGTGGTCAAAAACAGATCTGTAACTTCATTTTCTCCTCCACTAGCTTTGATGTTCTTTAACTTTTTTATTCTCACCAATGCAGCCAGGTTTCTACATACTCAAGATCCTCAATTGTGGTTAAATAACTGATTGGCAACACCATATTGTCATGATAGGTATTCTCTCTGACAGATGTAGTCTCATCAAGAGAAGATAACTCTCCCATAGGTATAGCAATACTGCCTTTTATACATAACCTCATTTATGTAGCACTACTTTATAGTTTAAAACACAAAAAGTAAAAGATTTCAGTTTGAGCCTTGTTCAAAGCAATGTTTTTAATTAACATAACTGGACAAAAATTTGAACAGCTAAAAAATTGAGGAAGTAAGACAAAACTAACAAAGAAAAAAGTTAAAACTAAAGAAAAATTAATAACTTTATTTGGACTATTGTCCTCATCTTTGTCGCCATATTTGTCACAACGTTTCGGCCATTGTACACTCCGGCCTTCTTCAGGTGGTTGGAATTTCAAACTGAACCCTTTATTTCACTCACTGGAGTAGACTGTTCTAGTTCCATGTTTGATGGATGTCAGTTATCAGTTATCTCCTGTTAATTTTCCTCTGAAAGTTCTCCACTGCCTTAACCGGGTATTGAACTCACACTCTTTGGGTCCTGTCACTGGATCTAACCAACGCCTTTATCCACTGTGCCATATGAGGACATCTGGGTATGAATTTCTGGGTATTATAAACCTAATGTTTTCAGCAACCATTTTTACCAGTGCTCATATTGCAATTTTTGCTGTTATCATTACATGTTTTTACCAGAGCTCATATTGCAACTTCGTTGTTATCATTGCTTTTCTCTGGCACTCCTTATTACTGGTTCCCATATTGTATTTATTTCTATGCTTGGTTGGCTCAGGAGATTTTTGTGACTTAGCATATGTGCTGATTCCTAATTAAAAATTAATAACTCAAAATCCTTTGTCAAATAATCTAAAAATAATGTTCCATCACTTAATTGTAAAGGTAAGGAACTTTAGTTTAAGTCTTCTCCAAAACAATGTTTTATAAATTTCTTTACCTGAACCATGGACTGGGAAGGTTAATAGGTAGACAAACATTGTTTAATGCTACAAAGGATAGAAAATTGTGGGGAGATATGAGCACCTCATAAAATAAAAGAAAACAGATTCAATTTACAAAGATCTGATCAGTTAAGAACCTGAGAAAGTAAAGCAAAGATGAAATTGTTTAAAAGTAATAATAAAATATATGTAATAGGTATCCTAAACATCCAAGATTACACTGCAAAAATGGATCAAAATATTGATCCTTCAAGTTCAACAAGTGAGAACTCAATAATTTACAAGATTACTTTGATGAAATTTGTGTGAGAACAAAATTGAATCCTTTTTCTTTATAAAGATACAATTCTTTCTCATGTGTGATGAATATCTTTTTTATTCTACATCTCTTAAAATTGTCAGAATTTCAATTTTCTGCATTAACTGAAAATAGTTAATCAAGGAATCTAGAAAAAGTTGTTATAGCTTAATGGTAAAAGATGGAGGTTTGAGTCTTGGCTAATGCAGCATTTCACACAGTTTAACTTAATAGCTGAAGAAGAAAAAAATTAAGTAAAAATGTTAAGATAAAAAGTAACAATAACAAAAAAGTGTGTAGTAACTGAAAAAAAAAATTATCAGAAAAATCTCGAGAACTTTCTATCACTTTATGTAAAGATATATGATATGTGTTCAGGTTTTATCAATACAAATGGTTTTTCTATGAATTCTGTGCTTAAGAATGAATCTAATAAAATGTTGAGAAAATAAAGAAACAAAAAGATGTAAAACTTATCCAAGCTAAAAACACATCATATGAAATAAAAAATACTTGATGTCATCAGTATCTCCAAACAACTGAAGAATATTTCCTGTTTAATAGTTGGACTGTAAGGAAGAACACCAAGAAATACAAGGACAAGAAAAAGACTAATACTAATACACTCACTTTATTTATAAGTGCTCCACAGGGTACATGCGATTGACAAATATAATTGAAGATTCTGTCTGCAGACATTGTATTGAAAGAAACAGTGCAGCAGGCCTTCATTTTTTTTTAATTTATATTTATTGAATTATTTTTAGTAGGCATCATTTTGGGATAGATTGACAAAGCTTAGAGAGGGTCAAGAAATCACTGAAGAATACACTGGGGACATTACAATGGTCATAATTGTTGTATAAAAACTGGAACATTTTTTTTTTTTTTTGCAAAATAAAAGCCAGATATAAAAAAGATATTTTCTTTATCAGAAAATTACTTTGTTTTAATCATGTAAGAAGCTGGGAGCCCAAAAAGGAAATTTAAAGATAGGAAGGTCATTATATATATATATATATATATATGTGTGTGTGTGTGTGTCAATTATTCATAAAGTTCTATTTAGCTTTTTAAATTGCAAACTTATTTTAGCAAATTATTTTGACATCAAGTAAAAAGATAACCTCAATTTCATAAAACACATACACAAATCATGTATATTTGTCTCCAATATGACTTTGAAACAACTGCTTAAATTTGCAGTGCCTACATTGAAAAAGAGTAGAGATGCTCTAAGATAGAGCAAATGCTATATCTCTATAGATCTGAGATTCCCTCACTGTGACAGACAACTAATAAAACATTAAGATGTAAACCGCTTAGTGATAGTGATGTTATTTAAACTGTTCCTAACCTCCATTATCATTATCTGATAAGTCTTGGAAGACTTGCTGTTTTTAAAACAGTACTGAAATGAATTTATTTATAATACTTTATAATTTATTTAAGAATGCCTTAACTTCTTAAAAAGATGTTGTTTTTTTTCAAGTCTGCTTAGTATATATAAATTTTGTATCTTATACACTATGAAATATGTTTTTTTTATATATATATTACACTTAGGTGCCTAATACAAGGGAATTTTAATAATTTAGAGGAGTTCAGGATTTTTTTCAATATGGAATAAATAGGAGGGAGGTCTTAATAAAAGGGGGGTTCTGTAAATTCACTTAAAGGGTCAAAAAGTGTGAAATGAATAAATGAGATAGCTTTAATAACCTCAGGGCTGGAGTGAATTGAGAAATTTGCTCAAAAAAAAATAATATTCCCTTCCTTTTTATTAGGTACCTAAGAGAGAGTAGACTTAAAGATTGAAAAGTCAGACTTCTTTGTACAGACTAATTAATTCTTTAGTATTTTTAAGAATCAACTCAATGATTGAATTATTAAAGCAGGTACATGTGGAAATGTAAATATAATTGTTTAAAATTTGCTAATTTAAGGGGTTAAAGCACTTGTGTATATATATGTATATATAAAGCAGTATGGACATAGAAAACGTATATAGATATATATGACAGTTTTTTTCATAAGACCTTTAGCAAAAACATCCTCACAAATGATTCCTATGAAGAAACTTTTTTTTAGGCAATGTATGTACTTTTTATTTCTAAAGTTCTGTCATGACACTGGTTTGAGGCTGTTATAGCATCCTTGAAGATGCTAGAAATGTTTAACAGTATTGTATGATAATAAAGATAGCATGTTTTTTTGGGAACTGTTCTTTGGGAAATCTTTTTAATAAAGTGCATCATAAGTGTTTGACTGAGTTCACACAGAACTCAAAAGGATGGCAGGAAAATATCTTTTACTTAAGGCAGATAACAAGTCCAACTTAGTTAATTTCTTGATAATACTTAATTTTCTATATAGCATTTAAGATTAAACATTAAATGTACTTTTATCTTGGTAGCATAGAATGAAAGAAACCTTTATAGAATTAATATGACTTGTAATTTTAAAAACCATGGAATTGAAATGATTTGTGAAATGATTTTGTTAATTTTGGTATTGAAGAAAATCTAGCATAGATTGAATTGTGGAAAGACTGATTAATGAGAAGTTAATCAGACTAGTTGTTATTAAAAGTAATTAGCATGCATTAATTAAAACTATATGTGATTTTAATTAAAGAACTGAAAACTTTTAATGTAAAAATAAGAATATAATTGTTGGAAATTTTAGAGGCAACACTTGTCTTTTATTGACTCAATATGAGTAATACAAGGCAACACTTGTCTAAACTGCTTTTCCAAAATGTTGGCTTTAAGTCATCAATTTGAACTTATTCCAACTTGATCCCAAGGAGTTCAAAATTTACCAGATTCATTTTTGAAAGAATTTTTAAATGTTTGAATTATGTTCTGTACATCCGATTTGTACTTTGGTAACAGTATTATCCAAAAGAAAAACTATATTATTTATTTTAGGACAAAAAGTTATTTGAATATTTTCTGTGTATATTTTTCAGAAGATTTTTTTAATATATATATATATATATATATATATATATATATATATATATATATTTATCAAAGCTTATCTGATTCATTTATCCTTTTTTTCCTAAATCTACCAGATAAGAAAAATTGAAAGAATATTTCAGAAAATGTTTATAAGCATTATTAGCTTGAAAACAAGATCAGGGAAATCTTAATTAGATGGGAGAACAGTAAATGTGATTAAGGTTTTTGTGAATCCATTTAAAAAGTTATACAGTCTTTTCCACTTCATGAAATAATTTTCTCATTTTGGAAACTATTTTTAACTAAATCTTTCTGTATTTTCTTTTTCAGTTTTTTTTTTTCTTTTTTAATTACTGCAATTGGTTTTGAATTTATTTGTCTTAAATTTAAAAAAAAAATGATCAGTTAATTTTCTTTTCAATTAGACAGTAAGTAATACAACTCGTAAAAAATAGTTTATCATTTGTAACTTGGATATCATTTTCAAGATCCCTAAAAACATTATTTGATTATAATTCTGTTTGGACAATAGATTCTATTAATTTTGTCCTAATAAATATGCAAGATCATAAATTTGTAAGTTTTAGTGTAAAAAAATAATACTTCAAAGTATTTTAAAAACAGATGCATACTCACACAGAGAAAAAAAAAATATATATATATATATATACACACACACATTTTCATACTATATATATATATATATATACATACATATATACATAAACACACATGCATACACACACACAATTGCATACTATATATATCTATATATATATATATATATATATATATATATATATATATATATATATATATATAGATGCTATATTGGGAGAACAAAGGAAATGGTTTTTCCTTCACTGATGATGATATACACACACATACACCCTTTCATACTATATATATAGTATATATATACACACACACACACACACAAACATTTATATGAGATATATATATATATATATATACACATACACACACACATTCGTACTATATATATATATATATATATATATATGAGAACAACAATATACAAATATTACTGCCTTTCCGCAACTTATATATATTTACATGCTCACCATATAAGAGCTAGTAACCAAAATTTTAAACAATTTGAACAGATTCACCAATCTATTTATTTTTTCAAGTTTCGCAGAATTTGGCATATCTTGCTGGACATTCAAATTCTTGAAATTGCCAACAAAGAAATAAGGAACCTTACTTTTTAACAATTTTTTTTATTTCTTTGAGGAAAGGTTCTCCAAACTTACAGATAGCATGCTGTATTCCTTATGTACTTTCTTTCATCTCACTTTCCTTGATATTCCTATAACTGCATTAATATCTCTCTTTCTCTTGATATTCCTATAACTGCATTAATATCTCACTTTCTCTTGATATTCCTATAACTGCATTAATATCTCTCTTTCTCTTGATATTCCTATAACTGTATTAATATCTCTCTTTCTCTTGATATTCCTATAACTGCATTAATATCTCTCTTTCTCTTGATATTCCTATAACTGCATTAATATCTCACTTTCTCTTGATATTCCCATAACTGCTTCAAATTGTCATTTTTTTTTTTTTTAATATGCATATCTCTGCTTTAGTAGGGAAGGGGAATGACCATTGTAAACCCGAGTTAGTATTCTTAATGAGCCCTTATATTGATGATAGTAGTAGTAGTAGTAGTATTAATAATAATAATAATAATAATAGCAACAACAACAAAAATCAGCTTGGCTCTGTCAGTGTTTGCATTCATTTCACTATTATTATTATTATTATTATTATTATTATTATTATTATTATTATTAATGTTATTATCTGCAAGAATTAACTTTCATAAAAAAATAATAAACATACAAATTATGCTGATAAGTTTTGGAAAGGAGAAAGAATGTGAAGAATTTTATGAAATTTGGCCTAAGCAATACAAAGGAAATGGAAAAAAAGTTCTTCAAGACAATGACATACATACATACATACAATAGTGGTGGCATAAGAATTTGTATCTAAGATCAACGGACGATAGACTCTGTGGAATAAAAACATCCTTTTTAAAGTACATTTTCTGTGTGTTATTTGAAGGAAAATTATTTTTTTTTGGTTTTCCTTTTTTTTAGTTCTTTAAAAACCACACGATCCATAGCTATCAATTGTTAAATTTTCTTTTGAAATGTATATACAAGTATACATACATACATACACACACTTATTGTATTTTTAATTTCTCTTCAAATGTGTGTACGTTCAAGAAACATATTTTCCAAGGTTTTTTTTCTTTTGTGCTGAAGAAGAAAAAAAATGAGAAAGAAAAGAAATATTGTCAAGAAGAATATAAATAATTATGGCCATATATACTTATGTAGACAGCTGATTGGATAAATTTGCCATTTGAAAAAAAAAAAAAAAAAACAGTTTGATTTGTATAATACAACATTTTTCTTAGTGAATGAAGTTTCTGACTTTGTAATCCAATTAATTTGTGTTGTAGAAAATAGGAATAAAATTGCAGGGATAATTACAAGATTGGTCTAAACCTTTTTTTTTTTTTTTTTTTTTTTTTTTTTTCTCCAGTTTGATCATAATTGGTTCAAACCATACTCTTGTTCATTTTTATTTTTTAGTCATATTTCGATTGGTACATACTTTGGTCAAATCAAGCATTGTTTGGATGGGCTTTTTTTAGTAACTAGTTTTAATTTCAAAATTGTTGTCTCCATCTTGGTCATTTTTATGCAGTCTGTAGCTACGGCTTCTTCTCAACATGGATTATGGTTGGCAGTTCCAGTAACCACCCATTCGTATCTTCCCATGAAAGGCTGTTTGTCAATGAACTTCAGAGAGAGAAAAAATGATTTTAATTCTCTTTTGTACATTTAAATCTTTTAATCTTTCAAATATGGCATGTACATAAAGATAGATATCTGGTTAATTTTATGTTGTTTGCTGCTTGCTAACAAAATGATGTCTTCTATACTTGCATACATGAAATTTTGTCTAAATCTTTTCAGCAGAATTTCAGTCTTTTGAAAGATCTTGCTAGCAGTTTCAAAAGAAGTATTGAGAAAAATTGAAAATAAAAATTCATTTTGTCTATAAATTTGAGAAGAGTTATTAACATATCTAACATTAAATCTTGTCTTCGTATGACTGCTTATTAACATAATGTTTCAAGCCAATCTATTCTTGAATCCTTCTCAGTTGTAATCTGGGAACAAAAAAAATGTTTTTTCCTTCACTGATGATGGCTGAAGAGCAAATTAGCTGAAATGTTGTGTTAACAGCAACAATTACAGAAGAGATTTGCATGTTGCGATAATGTTGGATGTCTAAAATTCAGTTTGTATTAGCTGTGTGTCAAAAGCAATTATTTACAGAGGTATATAGCTATGTTTCTGGTTACATATATAAATCATTGACCAAAAGCTAATGGAAAACATTTTTTTCATGCTTGTGTTCTTTGTTTTTTATTATAATTGTTTTCTGAAATGGATGAGTTTCCTCTTAATTAAAACAAGGCAGCAGATGTATTTTTAATCATGTCTTTCTCTAAGATTTATCTAGATCATTTAGTTGATGGTGGCAGTGGTCTCTGTCGTTGTCAATAGTTTTGCTATTATCATAAGAATAAGCAATATTGTCTGAATTGCTGGGATTTTAGTTATTGCTTCTAATTTTGAATTGTCTATTTACATCATAAACATTATCAATTGTTAAATCTTTTTGTGATTAATGATGTCATAAAAAATGTGTGCAGGGTACAGAAATCTTGCCTAAACTACACATGCTTTCTCTTAATAGTAGCAGAAATTCCATGACTTCTTTGTATGAAATGTGTTTGTTAAAATATCATTAAATTTAAAATGCTAACTGATGTAAATAATTATATTTTGAAGCAAGGGCTGATAGTTTTAATTTGAAACAACTCTATTTAATTTTTCTTATCTGGGCAAATACTTTCAACAGATCATCTTATGGATTTAAAATTCTGAAATTGTTTATTTTTTGTCATTTTTAATATTTTAATTTTTAGTAATTGAAAGCTTGAATTATAAAAATCAATTTAAGAAAAAAGTAAATTCTATGCTGATAAAAGGTTTCTAGTTTGTTTGCCACTGCTTTTCGTAAGATAAGATATCTATTTATGTACATAGATATAGTGTACCCAATAAAATTTTATTTATAATACATATTTTTCTTAAATTTAAATATAGAATTACAGAATTCTGATGCTGGAATTTCTTCATAATTAATATTTATTCTCATCAGATTTTATAATATAAGGAAAAAAATTTAAAACTATTAGATTGGGAGAAAAATAATGTCGTTTTCTCACATAGTAACATGTGAGAAAACGACATTATTTTTGCACCAACCTAATATGTATATGTTTCCTAACTGCTACTTTTTTTTAATCTTTCATACCTGACATAGTTCTACCATCTGTATATTAATATTAGAGTTTTTGCTAAATTTTTTTTTCAGGATACCTTAGGGGCAGAGAAAGTTTTTTTTTTTTTTTTTTTTTTTTCTATGCAACTTCTTTAGAATAGTGTACATATTTAAATCTTTGTTTGATAAGTCAGTCTTAAACATGATTAATTATAATCAGGCTCTCTCTCTTCTTAAGACCACATCATTTTGAGTCAATCTGTTTTATAATTTTACAAGAGTTAAAAAGGTCCAGACAAGAGATTTTGTTAGATTATCACTAAAATGTGATGTTTTTTTCTCTTATTTTTTTCGTTGTAACTTTCATTTTTTGTAATTGGGGTCTTCATTTGATTCAAATGTTAATTTCCAGTAAAATTATTACCAATAAGTTAATTAAGAAAGATCCCAAACTCCTGCAGAAGAAAAAAAAAAAAATTTTTTTTTATTTGTAGAAATGTTTTGGCGGCCTCTATTACATGAGGGCTTTTTCTTTCAATGAATAATCACATGAATGTACATAGATATTGTCGTACTTACCCTTCTCCTCTCAAATTTGTTGTTGATGCTTTGAGCTTGTCATTTACTTATTTGAATGCTCCGTGTAAGAATTGGCCTTTAATTTATAATTCAACTGGGGGTGGGGAATGTTACACCTTTTCTTAAGCAATGCAAGTACTGTACGCCATGTTTTGGGATTTTTTTTTTTTTTTTTTTTTTTTTTTCATTTTCATCATGTTACATTTATAAATCAGTTTTTTTGCCAAGTTGTTGAATAATTCTGTGGAGTACCTATTGGAATTCAATCTTCAACTCTGCCCAAGCTCTGTCTATAAACTTCAAGAATAAGTATTAATATAGATTGAGGAGTCCACCCTACCCTTTTCTGAGTTGATATACTAAACAATACATACACATATCGGTTAATGTCTGTGGAGTGTCAACTTTATTGTCTATGATTTAAAATCATTCACTAAAATAATCAGGAGAAAAAAAAACAATTTTCTTTTATTTTTAAATTAACAATTCACACTAAGTTCAGTTTTTTAAAAAAAACAACAACAACAATATTCATAATATTCAACAAAAAAAAAAACAAGAATGCACAGTAAATATTGGAAGTAATTATACATGCATTAATTTTTAAAAAATTGTTAGTAGTAGTAGTAGTATTACAATGTTAAGATAAAATTAAGAGAAATTGTATGCTATTTTCTTTTTGTATTAAGGTCAGTTTTTACCTTTTTTTTTAAGGGGGTCATCTATTTATTGAATTATTTTTTTTTTAATTCTTATTACTACCTGGATTTTATTTTGTATATGCTAAAATAAATTAAATGACCATTTCAGGCTGTGAGATAGCATAGACTGGAATACAAAAAAAAAAAGAGAGCAAGAAACCTATCAGTCATGTTGAAGTGTAAGCAAAGACTTATTTGTTGCTTAGAAAGAATTTAAACTTATCTCTGGAAGAGGTTTTTTTTTTTCTATCTCACTGACTTAATTTCTTTTTTCCAATCTCAATGTCCATAACTCAATCATTGTGTTAGGCAACTGACCAAAAACATAAAATGAAGGAAGAAAAAATTGAATAAATTTCTCGATATTCAAATTAAAAAAAAAAAAAGAACTATTTAAAGTGCAGTTCAGTCCTCAGGTGCTTGGATTATTTAAAGAGTTTGTAAGAAATAACAGGATATATTGTAGAAAAAATAATCAGAGAAGACAATGTTTGAAAGATGAAATATCTAATATTTCATTTAGCTAAAATATCCCGATCACACTGATGCATAAAAACATGCACATATATAACTACTTTGTTGAAGTTCTTTTAGAACTTGATAAGCACACACACACACACACACATGGTTCACTATCATACTCACATGTATACACACACATACAGACATGTATGTATGTATGGCAAAAAATAATCTTATCGATTACTTCCGCAATGCATCTAGATACACGCATCAGATTTATCATTAAACTAAATATATATTTTTTTATTTCCTATATTACTTAATTCTATTTTAAAAATGGCTATGTACAGAAAGTGCCCATTAACCAAATTTTCTTAGTTGTTCTTTTACTCCTTATCCATTTTGTTTCTGTAAGAATTGTCAGCTTTTACTTTTTTTTTTTGTCTGAGATCAAGTGGCAAATAATTTTTTCTTTTTTTTTTTTTAAATTTTAAAATTTTTCCTTAAACAACTTGTAAGAATGCAGAAAGAAAAAGAAGAAAAAAACACTCCCAAGTTTTCACTTGGATCATTAATTTTCAATTATGCTTTTGATGGAAAAGTATTCAATAATCCACTGCTTTTCAGTGACTTTACATTTTCCTCTTACCTTAATTATTGAAAAGAACAACAACAACAACAACAACCACCCCCAAAAAACAACTGTTTCCCCTAACCCCATATAAATTATGATGACACAGGTGAGAATATACATTCTCAAATGGTTTTTTTCCTTTTCAGTAAAAAGTGAGATTAACATTGTAAGTAAGGAAGAAATAGTAGTGGTTGTGTATGAAGGATTCAATTTGGTTATATATTTTTGCATTTTTAGCATTTTTTTTTTTTTTTTTGCTTTTAAATTTAAATTTCAGTCCATGTATACTCAGTTGCTTGGGTTAATAACAATTAGTCCTTTTTTTTCTTCTTTTTTTAAAAGTTTTATTTTTTTCTTTCAAACTCCTTTGTATTTTGTTCATTTTCACGTTGAGGTACTTGTCAATACCATTATGATAATGTTCAGTGCATATATTCCTGCTCATGGGATCAGGAACATTAAGAAAAGGTATGTACAACATTATCAAAGAAGAAATGTTTAAAGACTGTAACAGAAGTTAAATTGAAGTGGTTTGTCAGGTATGATAAAATTTTTTTTTTTTATTTATTTTTTTTTTGTGTGTTTTGTTTCGTTATGTACAATTTGGGACTGTAGTTTGTCAGAGCACTGTATCAAATATCGCCATCCCCTTGGTGATATTTTCATCCTGTAAAAGAAAAAAAAAAAGTTTACTAAGACATGAAAACTGTAAGACATAAGCATAACATTATTTCACCAAAAACTGACATTTTATTTTAGGTGAATATAAAAATCATCATTTGTACGATAATAGACGTGTATTTGGTGGTTTATACAGCTATGCAACTAGTCAAATATTTTTTTTCTTAAGGTTTGTAAAAAAAAAAAGAAAAGTATCATATAAACTTCAAGAAAGAGCATTATCCAGAATTTAACTCATTAATTGTAAAATTTGGTATCAATTATAAAAATCCAGTATTACTTAGACATTTTCTACCTATAACCTATTAATACCAACCATCAAAAAAGAAAAAGGGAACACTGGGTTTTGATGGATTGAACACTTGTGTATTTCCTTCCTTTTTTGGATATGATAGTGACTGACAAAAATGGATTCATTACAAGATTTTCAAATGAAGAAAATTATTGGAAATTCTTCAACCCTAAACATAATTTCTATTACATGGAAATTGACCAGTGAGATAGAAGCAGCTCTAAATAAAATTTGGCAGCGGCATCTCTGGAATATAAAATCACGTGAACCCTAAAGCAACTGGGTTTTCCTTTTTTAAACTGCTATGAACTTTCCAAGCTGAAGCTAAAATGGCTGCAAAATGATTCACCCATAAAACACACCAACACAGTAAGTTCCCTTTATAACATATTAATGAACATTTCATTGTGTATACAATTTACATCTATCAAAAGAAACTCTTGTTCTAAACTTTACTTTTATTAATTTTGTTTTAATAAATGTTATCTTTGTATTACAAATCAATTGGTCTATTATTTTGGGCATGTACTTTTTTCATCACCATTATTTCATGTACTATAAAATGTTCCCATGATTAACCTCTAACATTTAATTAATGCAATAGTTAATCGCAAAAGTGAAAATATCAAATATAGAAAACTTTTTTGACATTTAGCATATTTTCTACAACAGAGATTACCAAACTTTTTAAACCATCAGCCCCTTCATCCCTCACTGACTCCAAGCATGTACAGGAAAATAATAGTTATTTTTTTTATGAAAGGGTTGAAATTCATTTTTCCTTCATTGTTTCTCAATAAGATTAATTTTATTTACATTCAAACAAGTGTAGTTATCTTTGCTGTTGTTATCACAATATTTCAGCTGTTAAGCTATCTGGTCTTCTTTACATGTCTGTTAATCTTAAGGGGATTTCAAACTGAACCTTTTATGTTATGTATGGGAGTAGATTGTTCAACATTCTTATGCCTGTGTCTGAGATAACTTGTTCTCTTTTTTATCATTGCTCATCTATTTCCATTCAGCCTGAACTATCTAACTCACTATCATTATTATTCCATCACATTCATGAACCAATAAAATAATGTAACTCAGACTCAGTGAAAACAGAGTGAACAATAACTGAACCATACTAAAAGTAGATTAAATAAAGGTTGCAGTTCAAAATTTCCTGAGAGTTTATTCTTTTCTTTGTTTCTAGTGAATTTTTTCTATTTCTTAGTAATCTGCTTAGCTTTTGGAATGATTCCTTGGCTACCCCAGCATCCCTTTCTACCCTCTGAAATACCTTCCCAGGTATTTAAATTTCCGCACTTGCTTGATTTTGGTATCTCCGATTTGTAATTTGCACTTTGGGTTAACAACCATGCATTCTATCTTCTTGCAGTTGATGTTTAGTCATTTCTTCTCACTTTCCTTTACTATCTTCTGTAGGAGTTTCTGTAGCTTTCTTTCTGTATCTGCTATCAACACTGTGTCATCTGCATACATGATGTTGTTAAGATTGATAATGAATCTTGTTGGTGCTCTCAGAATCACCTCACTGTATAATTGAAAAAGTCAGGATGCTACTCAGCATAAACTGCAAGTATTTACACTATTTACATTGTTGTTCTCATCATTATTGTCATATTCATGACGTTTCGGCTGTTGTACACTCTGACCATCTTTTGGTGATATACATTGGAATTTAAAACTTAACCCTTTATTTCATCCAATAGGGTAGATTGGTCTAGTTCCACATGCCATGCCTTTTTCTGGATATCTCAGTTTCAGTTATTTCCCTGATGATAACAGTCTGAACAGTGTAAATAGTTACAATACCTCATCTCAGAAATATAGACAGATATAAACTGCAAGATATATAACAACTTTTCTATCTAGCATCAACACCAGACCTGTACCCTATTAAATATGTATGAGGCATTATAGGAGGATACTTGACTCATCTACTTAGCCCACCTACAAATCTTGCTTTTGTTATCTTGGGGATATGCTCTGTGCATGTGGAGGTTGCGAGCTCACCATTTTAACCTGTGGCTTGCAGGAAATTCAAAAAGCGCCAACCCATTCTCACATCCAAACATATCATTGAGAATTCATGGCAAATTGTTCTTTGAACAGGTGCATGATCTGCACTGCTTCACAGAAGTGAGACTTGGGTATCAAGTGTGTCAGTCTTGTGGCAGCTCCACCACAATGACCATTCGATGATTTGCTGGATCTGTGGCACCAAGTCTGAATATGAAACCTCCTCATTCAAGTTGTTTGTTAACAAGTCTATGTATTGAGGACTTAACATCAGTGTTGCACACATGTTGTCTTAAATGGTTTTGTCATGTCCAGTGAGCTTCGTCATCCTTCTTCAGGATTCTCTCGGAGTTCAGGATTCCTGATCACAGAGGTTGAGGTAGACTTAGGAAGGCATGGAAGGACTGCATTGGGAGGGATGTGCACAGGAATGCAGCCTTGTCCACTATTAGCTTATTTGACAGGAATGCTTGGAAAGAATGAGAGTTAGCCGACTGCTGCCTACTCCAATCACTGGGAAATCTGCATCTTAACTCAACTCGACCAGGTTCAATAACATGTAATATCTATTAGTATGATCATATAGATAGGAAAGCACAAACTTGTGTTAACACCTCATAAAGATATATAGTGTTAATACACTAGTGTTAATAGTGTTAATATGAGGTGGATGCACTGCTGATGCACCTTTTATTTTTTAACTTGTGCAAATAGTATAAATTTCTGTAAATGTGGTCATTTAGGCTAATAACAGAGTATAAGTTGTCTGTTTAATCTCAAGTATATTAAACACATGTCAGGATGTAGCAAATTTTTTTTTTGTCAGTATTATTAAAGCTCTTTTGTCTATATCTATCTTTTTTGTGTGAAGAAATAAAAAGCATCTCTGTAACATATATCAATGTCATCAACATTCATAGTACTACACTGTTCTGAGATAATTATTTTCATTTTTCCTCGGGCTGTGGATTTTGGTGAAATGTTCCAAACCCTAAGCTATAACCAAGAACTTCTTCAAGAAAGCTACTTGTTCAATTCTTTGAATGGCAATGAATTTACGATCCATAGATAGAAATGCAGGAAGCAAAAATAGCTCTTGGAATATGCTTTCTGAATTGATTGAAAAGATTGGCAAATCCAAGTACTGCCTTAGCTCTCAGTTTCCAAAGCAAAAACAAACAGATTTTTTGTTCCTCAGTAAGATTCTTTTCAGAGTCGTTCTCCGAGGCATTTGTCAAGAACAGTTTTTGATCAATTTTAAAATATTCTTCTTTTTGTTTTCATTTATTACCTGAAGTTGTTTTGCTGACAATTTTGAATTGACAAACAGCACTCCTGATTTATCCTGTCATTGTATTGTTAGATATTAAACTGAATTGGATGTATCATCCTCACAGGTATATTGACTTTGAAACTCAACAACAGCAGCAGCAACAGACCTGTGCCAAGCCTGGTTCCCTAAGTGGCAATGTTTAAAATATGATTGAAACATTACAATTGCAAATAGAATTGAATCTGGAGAACTTTTCCCAGTAGATTTTATTTTGTAGTAATATTAGTAGTGGAAGGAATTATGATAATTTTAATTGAAATGAGATTAACTTAAATCTGTAATAAAGAATTATAAACTTTGAAATCATGAAAGTGATGTTATTACTTATATGAAAACAAATTTAAAGTTTAAATATCTGGGATGAAGAGTTAGCATTATTTGTATGTGGACTAACTGTACCAAATAACCACATAATTTGAGGACTACCAACAGCAGCAACAACTAAAATCAATAGTACATTTAATTCAAAGAGAAAATGACATAATCAAGGTGTTAATATTTCACACTATATCAAATAGAATGTTTCACTGGAAAGAGTGAAAACAAAGACTGGACTTGAGAAATCTGTTTTCTTAAGAAAAAGATTTTATAAAGTTCAACTGAAAACAATACTGGCTGTTCAGTCAATGAATATGAAATGTTTACAGGGAAACAGTTAATACTATGATCTTTGTTGTCATTATCAAAATATTTTTGGCTGTTGTGTCCTCTGGTGTATGTCAATCTAAAATGTTGTGATAACAACAAAAAAAGTGGGGACAATAGTCCGCATATAAATGAGTAAACAAATTATTAACTAAAGAAATGAAAGTAATTCTATAAAACACATTAAAAATACGAGAAAAAAATTTTGTTGATATTTCACAAAATTTTCTATTGTATGATGGGAATTTTTATTCATATATATATTTTATTAATATTGTAATTCCTAATATTGAACAGACAGTGACTTTCAACCAAAGACATTTCTGACCTTGCTAGCTCTACAGAGATCAGACTGTCATTTCTGCTGTATCTCAAATATAAGAAGACCACTCAAACAGATTTTTCCCAAAAACTACCTGCTATTTTGTGGAATAGACCCCTGTGTGCAATGCAACAGTCTTAACCTCTTTAAATCAAGTGTTAATTTTTACTTATCATATAAGCTCCTCTTTCATTCATATCACATATATCTTCATATTTCTTATTTCATTCATTCATATCACATTACTTCATATTTCTAATCATTCTATTTCATTCACATTTCTTATTTCATTCATTCATATCACATTACTTCATATTTCTATTCATTCTATTTCATTCATATTTCTTATTTCATTCATTCATATCACATTACTTCATTTGTTCTCACCATTTTAACAGTATTATTTATTTATTTTTTCTCTCTCTCTCATGAATTTTTATATTAAAAAGAAACCTGGATTTTTTTTTTGTTAAATTTTGAAAGGGCAAGTTAACAAAAAATATAATCTATTAAAGCATTTTCTCTATAATTTGTTTTGAAGTTAATTTAAATTTTTAATATAGGGTTACTTTGCTTTCAATTTAAATTCTTTAATTTTTGACATCCAGAATAACCATATTCTGCTTTCTAACTTAAAAAAAATTGCTATCATTTTTAAATATCCCATATTGTAGCAGCATTAGTTTTGTGGAGAAATGAGATGTTTGATTCTAGATGTTGTTAAACGATAAGGGGAAGTACATTGAAAATACTTTTAAACTCCTAACTAAATATTCTAAGTCATATATAATGCAAGGAGAAAAGTTTATTGAATTCACAAAATTATTATATATATATTTCATTTTTTTTAATAAATTCACCTCAATCAAGGCAATAACACCTCTAAGATACAGTGAAAGAGAAGGAAAAGACTTTAGATGACCTGGAAACACAATAATAGTATAAATTTCAGAGTTTAGGTTGATATGCAAAAAGTATAGAGCTGAAGTAGAATTTAGAAGGAATCAGAGACCCAATCATAAACTGTAAACAAGGGATAGACCTCTACACCTGTTCAAAAGTGGAGGCATGTGAACCAGATGATAGGTTCATCCAACTACTCCTTCTTAAAACTTGGCACATGATATTACCTACAAACTCAATAATGACTAAAACTAAAAAGATATCTAAACTTAATATAAGACATTTAATTAACAACAAAACAAAATAATAAAAATATTAAAACTAAAGCAGGAATTTATAAAATAGACTGAAAAATGTCACAAGAAATATACACGGGAGACATTGCAGAATTTAAATAAAAGATTATCGGAACATAAAAGGGATTGTTTACAAAACAACATATTCAATGCATTAGTTGCTGATTGAAATAGGTCTGACCATAATTCTGACTTAAAAAATGCAGTTTTAAATAATTCTTGAGAAACAGTAGCATTCTTCAACCCTGTAGAAATAGAATGTGTGACATACATAGAATCTATGTTACATAGAATCTATGTAACAAAAAAACTGGTGGGATGGCCATATTGCAAAGACACTTCTATTTGGGAAACTAGTCTATAGCCAATAAAATCTAGGTCCCTGCTGAAGAGATAAAAAGGACCTTTTATTGCCTGTGGATTCAAGCAGTGGAAAGAAGAGGCAAATGGAAGTAGAGAGTCTACCAGGCAACCGCCTTCGCCAAATTGATCTACCAAAAAAGAACAGGAAAAAAATGGAAGCACTGAAAGTCTGGAATTTTCTTCAGGTATCAATTCATGTGAAAAACACTCTTAAATCTTAATTCACAAACTCAAAAATACCATGATAAAAAAAATGCCACAAACTTGATAAAAATTAAGTTTTATCATCAAAATCTTTGTTAGTGTTAAGAGGAAAGACCAAAGAATTATATTTTTAATTCTTTTTAAAATGTTCAAAATTTTGTTTTAAAATCTTGTTTCTCTTGCATCAATGGGCAAAATATATATTAGCAAAGCAAATTTTAGCATCTTTTTGTGGTGAAAAATCACGGATTTGGAAATTTTTGCAAAAATCAAAAAATGCATTATTTTAGAAATGTTTAACATTTGAGAAATTCAATTGTGTAAATTTAATATTTATATTAGTCAAAAGCAGAACTCTTTGGAGAATTTAAATCATTCATTTTTTTTGTAAAACAGATCATCAGTTACCAAAAATCTGCTCTGAATTGTAAAATAAAAATGCAATAAAACTAAGACATTATTTAATTAGAAAAGTTTTTAATAAGGACGCTATTGCCTTAAGAAAAAAAATGAATAATGAATTTTTACAAGATTTGTTTTCAATTTATTTTTTTAATTTTAATTAGAATAATTTATAAAATTTTAAATCTTTTAAAATTATGTATTAATGGTGTATCAGATGATATTGTTATTAAATAAAACCTATATTTACTAATCATAAAGTATATTACAATTTAAGGACCACCAGTATTTTAAAAAGAATTCTGAATTTTTTTGCATGTGTATAAATTTTCTGATTTTTGTAGATACAGATGTTCATACATGAAAATTAACAGAAAAATAAAAGCAATAACTATAGTAAATTTAAAGCCAAAGTATCTAAAATTCAATAAAACATTAGATTGTGGAGAATATTTTTCTAAACTTTTTAGATTATTGAGTAGTTAAAAATTATGTAGAAAAGGCACTATATTTTTCAATTATTTTTGACAGATATATCCACTGTAGATAAACATTCATCTGTCATTCAAGCTGCCAATATCTTAGCAGCTTATTAAAAGCCATATTAAAAAAATGATTTTCTGTGATATTTTAAACTTAAAGTAATATTTATTTCAAATCAGATTAATTAAACATTAAAGCAGCTAATATTCCTCAAATAAAATTTCAGAAAATTATATTTTATTTTTAGGAGATTTTTAATAAAGAGAACTACATTGCAATGAAAAATGGCTATGAATGACGCTGAAATTAGTTATTTTAGGAAAAAAGAATTCTTGCAGTTAATTTAAATTAGTTTTGAAATAGAGCAAAGTATTTTGCTTGTTGGAAATATTGAATGTAACCTATTAGCTTGAAATTAAAACACAGATAAAAAGCTCCAAGAAACAGTTTTAATTTTAAAAAATTCATTTTAAACCTTAGATATCATGAATGCAATAACATATTTAAAAATTAAACATTGTCTATTGAATTTAATGAAACCTGTTATATATATATATATATATATATATATATATATATATATATATATATATATGACATGCCTTAGAAAAACTTGACCATATAGAACTTGCTGATCAAAAAAGCCCAAACAGTGCTTTTGAACACACATCTTACCGATTCTCAAAATGTACATATCTGTTCAGTTTTGTAACCTAACATAAACAAGGTGGGGTATATTTTCCTAACAAGATTTCTCAATTATTCAGGCTGGTAAATATAAATAAAAACATACCATCTCCATCAAAAAATAAATAAATAAATAAATAAATTAGAAATCTGTTGGATCTAATCCATTTGTTTACATTTGGATAAACAGAACAGTTATGTATATTTCAAGAATCAAGAAGATGTGTGTTCAGAATCATATATATATATATAT
>OZ010593.1:29231395-29326395 GCA_963932145.1 Acanthosepion lycidas | reverse complement strand
GACAGCCCCGGGCATCCAATCAAAGCATGAAATAAAAAAGGTTTTGAAATTTAAATTTGTCTTTGTTAACTTCATTGTACAAGTGCCCTACCGTCCCACAAGCTGGTGTGAATGTGGACCCATGTTTTGATAATGAAGACCAGAGTAGGAACCCCATTCCCTGCTTTAGTCTTTGTGGCATACAGTTAAAAAATTGGCCCAGGGCATCACTAAACCTCTGCACAACACTGGTTGTGAGATGGCCAAGTATATGTCTACTACGGATGTTATATTGGCTGGGAATTGCAGAATAATGGATGTATATTTCAGTTGCTTTGCATGTATACCAGATATTCCAAGCCTTATCTGAGCTTACTTCATGCAACGGCTGCTTAATACTGATAATCTGTAAATAAGCTTGTAGTCAGTTTCTATATTTGTATGTCTGGCATCTTGGTAAAAGAAACAGTATAAATTGACACCTCAGCACAATACGTTTTGATAAAAAAGAAACTTTTTATTGTTTTCTGATCCACAAAAAAACAGATTTTTTTAAGACTCAGATGTTAAATATGACCAAATCACTACAGAACTAACTGTTTTGGTCAGAACAGAATGTAACTCTTGGACAACTATATGTATGTGTGTATATATATATATATATATATATATATATATATAATGTACGGAGGCATGGTGGAGTAGTGGATAGCAGCTTAGATTAAGGAATTAGAGAGCTAAGTTTGAATTCCAGTTGAATCCATTACATTTACTTTTGTGCTAATACCCTTGAGAAAGGTGTTAATCCTCTTTTTCTCCCTCCAGCTACGAGTAAATAGCAAGACAGGCTGGGTTCTATAGCTTTGGATAGAAACTGGTCTAGGAGAAAGACAACTCTGAATTCAAAACCTGTGGAGAGTTGTTTGGGCACCAAGTCTCTGTATTCAGCCCTTCAAAAAGTGTGGTTGGTTCTGCACAAAGCCTTCACCACTATAATCAAATCATATGTGCTGGTGTCTAGCCTGTCAGTTTCTAGGAACTGAGCTGCTTGACCCTCATACGTTGAATGCAACAGGAGAGGTTTCCATATAATGTAAAAGATTTTCAGAATTAATCTGTAGAAAAACACAATGTGTATGAAGGAAAATCCTTGAGAGTGCTGCTATTGAATATTATCCAAATATTATCCTAAATGAATCACTAATCTCCCAAGCCAACATACACAAGAAATATATCAAGGAATCAAAAGAAAACTGTTGAAATGGTCAACACAACATGTGAAAAAATTCTCTTCAAACATAAAAAGTAAATGACATAATTTTTCAGTCAACCCAATGAAGACATAATAGCATTTCTAAATTCTTTTAGTTATTAACAATATTTTATTTTTGTTTATAGATACTGTTTCAATAAATTCATTTCGCTTTTTGCATTGAAAAAATTCACATTGGGTGAAACACAAAAAGTTTGTCAGCATAATTACCCTGAAAGTATTTATAGAAAAAGGCACAGGAAAGCTACATCATAACTGTGGGAAAGTGACTGAAGCCAAGATGCCAGGACAGGACCAATAACATTGCAGATTCTCCTTTGGATTTTATCAAAGATTTCTGAATATATATAGCAGGATAACTAAAACTTATGTAGCAACAATATTCAAAGTGTTGATGTATGTTAACTTGTAAGTATGTAAAATAGATTCAGGTGAGAAAAATTGCCTAGCGCATCACAATGAACCAACTTTCCTAGCAGAAGACCTAGCAATTGATTCAATCTTTCTACTTCATTCTAGTGGAAAATGTTAGTCACTCTCCTGGAGGTTAGTATCAGCCATGCTGATGGAAAGCAGAAAAGGTCTCTCAGATGATTAATCAAGAGTATTATCATTCAAACTGCACTGTCTATTCAACTTTTTCTCATATCTTTCCAATTTCTGAACCAGATTGTGTATATCAGATTGAAATTGTTCAAAATTCTTTTATTTCTCTTATGATCAAGTACCATTTATTTTATGAGATACATGGTTTTCCATTTCAACATTACAAATGTCACTTTGAACTGATTCCAACTATAATTCCAGTAGTCTAAAAATAACAGAATTTAGTCAATTAAATCTTGCTTAACATACAGATAATGCCCATTCTTGACAATGACTGTGCTGATGTACAAGAATTAAATGCACAGAAAAAGAGCTAGATATAATATGAAAAAAATTAAATTGCAAACTCTGTTCCAGTCTCTTATGAATTGAAGATGGTAATCTAAATTTGAAGAGTGAACTGTTATATGACATCTGTCCTTCTTTATGGCAGTGGATGTTGAACGATTTCCTTAAAGATGAAGAAGAGATTCGAGGCGACAGAGATAGAGTTCTACAGAAGGATGCTAAGGATATCATTGACCGAGCATGTGAGCAATGATGAGATCTTAGAGAGGTTATAAACAAGAGGGAGGTTATACTTAATATCAGGAAGAGGCAGCTGAAGTTTCTGAGACACAAAATGAGGAAGGAGGGCATGGAGAATTCGATACACATGGATCGAATAGAGGGAAAGAGAGATAAGGGAAAACAACATGTGACATGCCTGGAGGACTTAAGCAAGTGAATGACAGAAGATAGTCTGGGGGAGGAAACAGTGGGAAGGAACTTGTTGAGAGCTGCAAGTGATAGAGGGAGGTGTAGAGCCATGATCACCTACATCCTGAAAGGACATGGCACATAAAAAGAAAGAACATGCTCTCAATTAACTCTACAAATAGATGTGTGTCTTATACATAAAATATGAATTCTAACAGTAATGGTGAGATTAGCTGTTTCTATACAGGAAATGTTCAGCATTCATTGACCAAACAGTTAACATGACTATCAATTGAAATTCATAGAATATTTCTCTCACTTTTCATAACCACTGTTATCATTTTTTCTACGACTGATGGGATTTTCATGCCTAACCTTTTCTTTAACGCAGTGTGTAAAGTTAACATTTTGATTATACCATTATTTTCTCTTTTACTTATATGTGCTACCTACTTTAATTGTTGTTTCTCTTGGAAGTTTTTATGTGATGTGGTTTGGTAAAGTACTTTGTGATTCTGTAGCATGAGTCTATAAGATCTGATAAAGGATTGTATTCTTAGAAGACAGGATTAATTCACTTCAATGTATTTTCAATCATTGATCTGAGAAAACTTGTGTAGAAATTCTATTTATGAATGAGTTGGATGCTATACATGACATCCACATGAGAACTAACAAGACTATTTAATAACAAAGATTTCTCGAGTTAATATTTTGGTTTTGTTAGACAAAATTGGCCCTAGTGCAACCTATTCTGTGTTTAATTTTCTTCTGTACTAAGTTACTAAGTCTTCTGTTATAAGTGATTCATATACCAAGTGTCTACCATTTATTAATTCCATCTTCTGAATTTTTATGCTGGATTCAAGGTACGTGGCATCACTATCCTATTTCTAAATCATAGTTTCTGTTTTGGAAATGTTTAAGTCCTACCTTTTGGAACAATTGGTAAAACATGATTTTTTTTTTCAAAACCATTCTTATACCAACAATGAAATACTTAAATCATCAATATATTCCCTCACTAGCCTCAGAATGGAAAACAAGAGCACTTTCTTCTATTACTAGATTCATTTGGGATGTGATATGAAATGTTTGGATAATCTTGGCCCATTTCTTAACATCTGACTTGGTACATATGCAGGATATAATTTTTGAAATAGAATGGGGGATCCTTGCCATACACCTGATGAAATTTGAAATGACTCGGTGTTTGTGTCTTCATCCAACATATAAGACTTTGTGCATTGATAGAGATCTACTTATGCAATCAGCATTTATCTTGGAGCAATGAATGGGAAACATAATGTAAAAACAGAAGTAGGAAAATTTTAAAACAATCCCAAAGAATCATCAATAGCAAAAGTAATTCTTCTTATTTTATTAACTAAAAATATACACATGGCTCAGTGGATAAAAGTGTTGGTTTATGTAATCCAGTGACTTGACCCGAAGAGTTGTGAGTTCAATACCTGGCCATAACAGAGGTGAACAAAAACTTGAAGTGTTGAGTTAGTAAAAATGGAAAACTGAAACTGAGATATCCAGAAGAGGCATGGTACGTGGAACTAGAACAATCTACCCAGGTGGACAAAATAAAGGGTTTGGTGCAAAATTCCAATCACCTGAAGAAGTCTGGAGCATAGACTGGCCAAAACACCGTGAATACAACAATGATGAAGACAACAGCCTGAACAATGTAAATAGTGTAAATACATTCTACTTTCAGTGAATATATGAAAATAGCAAGAAGAGTAAAGCATGGTTTTTTCTCACTGAATCTACAGTCTGTCTGAATTTATTATGCAAATCACATAAACATCAATGATATGAATTTTCTTTGAACAATTTTGGTCAAATTTTAAATGATTAATTTAGACATCAAAACAAAGCTTGCCAAGGAGGGAACAAATAATTCTTGGTCTGATCTTGTAAAGATAGATCATAATAAATAAGAATGTATGACTAAGGATTACTTTTGTCTGCAAATTATAATGTTCTGTTTTTCTGTCATGTCCATTGAATTTCTGATCACCAACTTTGGTCATTTTTGTTAATTAATTCTTTGTTATTCTCATCTAAAAAAAAAAAAGGCAAAGAACAATAGTTTATTTGAATTCCAAAAAAGGCAGGCACCAGTATAAAAACTGATCTATTATTAGAGAATGAAAGATAAATAAGAAGGTAAATAAAGAAATGACATTCACAAGGAATACAGAATGAGAAATGGGACTATGAAAAAAACAGAGTAAAATAAGAAATCGACCAAGAGAAAAATAAAAATAAAAATAGTTAACAGCTTTTCCAGAGATAAAATTTGGTCATTCTTTTTATTTTTGTTTATTCTCAGCTACAGAATAATTAAGTCTACAAAACTTTTTCTTTCTTTTTCCTGTTCAATATTCACTCTAGCTGATTTTTTTTTTTTTCCAATGAAGCAGCTAAAAGGGGCAATTATTTCCATTTTTCATCTGTAAATATATACCTACCCCCTTTTGTATTTCTCTGATGGCAATCACTTGAAATTGGTACTGCATACTAACCGGTACATGCAGGTAGCATAACATGGAAAGTGCAATCGGGGAGCCAAATTCAAGTCTGTTCACTTTACACTAATACTCTTTGGAAAGGCATGAACCCATTTCGTTCCCACAACTATTGGCTAAGAATCAAAGTAGACACATTGTGCCTTCTCAGGCTAATGTTTTCCACTGGTATAAAGTGGAAAGATTATATTGAATCAACTGCTCAGTCTGCTGCTGGGAATGTTGGTTCACAGTGTTGTGGAAGACAATTTTTCTTACCAGAATCCATCTTGCATATTTATAAGTCTGTAATTTGTCCATGCACTGGATATTGCTACCATATCTGATTTGATGCTTCTGTTACATATTTTGAGATTTTAGATAAAATCCAAAGAAGAATTTGCAATGTTATCAGTCCTGACCTGTCATCTCTGCTTTAATCACATTCCAACTGCCATAACATGACTTCACTATGTCTTTTCTATACATATTTTCATGGTAATTGTTCTGATGAAATTTCCACTTTAGTACCTCAATTTCATGAATTTAAGTGCAGGACTAGATTGGCAGCTAGGTCTCATTTTTTTTGCCTCCACACATGTTACATTTGCACTTTTTGCTGTTGTCTTTATATATTTTAATCTCTAATATGCTTACTTTAAGTGCCTACAATTAGTATTAGGTTGGTGCAAAAATAATGACGCAATAATGTCGTTTTTTGACGTTAAAAAAATACGTCAAAAAACGACATTATTACGTCATTATTTTTGCACCAACCTAATATAATCTGTTTCTCTTTTCAAAGTGTTTTCTGATCTGTTCTGTTTCTCTTTATCTTATCTTTACATACTTTGTCACTATTATCTTTCAGGTTTGTTATTTTTGTCACTGTGCATTGGAAACAGTCAGCATGCATTTTATGCAGGTCCCAAAGATAATAACTGTTTCTCAGGAACTTTGTCCTAGAACTAATATAAGTAAAACATCACCCTGAGGGTAACAGTTCAAATAAATGGTACCTCAGATACGTGCTGTCTTTCATTATGTTTTCTGCTCTGCAGTGACAATGAGAATTAAAAATGTTCTCTCAGGATGGCAGTAAGCAGTGAATTATTTTCTGAGCAACATTTATAATTCTTTGGAGGGCTCTCTTGTCCACTGCTGAGTAGCTGGTATATCAAACAGTAATGCAGGATACCAGCACACACAGAAGCAGCAGCAGGTCATCAGCACTTCTCTTTGTAAATATTTTCAAGGCAATTGTTCTGACAAGCTTTTTTTTTTCTGATGTCCAAACTATATGAATTTAAGCATGCTACTAGATTGGCATCTAGGTCCAACCTGTTTACTGTTGAAATAGCTAAATGCAACCACCATTTCTACCCCAACAGTTTCTTTTCTCGCACTCCCCTCCTGGAACTGTCTTCTGTTTATTTGCTTTCCTGATAACTACAATCATCAAAAATTTAAATGCAATATCAGTCACCATCTTCTATTTTCTTGAATCCTGTTCATCTTTTGTCCATTTCCTTAATCCACCCTATACTCAGTATTTTCTGTAACTCCCTGCATACTAGTAGCATTCCCACCTTGCTTGGGTGTGAAATGATTAAAAAATAAAAATGATTTTTTTTTTCTGAGAATACTCAGTTACTGCTGCTTTAGGTATTTATTATATCATTTAAAAATTTTGATTTTTCTCTTATCTAGTTTAGGAAGAGTCCAGAAAATCTTTTGGCAAAAAAAAAATGCTAGTATTTTTCGATAAGCCATTATTAAATTTGTGATTTCATTTCACATGGGAGTGAAATTTAGGACATACATATTCTGAAAGGTGATATTTAACACATCGGCTCCCACATGACCTTCTGGTGTGTCATTTTCCAATTTCTTTTCTATGAGGATTATTGGCAGTGGGACACTATGATTGGTTGCTTATGACATCATGGTACAAAAGAACCTCATTATTTAAAAATAAATAAATAAATAAATATTTTTCAATATGGAAAATGAGAGTTTGTGTCACTGTAATACTTGTATATTGGGAATTTTCCAAAGATCCATAGGTGGGTTGTGCAGGATTCTGGGTTGTAAAATGGACTTGGTTACCAAACATCACACCAGTGGGTTGTGTGTAATAAATACGATACGATACGATAAATATGATATCCTTGCCTCATATATGAAACAATGTTAAGACAAAGTCACTTGTACCAAATTTAATTAAGATACAGTGTTGGGACCCTTAGATAACAAGGGAAATGTGGTTTGGCACCCAATGTGTTAAATGCATTCATGTGTTAATTGGAAATGTTTTACTGTTAAAAGTGAAAATGCAGCAAAATGAGATTTTTTTTTATTATTTGAGGCTCCTTTATTTCCAGAAAGGGAAAAAATGTTGCATAAACAGCAAAAAAGATATGTGCAATTTATGGTTATGGTGCCATAGCTATCTACTTCAGTTCAGAAGTGGAAATTTTTATCTGGAAGACACTGAGAGCTTTGTCATGTTTGCAATTCTTGAAGATGATCAAATCAGAATGCTAATTAAAAAAAATAATCCAGGCCACATATAAGCAGCTTAAGTTATTTGAAATCATTTGGATACATGAACTGTTATAATATTTAAGAGCCTCATGTTTTAACAGAAGAAAAATTAATGTATTTCATTTTCCATTTGTGGTTCTCTGCTCAAACACAACAAAATTAACTGTTTTTGAAAAGAATGATCACAGGTGATGAAAAATGAATTGTTTACAACAATGCAGAGTGAAACCACTCCAAAAGCCATTCTGCATTCAAAGAAGGTGATGCTATGTATCTTGTATGAGTGGAAGGACATTATGTATTATGAGCTACTTCTGCAAAATCAGAACAAGTACTTTTCATTTTTTAACCACTTCAAGGTAGTAATCAATGAAAAGCATCCAAAATTGTAAGGACCTTCTCTTCCATGACAGACCTCAAGTCTCTTTGCAGAATCTGTAGAAATTGGCACAGCTTGGATGGCATGTTCTACTATGCCTGCCATATTCCCTTGAACTTGCACTTTCAAATAACTACTTATTTCAGTCCCTACAAAGTTCTCTTAATGGGAAGAATTTCAATTCTCTGGGAGCGTGTAAAAACCACTTATTCCAGTTCAACATCCAGAAAGATACCAGATTTTGGAAGATTGAATGAAACTGCCTCAAAAATGGCAAAAGGCAGTGGAACAAAATGGCACATATATGACTGAATAAATTTATGAACAAATAACTAAATATTGTCTTTTTAATTCATTTTTGTTCTGTACATGTATCTCTGCCTAATAAGATTTCTACTGTTTTGGCTTTTCTCTGAAATCTGTTTTGTTCTTTTGAAATATCCTTCACATATTTTTCTTGAATGTTATTCTCATATTCCAAGATATTTCTCATACATTGAATTCAATATTGTTACTTAATAGTTTAATTCTTTCTGTCATTTAAATGTTATGTTTTCCATATTACTTACAAAGGAATTTAGAATCCTGACTGCTTATATCAGTGCTTTCCAGTAATTTCTTGAGGCTTCTGACCAACTCAGAATAATATTCACTGCTTCTGATAGAAGCCAGAAAGTCTAAAACATTCTCTCTGATTAAAATTAATTCTTTTGCATTCCCAGTTTGCTTTTAGTTACCACTTGCCCAGCATTTTGTATCATTCAATCCTCGGTAGGCTTAAACCAATATATTTTTATACAGTTTTAATGTTACCATGTCCAATTCATATATAATTTATAAAATCTTCATAATTACTTCATTTATTGTTATAGTTAATCACTATTTAGTATGTAATTTGTTTAAAAATTATAAGAAAAATACAGTGGGTTCCTTTTAGCTGCATGGCAAGAGATGCAGAAAGTAAAATTAAATCCTTAAAATCATTATCTTTATAAACTGCAAAAACTTAGCCTGGACAAGCATTGGTTTAAACTAGATCATTCAGTTCAGTTTTCTGTTTGACAAATATTTTTAGCTTATCCTTGGATGTTAGTTAAGTTTCTCCATTAAAATTGCTTGTGGACTTGTATTTGGAAGATGAAATTAACTGGTATTATAGTTGTGAAATCTGCCCTGGAATTGCTCAGCTATTTTAAATATCTTTGTTGTAGAGAAAGAACAAAAAAATCACTGACAGCTGCACTTGCCAACTGTAAGCTTCATATCAACCACTTAATGACTTATTACACTCTCTCCACAAGTGAACAGAATTGACTTCTCTCAGTTCAGTGTTCATTTTATATACTGAAGAATATTCAAATATATGTCCCAGAGAAAAATAATATTTTTATTGCCAAACTTTGCACAGCCTATTCAGTGTCTATTTTGATGCTAACCAATAATTCCAGAGTTTCTAGTTATTCTGCTACATTCATGCCCATTGTTTCCACCACAATCTTGAGAAGCAAATGTGCGACCATTTTAAAGATTTGTGAACAGAAAATCTCCCATGATGTTACTCAGCAATGAGATGTCATTGAATAAGCTTATGTATTGTTACATTCACACCAAATATGCATCAAGTTTTGATAGAAGCTATGATTCAATAAGTGAAGTTAAAATAAAATTTTGGTTCAATTTGGCTCTGAATCATTGAAAGTGAATGATTTTTTGGAAGGCCTTCAAAAAACAGAATTCTTGAAAATGTTGGATGAGTGTAGGTTGCAACCAAAAGAAATCAACAATTGACAGACAGTGTAAGAATTAGAAGATGATATTACAGAATGTATAGGCTAGCCAAAAATGGCCTGTGACTGACTCAAAATAATATTCAACCCAAACTCAATAAGTGTGGTTTGAACCCTGTCAGTGTGGAATCCTGACAATGATGGATTGTCTTTAAGTTTTTAATATAAGACTGAAAATGAACAAAAACTGTAATGTTGCAGTAATAGATGAGTGAAGATGCCTTTCATTCCCAGGTACCTTGGTTTCAGCAAAGTGTAATCAGCCATGATATGAAGACAACTAGCTGGTTAAAATGTTGAGATCTCTCCTATCTCCTACTGCATTGCACTTCCTTCAGGAAACAATGCTTACCATGTTCCCTCTGAGATAAAGTAAGGAAAAGAAGCCTAAGAAAAATTGTCTTTCTTTCATTCAGTCTGTGATATATTGTTAGGTGCTTGATATAATACATTGCTAATAAATCACTAGAATCCAAGCTAACTTAGATTCTAGTGGTTTTTGTAAAAGAAATTACTAATACTCCAAAGAAAATGAAATTTCAGCATTAAATGAAAAGATATGCCACTAAACTGTCTAAGTCTGTACTACCTAATCCAGGATTTCCTCAAAGAAAGCCAAAGGGCACAATACTGAACATGTGATAATAACATCCAAGATGAAAATATTAATAATGTTAATAATAATTAATAAAATAAAATTGTTTAAAATAATTTTTAAGGAGAATAAGATGCCATTGCTCTAGGTAAGATACCTTTTAATTAACTTAAGATGCCCAATGAGTCGGGCATGGTCTTAATCATCTCTGGGGACCAAATCTGATATATTATACTCTAATATATTTGTACCATAATGGCAAGTTCCAAACTCTTCATTATTGGATAATAATATTATAGTTTGTTTGGCTTGGTGCCTGAAACTAATTATGAGTATGCCTAACTAATGGTATAATATTAGATGGCAAGATCATTTTAGGACAGGCCTTGTATTATAAAATGTAGTGGCAATAGTGATAGTATCTTTAAAAATACTTCTTCTGACATTAAAAAAGATTATTCTGCCACATTCCCGTTCTCCATTGCATTGGATATGAATATAAAGATGTGTTTCCTAGTTCTTAACAAATTGAGAATCATGGGTACATATTCATAAACCTGCCCAATATTTAAACATTATTGATTCCAGGTTTGTAGGATTCTATCATACACAGTTTGTGTTTCCATTGCTAGATTTTTTTTCTTCTTTTCAGAATCTTTGATCAATAAATGACAACTCATTTTTATGTAGAATTCTTGGTTTTCTAATAAGTAGTGGATCTTCTAAGCAAGTTTTCCTGTTATGGACCTGTGATCATTATTATTATTATTATTATTATTATTATTATTATTATATTCCTTTTCTTACATTTTTTTTAAAAATTGGACTTGACTTGCTCTTAGTTATTTATTAATATTTTCAGTTTGTCTACATGCTGTAATATTATTAATAGCAATATATACATATATCTCAAATGGACCACAAGGATGTTTGAGATATGCATATCTACTTTATATGCTGCATCAAGATGTAGGCTCTTCACAACTTCCTGTCCTTTGTAGCTCTTAATAAATTTTGTCTTTTTGCTAAACCCTGTTCTGTCATCCATTTATGCAAGTTTGTTAGGTAGGTTACTCTGTCCTCTTGCTTTCAACCTGTCCAATGAGTATCAGATTTTCCAAGCCCTCTTTCTTTATTATGTGTCCCAGAAATTTCATTTGTCTCTTCCTGATGTTAAGTATAAGTTTTCTTTTTGTTTCTATTGCTCACATAATCAGTTCATGGTATTCTCATCATCCTTCTGTAGATTTTCTGTTGTTTTAAGTCTCTTCTTCGTCTTTGAGGAGATTATCCAGCACTGTTTCAGTATTTTTATGTTTCTGCCAATTTACAGGAAAGACTATTGGTAGTATTGACAAACATTGACCTTTGTGCCTGCAATAAGATGGAATGTCAATAGAACAGTTCTTTCCGATGACACCTCTTTTTTTTTAATTACCTTCACTCTTTGGCAATGTTTATTGTTTTAAAAAGTGATGTTTAGAATTGAAGTAAAACCTAAACATATGATGTAAGTGAATTTATACATATTTTTTTGTTCTTGAGAACAAATTCACTTTCATTATATGTTTACTATTTATATTGATTGATGGAGTACTATAAAAAAATAATTATAAGGACCAGCTTACAGCCATATTACATTGAAATATCTGTTCTCATCTGATCACTGAAGTTATATAACATTGAACCTGATCAGTATCTTGATGGGTGACTGGTCAGGAATACAAGATGCTGTACACTTTGATATGCAAAATGGTGTAATGGATAAAGGCTCAGAATGAGAAATTGGAGAGATGAGTTCAAATTCCAGTTGGGTTTGTTATATTCACTCACATCCAAATACCCTTGGGAAAGGTATGAATTCACCTCTTCTCACCCCAACTATGGATTAAATAGTAAGACTTGTATCAGAAAATCATTATTATCTCTTACAACCCAGAAATGTTTTGGTTTCAAAAAGTGTGTTAGGCCATAAAAAACAAATCCATCAATCAATCAATATAACTGATAATAATAAAAAATATGAAATCTATCATTCATTTGGAACAGTTTAAAAACTTGTGATATGGCCTTGATGCAACTTATCAACCAATAAGAGGAAACGTTACTGTGTGGCTGAATAATAAGGGTCAACATTCTGTTCATGAGACCCAGATTTCAAAAGAATTGAAGGAAAATGGTTAATTTGCTGCATATAATAGATAATAATTCCAAAACTCACTTTAAATGACCAACATAACAAAAAGTTATATCACTTATCATCCTCCATAATTCCTCCTCCTCCTTTCTATAATGTTGAAAGATTTTTTTTAATATTTTAGATGTGAATTTGGACATATTACATCATTTTTTCAAATATGTTTTTTTTCTGTGTGTACAAATACAGGTTTATACCTCCATTTTTAATTTCAGGAACAATGAAATGCATTGTAAAACTAAGTTTTACTATTTTGTTAGTTTAATTTATTAACATTGTCATTCAGATATATTCATTTATATCTTGATTTTCTTATGTATGTGTGAAGAGCGGGTATACATATCTTGAGGTATTGTTTCTTATTTAATTGAAACTGCTACTTTTAAAACAGTATGTATAAAAATACTTAATGGTTTACTACACACAATGAAATCAAAAATCCATTGAATAATTGTGATTAAATTCTTAGATTTGAATAGTGGCTATTCTAACCTTATCAAAGGTTTTTATGCTTTAAAAATATTTTTGGAAACATCCAGAGATAAAGTAATTTTGATTTCTTGCTATAAATGTGAATTAATACTAAAACCATAACAGGCATTTATTGTAAAGAAAATTACATTAAAATTAATGACCTTAGATGTTAATCTTAAATGATACTATCTTATTTAATAAGGAACTTGTATCCTGGTGTTCAACTTAGTGAGCCAAGTTACTTTTCAATAGCCAGCTTCTTCATCTTGTTTCTCATTTAATAGAAATGTTATAAGTTATCATTGCAAAATCTAGATTTATCAGTAAGAATGGAATTCTTATCACTGTCCAACTGAAAAATGGATGGCAATATTTTAACAAAAGAGTAATTTGAGAGAAAGAACCAAATAATACTAAAGCTCAAGAAATTTTGGATTTGAAGCTAAAAATATTGAGTGTTTTTTCTGGTTATTGATTATGAAATTTAAAAATGAAATTCAATCATTTTCCATAGGAGATAACTGTTGAGAAAGAAAAAAAGATTCTGTCTGAAATCTTGGAATGATGAGTTATTTACATTTAGACTAGTGTCCTTATCTTTGTTGTTGTTATCCCAATGTTTTGGCTGCTGTACCATCCAGCTTTCTTCATGTGTCTGTCAATCCTTCACGGAATTTTGAACAACACATCCCTAATTTAATCTACAAGGATAGATTGTTCTCGTTCCACTTACCATATCTAGGGATATCTTGTCTTGTTCTCATTTAGTATTTCTCAGTTTATTACATGCCCTGTTTCCGCAGGGTCTATGTCTGTACTACCTGAACCAGGGATTGAACTCACTATATCACCAAATTCAAAAAACAGCACTTTCCCCAAGGAAAACAACTTTGGAAAAGTTATGTTAATAACATCAAAGATGAAAATATTAATAATGAAAATAAGAAAAATTTTTAGCTTTATAAGGTGGAGTTACATACATACATACACACATATATATATATATATATATATATATATATATATATATATATATATATATATATATGTATTTAAGTACTGGTACTGTAAACTTTACTTATTTTTAAGACCGATTCATTCATTGACACATGAAGCAGCCTGTTATTGTTTTTTTTTCAGTATTTTACCATTTTTCTTTTAATAAAGACTAGCAGTAGAGCCCGGCATTTCCCGGGGATATAACAGTAAAAGATAGATCAAGTATCGACCATCATAAAGACTGAAAAATAAAATTGACAAAGATTATTGTTTAAGGTTGACAGAGACACATGTCTTAATTAGTTTTATTTTTTTGTTTTATTATTTTTTTTTTTTTACAAATTGGTCAAACTCAAACAAAAACATTGTTTTCAATCATTATGAGTCTACCAATTGAATAGAATTTTATTATAAATAATTGTCTTGTAAATGGAATTTTTAAAGAATTCTGAATGTAAAAATAAAGAAAAAAAGTGTGCAAGACAATAAGAAACACTACCTGCCAAAAAAAAGTGAAGTTTTGTTGAAATCAGTTGAAAACTGTAGGAAATTCAATCCCATATATAAATGAACACACACACACACACACACAAACAACCAAGCTGGGTTTTATAATAAGTATAACTCGATATTAATAAGTATAACTTGATATGATTTGTCCCCCTTTCATTCATGCCTCTTAATCGTGTTTTCAAAATGATTTTGAGCAAAAACAATTGTTTTTCCAATTTTTGGTACTGTCAGAACCACCGCAAGGTAATTTTACGTAGTCGTGTGAAGTTTTGTTGAAATCGGTTGAAAAATGAAGGAAATCCAATCCAATATATAAACGTACAGACACACACACACACAATCTGCATTTTATAATAACTAAGATGAAGAAATCAATATACAGTATTCTTGATAATTACTTTTTAAAATGTTAAAAGTGCTTGGGTAAAATGCATGTTGTACATTTATAAATGGTGCTGACTTGATAGAGGCTAGTCTACACAAAAGTGAAGGGGATATATACTAAGCCAATAAATCTTCAAGAATAAAGGGATTTTTGCAGCTATAGAGTGAGATGTGCTTATCAAATACCATGTTTTTTGTAAACTGGCTTTTGGAAAATTCAAATAAGAAGTTCAGTATCAAGAGCTGCAAGAGATTCTACCACATTCGGGTCCTGGCAAAAACAAAAAAAACAAAAACCAATGCAAATGAAATAAACATATTGTCTTTTTAGTTTGAATTATTGCATAAATAATTGTATAAATGCTGAGATAACAAAATACAAGAACAAAGCATCATTACTATAATGAGATTCATCACCACATCTGTCATCCATACTGATATATTCCAAAACTTACACTAGCTGATTGCTTCCAAGACTGCTCCAGTTAATGCTTGAAATTGCATAATGCAAAACCATATATAGTTTTTTTTTTAATATATACCTTACATACCTATGATAAAATTTAATTTCTTTTTTATGCTATTGTTCGCCCAATACAAGGCCTAAGAGCCACTTAAGGCAGAAGGTTGCTGAATGAAGTTGTTATAAGAAAATGACATAAGAAGTGAATATTATGAGGATATGTAGGTCAGATAATGGTTGACCCTAGACTTGAAGAGTTTAAGTGGTTGGGGAACAATCTTTGCAGAAGTCTGTTCCACAAAACAGCAGACGTTGTAAAAAAAACAAAGTACAAAAACAAAGCTGTCTGAATGAAAATTTCTTCTTACCAATGAAATATGAAGGGACTGAGGTTGATTTGAACATGTGTATGGCACAACTTAGATGTAAAGGTCTGAACTTATTGAACTAATAAATGTAGCTCATCTGAACATTTTTCATTGAAATATTGAAAGAGTAGTGAGAGGCTTGCAATATTTTGTCTGTGGGAAAGAAGTTGTTGAGTGGAAAATAATTGTTCACTCCCCCCACCCTCTCACTAAGGCCACATTGGCATTTTTGAATTCTCTCAAGGCTAGAAAGAAGGATGAGGCAACTCCAAACCAGATATGGCAGGAATTGTCAATTTTTTGTTTGATCTTTTAAACCAATGATTCTCAACATGGTCCAGGTGAACCATCAGTGGTCCACATAGCATTTCTAGTGGCCCACAGAGTATTCATAGCCATAAAAAATTGTAGCCATTTCACCAAAATGTATCTAAATTATTTATACATTCAAGAATTAAAAAATATATTTTCTTTAATTACACACATATCCATTATATTTGAAAATTTCAAAATTATGTGTTAAGCAGGGCTATATTTATTTTTTATCATATATATTTTATATATATATATATATAAATATATATACTATAAATTTTTATTCATTTAAAAAATTATTCCTATATTAATAGATCACTATACAATATTGTTTGATAATAAATTTGATATCATCAAAATTGATTTTGATATCCTGCATTTATCCTGTGTTTGCTAAAATAATTTTTAAAGTGTAAAGATGGACCTTTGTCTTTTCATTGAGTATTTAATGTGAAAAATGAAGAGCCTAAATGTAAAAGTAGGAGTGGTCCATTTGAATTTTTTGAAGAAAAAAAATGGTCTATGGACTAAAAAATGTTGAGAAGCACTGTTTTAAACCCACAGCATAGCAGGGGCAGTCAGCAATAATAAATGCCATATGTGATACACTCTTGTGTAATCATTTCTCTTTCAATTCATGACTGAGTAGCAGAATATTTTCCTGCAGTAGGTTTCTGCTTCTTTCTGCAGTAGACTGGTTGCCTACCAAGGCTATAGCACCCAGACTATCCTATTCTTCAATCCATAGTTGGAGGCAAAAGAGATAGATTCATACCTTTTCCAAGGGTATTTGCATGTAAGTGAAAGAAACGAACCTGACTGGAATTTGAAATCAGTTCTCTAATTTCATATTCCAGGCCATTATCCACCACACCACACATCCAATAATAAAATAGAATAATTATAAAAAAATATTCTTAAGTTATGTAACAGAAAATTAATTCTTACCATAAAGCAATTTAGCATATAATTATTTATTTTCAAAAATGTCTTCTGTATTGGCGCAAGTGAGGAGTAAAATTAATTTTCCTTTTCAGCAGACTAATCATGGTTCTAGGTACAGTAAGTGTTATCTAGAAGACCCCATCAAAATACAGTATGTGTTATCTAGAAGACCCCATCAAGATACAGTAAGTCTTATCTAGAAGATCCCATCAAGATACAGTAAGTCTTATCTAGAAGATCCCATCAAGATACAGTAAGTCTTATCTAGAAGGCCTCATGAAGGTTCAAGTTACAGTAAGAATTATTAGCAGGGATACAAACTCTGAGAACCTGCATGATGTTCATCTCACAGAAAAAGGATTAAAACTCTATACATAATAGTCTAACATGATAGCAATAATTACAGTGAAGTTATCTGAATCTAAATACAACCTAATGCTAAGCTATTCCAGTCAATATTGCACTAAATACAAGAAGTCTAAAACAAGATACTTCCAACTAAAAACTACCAATGCTAATGTACAAAAGGAAAAATATAAATACTATGTAGTTACACCAACATACTAAAAGTCATAGGTGAGTAAAATGCAAAGATAAAGGCAGGTGTAGATACTGTATCTTGACGTCATAGAAATGGCAAGATCTACATTTGCTGTGCTCTGTCAGTAATAGACAAGCAACACAGACTAAAATACTATCCAAATTCAGTGCAGCGCATATCGAATGTATATCCAGCAGATTGGTTCAGCATTCTCTAGCTTCCATGCGAGAAATTAGCAGAAGACCCACCAGCATTCTCCTGTTAACACTATGACATCAAATACATGACCTTGTTTAGGCTTGTGACATCACTAATTCGGCCTTAGATGACTTGGAAACTTGCAACATGAGTCACAGTTTCAACCAGAATTGATTTGGGGATGATGGTAGGGTTTGGGTGGTGTGATGCAGACCTCAGTTGTCTTAATGGTAGCAGTTTCATTTGTACTATTGGTCATAAGTTATATCTTCTGGTCCAACTAAACATGTTATTAGTCAGCACTATGTTTCATTGCTTTACCAATATTTTCACCTATTTATGGACTCCATGTACTCCCAACAAAATGGGTAATTTCAGCATTGTGTAATTGTACCCAAAGAACTTTCTGGAGACTTCCAATAAACTGTGGGAACATGTCAAATTAAACATGGTTGAAAGTCCTATTCACATGATGCTGTATCAGACAGTTATGGACAGCTATTGAGATGCCATAGATGCAGGTCTTCTTCCCACCTGTGGAATTAATATCACATTGAGTTGTTGCATTTGATTGTGCTAGAAGTGGTCAGACATGATACTATACACATATCCCATGTGTATAGATCAGCTATGACAAATTTAGTATAGAAGTGGAAATTGAACATAGAATAGGCTACTCTAGAGGTAGTTTCAGCCAACACTGCAAATTACTAGCAAACTAAAACATTTACCTAAAAACTCATGTTTTTAAATAACCTCCACTGAGACATAGATACTGATGTCATTCATGGCATCAAACCTTCTCAGATCAATGATTAAAAATGGCTTTGAGTGAATGAAGCATATAAATCTTAGGATCATCCTTCATTGATGGTTGGTTGGTTGGTTGGTTGCGTTTTATGACATATCAGCCACTGTGGGTCATTTAATGCCAAATTAATGAATATATATATATATATATATATATATATATATATATATATATATATATATACAGTACTATTAAACATATAGCTGGCAACATTATTTTTTCAAAAACGCATAGCTGGCAACATTATTTTTTCCAAAGAACGTATAGCTGGCAACATTATTGTTTCCAAAAAAAAAAAAAACGTATAGCTAGCAACATTATTGTTTAAAAAAAAAAAACGTATAGCTGGCAACATTATTGTTTCCCAAAAACGTATAGCTGGCAACATTATTTTTCTGAAAACATTATCTGAGGCCTTGTTGTTGGACGTAGTTTATCGTCATACCCAGGACGCTCCTTCATTGAGTATGGTGGACTGGTGGTACATAGTCATAAAGAACAGTACCAAATAAAAGAAACCACATCACTAGAGTACTTTCAACAATAACAACAACTAAAATGGATATCACATGTAACTGGAAAAGAAAACAATGGTACTGAATTCTGAGTCATGGATGAGAAGGACTGACTAACCAAAATTTATTTTGCATATGCTTTAGAAAAGATTTTGTAATAAGTGATAATTAACTGCTGATTTTTCAATAATAGCAAAAATAGCTTTAAAATATTTTACAATATATATATATATATATATATATATAATACAATGAATGCATTACAAAGATGCATTAACCCACTAATCGTACAATGAATGTTATGATCCTTGTTTTTTAAAATTATAAACTGTATTAGGTCTTCCTTAAATATGCAAGAACTTTCAACGGTTCCTCCAGTCATCATCAGGAATGGAAACTATTTTGGTTTTGGTAAAATTCAGGTAGCATCCAAGACAAATATATACAATTTACTTATATATATAAGTAAACACTATCTTTTCAAAACATAAATGATCATGGCTCTTTATAAATTACCATCAATTGCCATACCTTCCTGGAAAAGACAATTGAGTGGTTTTCTCCATAGTTTTGAATTCAGTATAATTCTTTTCCTTGGCTGGTGACCATCCAAAGCTAGAGGGTCCAGTCTTACCCTGCTATTTAAACCTTAGCTGGTAAGTAAATATATATTTGATTTATTCACAAGAGAGCTTAATCAGATCCAGAAATCCTTTTTGCAGTTGACATCATGTAATCATGTAAAAATTTGTCACTTGATATTTAGAGAAGAGGTGAGTACAACCAATTTTGCTTGCTTTCTGGAAGGCCATATATATGGTACTTGAACCAAGCAACAAGAACTGAGGTATTTTGTGTATATTTTAGAAAAGACATTACTTTCTGACTTTGAAAAGATGGCAAGCATAACTTGATGTATATTTGGTTTGACAGGTTCATTTTATCAGTAGATCTAGTTTTCTCCAAATTTCTGCTTAAATGGCTCAGTGTAAAGAACAAACTTTTTTTGATACTGAGTTTAGAAGTAACCTTTTAGCTGGAAGGAAAATCCTCTTCAGAATTTAACTTTATTTTTTTCTAATTCTTGTGTAAAACAACCTTTTGCTTTTTCCCCTTCATTTATCCAATCCAAATTTGATTAACTCATTTGTTATTGTTGTTCTTGTGTGACTAAATAATGGTTTTGACACAAGGCAAAAAGAGAATGAAAAAAAATTGAGCTTCTGATTAAATATAAGTCCAGCGTTAATGTAATTGTCATGTAATGTTAATCTAATACAAGCCGTTTTCGAAAGTTCATTGATCAGTTCTGTATTATGGTATTTGCTATGAAAGCATCTGTGTGTCATCTTGCTTCCTATCTTGACTTCCTCCTACCCTTGGGTTAAAGTAGATTGTCTCATAATTACTAAAGTACTTCTGTTCCACACTTGGAATCAACAAAACGCATCACTTGGCAATGTGAGTGGGTCGCTTACCAACTAAACAGTGTAGTATCTAAAGATTTTCAGCAAGTTGAACGATTTAGAAAGACTAACAACCAATGTATTTTTTTACAAAGTTATTGATTTAAGGTTTGACTTGGAGATGGTAGGCAATATGACATATTCAATGTCTCTTAAATGAGCATCCTTGTCTTTCTTGTTTTTATCATAATGTTTCTACAGCGAAAACATCATAATATTTCTCCAATGAAAACATTACTTTATCCAAAGAAATTTAGAGAGAGAGAATGTATAAAAAAAATAGCAGAAAATATTAAAATCAAAATTTTAAAAAAACGCATCTATGAGCACAAAAGAGAACTCTCAAAAAACAACTTAACTAATGCATTAGTCATACATAGAAATAAATTCAACCACAATTTTGATTTTAAAAATGCTACACACATAAAAAAAGAAAATAACTCACTCAGAAGGAAAATCCTCAAGAGTGCTGCCATTGAATATTATCCAAATATTAATCTATGCCCAGGCTTTTTCCCTATTTCACCTTTCCTAACAGAATTACTACTCTCCCAAGCAAACGTGCACAACTGTGTCAAGAAATCAAAAGAAAATGGTTGAATTCGTCAGCACAACAATAAAAACAATATTTCCACACATGATAGTACTTAACATAATTTTCAGTTAACTATATGAATATAATAGCGTTTTCTAAGTTCATCCAGTTGCTAAGGACATTTTGTTTTGTTATTATTAGTTAATTTGTTTTAATGAATTAATTTCACTTTTGCCTTGAAAAAGTCCACATTGGATGAAACACGTCAGCTAATATTACACTTTTCTTATTGTATTTTACATTTATAAATGAAAGTTAATGTTAAAAGCTTGGCTGTAATTTGAACTGATACCCATTACATTATCCACACACACACATATTAGTGGTGACTTTGGGGGTTGTGGCTGTGGCTGTTGGGCTCAGTCTGTGTGGGTCAACATTGAAGTATATCTATTTCAAAGCAACAAAAATCTTTTGTAATGCATCATTTTCGTTCTTGACTTCAGCTAGATCCAAAATTACTGTTTTAACTCTGTGCCTCAAAATATTGAGAGAAATTGAACCTGTATTCCCTTTTTAATAGAAGAATCTGCCTTAAAGCTAATGTTACTTAGCTACAAGAAGACATTATAAGAAAACAAAACTCAATTACCCTTGTAATAAAATCAGTAATAGATTTTAAAGGAACTCTTAAGCACTTAAAAGTCTAATGCTCATCACAATATAAATAAAAAAAAATAGAGAATGCTTTTCATGAAATAGGGGGACATATACATATATCCAAAAATTTATAAAAATTACAAAATTATCAAAATATTTAAGCAGAAGAGATGCTCTCAACCTATTGTATGTGGCAGGAGCAAATGAAAGACATTCCCAGAAAATGCATTTTTTTTTTCAAAATTTATAATTACTGTTATTCATAAAGTGTTTATTTAATTTTTTTTTCTTTACAGACATTTTTATAGATTTATGAGTAAAACAATTTCTTTTCATATTTATTTCTCTATAAAATGGTAAATAATATATATTTTTTTTTTTAGTGGGTTCACACATTTTTATAATCTTGTAAATATAAAATTATTCTTGTAAATAAGCAATAAGTAAATAGTGTTAAATATCTTTCTACAGATATATTTCTGAGATGAGGTATTGTAACAATTTACACTATTTACATCGTTTGGACTGTTGTCCTCGTCTTTGTAGTCATATTTACTATGTTTTGGTCGTTGTACACTCCTGGCCTTCTTCAAATAATATATTCTGGAATTTCAAACCGAACACTTTATTTAGCCCACAGGAGTAGATTGTTCTAGTTCCACATGCCATGCCTTTTCCAGATATCTCAGTTTCAGTTAATTCCCTTTATTAACTAACTTCTCCAAGTTTTTGTCCACCTCTACTGTGGGTAGGTATTGAACTCACAACTATTTGGGTTAAGCCAGTTTTGGATTACTTCAACCAATGCTTTTATCAACTGGGCAATGTGTCCTTGTTTTTAATAACAAACCTATACCAATACATATATGCTATTCACCCATACATTCTTTGACGAGATAAATTTAGAGTGTCTTTCTGATTGGACAAATTCCAATTGTGACTTGGAAATTGCTGTTTTTTTATATGAGAAAATATGATATTTACTTTGAATTTTAATCATAATGACATCTCTCAAGAGAAATTGGTTTCAAGTGGCACTCTTGAAAAACATCCTGCTGTTAGACAAAAAGCAAAGCCAAGTGAATTTTTAATAGGTTAGCCTTAAATTTTCAGATGCTAGAGAGAAACACATGTTAATCGTAGAGCTGAGGTCCAATTCCTGTTAGGTTTGTTATATTCACTTATGTGCAAATAACCTTGGGAAAGGTACGAATCCACCTCTTCTCCCCCAAGCTATGGGTTAATTAGTAGGACTCATATCAATTAGGTAATTTCATTTTTATCCAGTAAGTATAAATACAGCCTGGTGAAATGAAGAATTTGAATTCTAATCATTAAAGAACATATTGATCTTTAAATAAATGTTTGTTTTTTGGGGGGTTTTTTTTGTAATAGCCAAAATTCTAAGATTAAACAAATTGACTACTTTGATATGCACAAATCGTTTTGGAGATGAAAAAAAAAATGTTGATACTTACTGTTCGACATGTATCCATAAATTCTTCCAATGATATCACACCATCTTTATTTAAATCCATTTTCTACAAGAAAAGAAGAGAAACAGAATCTTAAATGTTCTGATTTTAAGTTTATTTTCTATTAGAGAAGAAGATTCTTAAACAATTTAAGGAAGTAAGTGCCAATCAATGGAGCAAATACCTATTAGTTATTTTTTCAATAGCAACTTGTGAAAAACATTCTTCAATAATGACTATCAAGATTTTTTTTTGTTCATTTAGACATAAGAAAATCAGCAAAGAAAAAAAAACTCTTAGACATATTCTTTTAATTTGTTGAAGGCTAACAGCCACATTATGTTGAAACACTGATTCCCATATGATCATCAAATTTAAGCAATGTCAAGCCTGGTCAGTACTTAGATCGGTGACCATTTGGGAATACAGCAGGGTTAGGGTGCTGTAAGCTTTGATGTGCAGGTAATTTAATGGATAATGGGTTAGAATTGTTAATCGTAGAGCTGAGGTCCAATTCCTGTTAGGTTTGTTATATTCACTTATGTGCAAATAACCTTGGGAAAGGTACGAATCCACCTCTTCTCCCCCAAGCTATGGGTTAATTAGTAGGACTCATATCAATAAATTATTATTATTTTAAAAAAATATTCTTACAATCTAAAAATATTTTCTGGCTTCAAATAACCTAATAAAGAGTTGATAAACTGTAGAAAATGAATGAATCAATAAATTAATTTGTTCCAGATATGAAAAGAGAGAAAAACTTGAAAAGTATGTTTAACACTAAAACTCTGGATATTTAGAAAAAATAGATCTTATTAAGGGTGAATAGATGTAACAGCTTTCAGCTGTTACTACCTAAAAAGGAAAGATAATTATGGGAGAGTGGCTTGCCAAAATGTTCATTTATCTATCAGGTCATCCCATAAGTTCTGTCCGAATTTTGAATAAAGAAAACAAGTGACCAAATGTTACATTTAATTACAGATTCAATCAACAATGTATTTTCCCTGATTATCTATGACTTCCTTCCATCTATTAACAAGCTTACTAATTCCATTACTGTAAAATTCTTTTGGCTTTGATTCGAAGAACACACAAATGTCAGTTTTAACCTCTTCTGGTGTTACAAAAGCTGTTTCTTCCAAATGATTCTGTAAGCTATGAAACAAATGGTAGTCTGAAGGAGCAAGATCAGGAGAATAAGGTAGATGAGGAATTTTCTCCCAACCAAGTTCTTTGATCTTTTGTGACATGATTCTTTCTGTGTGAGGTCACGCATTGTCCTGATGAAACATCACCTCTTTTTGATTCACTAGAGCAGCTCTTTTTTTCCTCAAAGCTTGGTTCAAATGCTCTAATTGCTGACAGTATATTTGAGCATTAATTGTTGCATTAGGTAGTAAGAATTCAAAGTGGATTATTTCTTGGTGATCCCACCAGATTGAAAGAAGAACCTTTTGCCCATGAAGTTTCCTTCTCGGCTGTGGTTGGGGTCCTTCCCCTTTACCAAGCCACTGTCAATGATGCTTAACATTTCGATAAAAGATCCATTTTTCGTTGCCAGTCACAAGTCTATCCAAAAACGGTGAAACAAGTTAGCGAGAATAGAGAGAAGAGCAGATGTCAACTCGGGATTTGAGGTTGTTTTCAGGCAATTCATGAGGCACCCATTTTCCAAGTTTAGGAACTTTTCCAAGTCGTTGAAGATGTCGATGAACAGTTGTATGGTTTGAACTGAGAACCACTGCCAATTCCTCAACTGATAAAGCAGGATTTTCTTCAAGGGCTACTTCAAGAAGATTTTCATTAAACTCAACTAGATGTCTGGTTCAATCTTCATCTTCAAGGGTGAAATCTGCGCCTCTGAATTTTGCAAACCATCTTCTGCAAGTTCTTTCATTCACACATTCCTCTCCATAAACTGAGTGAATGTTTCTAGCTGCTTCTGCTACTGAGTTCCTTTCTTGAACTCATAAATCATTATCTGCCTCAAATGATTCTTGGGTACTTCCATGTTAACAGGATTTTAATCAAACAAAATTTAATTTTATTGTTCTCTGAAATAAAATTTGATCAGTTTAAATGCATTTAAACATAAAAATAATGTTCAGCTCCATTAGACATTATAAAATACTCTTTAAATTTTGTTCATTTTAACAAAAAGTTAAAATTCGAACAGAACTTATGGGATGACCTGATGTACTTTAAATTTGATATATTTAAAAAGGAAAACTTTAATAATTTAATTTTAATAAGGATTGAGAGAAACTACTTAATTCTGTCAGAAACTAAGCAAAGTATTAAAAGAGAGGACAATTTTCTTTCAAATGAAAAAGAAAGTTCTGGTCTGTCATGTATTTATTTAACACATGAATACATGTATTTGTGAAACAAGGTCGAAAAGGGAAGTGGGGAAAGGCTGGTCAACACTGTCTATCCTATACCTAGCTGATCTGACTTACAACCCATCCACTCTAACAATTATTGTTATCACCACAAGAACTCATCCTTCTTCATCCAATCACAACATATAGCATAATACCACATTTTCAGGTGGGTGGGGGCAATAAAACCCCAATGCTGATAAAATGGAATTCTGGACTGTTATGTAATGTCTAGTCTCTTATATGGCAATGAATGCTGGACAATTTCCTTACAGTTGATTAGGAGAAACTTGAAGCAACAGAGATGCTGTTCTGTAGACAAATAGGATAATAGAAAGTAAAATGAAACTGATGCTAACAATAAAAAAAATGATATATAATGAGAAAAGGGGGCTTAGAGAATTTAAAACTCATAGACAAGAGAATTTGAGAACCATCAAGGGATCTACTTGAGTTTGTTTGAATGGATGGTAGAACAAGGATGAAAAGTAATGCTAAAGGGTAAAAATCACTACGATTTATAATTATTAATTAAAGAGGCCAATAGCCATCATCATTACCAGCTGATATTCACATCTTTGTTTGTGGTGTTCAAATACATGTCCTGTTTCCAAATAGCTTACAGCCACATGACACTGAAAAAAAATTTCTATATGATTACCAAATTAAAGCAATGTTGAGTGTGGTTAATACCTAGATGGGTAACTGTTTGGGAACACCAGGTACTGTATCTTTGGATATGCAGGTGGTGTATTGCATAATGGCTTGGAATTGTTAATCAGAGAGCCAAGTTCCAATTTCAGTTGGGTTCATTATACTCATTAATGGGCAAACACCCTTGGAAAAGGTGTGCATCCAACTTTACCCCTCCCAGATTTGTATCACTAAACTATTATTATCTCAGCTTTCAATCCTACATGATGGAAGCTCTTCTCCCAATCTTCTTCAAAAACTGCTGCCCTTGTCTCTGATTGGATCCTTTCTGGAATGGAGATTTCTATACCCCCCCCCAGCAATTCCAGCATAAACCAAACAGTCAACCTTGGTTCATCCCTGAATGTGCTGCAGCCATAACTCACCAAAATGATTACTTCAATATCTGTCACAAGGAGAAATGTAGTTCAGCCATCACTGCATTCACATTCAGAACTGCATGCAATTGCTGCAAAAAGTTCTAGAAAATGCCAAGAGCAGCCCAGCCCAAGTTTGAAAAGAAACAAATTAGATCCCATGAATTTTGGAAGACCAATCAAATCATGAACAGAGGTAAAACGGCTGTGCCTACAATCTTAAATGTCCCCAAGGTGATATCTTTGACTGATAAGGCAAAACTCTTTGCCTCCATCACAACATTCAATGACAAAGACAATCCACTCCCCAAGTTTCAAGCACAATCTCAGTAATATTACCATCACAGCATGAGAAGTCTCCAAACTTATAAAAGGCCTTGACCCTAAGAAAGACACTTGTCCAGACAAGTACTTAAATACATCAACCCGGAATTATCTCCAATCATTGCAAAGTTACTTAACCGATGCTTGAAGGAGAAGTCCTTCCCATGCCTTTGGAAGGTGTCAAGCGTATGCCTGGTTTTCACGAACAAGGATGTGCAATCTTTCCTCTCCCCGTACAGGACCACAATCTCCTCAGTATCATCAGCAGACTTTTTGAGGCCATAATCAATAAGAGGATCATTGAGCAGCTAGAAACGAACAACCTCTTCAGTGATGAGCAGTATGGGTTACTGTTGACATCCTAACTACCATCACTCACAGAATCAGTTAGGCTCTTGACAACAAACAAACCTTGAGGACCATAGCACTAGATATCTCAAAGTCTTTTGACAAGCTGTGGCACAAAGGCTTACTATGCAAGTTCTCCAGTGATGGAATCACCAAAAGGGTCTACTCAATCATAAAATCCTTCCTAGTGGGTAGGTCTATGAAGCTAGTTATCAATGGCCAGTCCTCTGGAGCCCTAGAGGTCAATGCAGGCATCCCACAGGGGTTACTCCTCAGACCAATGCCTCATTTTGATTTTCATAAATGATCTGCCAAAGATCATTTGTAAACATCTATGCCAATGGTACGACTATAAACAGGTGTACCTCTGAAACTCTTGATGGTCAGAGATTGGTTTCTTTTCCAATCTTGCACAAACTACCCATTGAGGTAAAAAAACTGGCTGGTTACATTCAATACCCTGAAGAATAAGCTAGTTACATTCCATCATTGCCGATCTGACACTGAACTACCACCAATCAGGATGAATGGAGGTCTTCTTGGGGAGGCACTGTGCTTTGAAAGACAAACGAACACCTGACCTAAAGTGGAACTTGTATATACAATTTGTTCCTAAGGATGCAGATAAAATAGTTGGCTGTCTGTACCACTCCAGTAAGTACCTGACTCCTGCTATCCTCTACCTTTTCAAGAGCTGGATCAGGCCAAAAATGGAGTACTGTTATTATATTTGGGCAGGTACTGATCAGATTTTGCTCTCAAACCTTGATAAGTGTCTCAGAGCACTTGTGGGTGACAAATTATTCACCACCCTCCAACCTCTCTCTCACCACTGCTTCCACTGGAGGTGTTCAGATGAGTGATATTCCCTGGTCCTGTTGAGGTAAACCTTCAGAGCAAGAACATGACATGCCACTTACATAATAGCAAACCACCCACATTCCTTCTGCATTCTGTTAGTGAGAAGTAAATTCCACTTGAGCAGCTCATTCCCATGAACCACTGCCCTGTGGAACTGACTTCCAACAGGACGTTTCCTTGATCACTGCAACCTTAACCCATCCAAGGCTAGGGTTAACCATCATCTTCCACTCCTATACACACAAATGGCCTCCAAATGTAACTATCTACCTCAAGTGGCACCCAAGCCTTGCAAAGGGTGAACCTTCCTGAAAAAAAAATGTTTAATCCATGGTATTCTCAGCATCATTCTGTAGAAGCAGATTTCTGTTGCTTCAAGTCTCTTTTTCATCTGTAAGGTTATTGCCTAGCATTCACTGCAATATAGGAGGACTGGCATCTTTGTTTCTAATGAAATTTTCTTGTTTCTTAATACCTTGCTTAGCTTTTGGAATGCATCTTTCACCATCACAATGCACCTTCTGATTTTGGTATCAGGAAACCTCTCCATTATCAATCTGATAAACATTCATGCTTCTCAACAATGCAAACTTCTACTATGTAATTTGATTTTAATCCTATTTCTGAACAATTTAAAAATTTGTATAAAACAATATTTGGACAAATTATTTTAAACATTCAAAACCATTGAGTATCTAAATTATCTAAAGATTGTTTTTATCAAGCTTTGTCTCTGAGATAGCTCATCTGTTTGGATTATTTGATGGCATATCAACACCTCAATGCCAACATGATTTTTAAGATAGGTTTGTATAAATAGAATATGTATCCTTTGTAAGAAATTTAGTTTGTAGATTAGGTTTCATTGGTGTATTTTTCTAAAGAGGGTTTTTGTTGAAAGTCAAATGCATTGCTGGTGAACATATGTTTTCTTAAAATATATTGCTGGTAATTTTTTTTTTTTCAAAAATGTATTGCTCATAATTTTTTTTTCAAAAATGTATTGCTGGTATTTTTACTATAAAAATCAATTTTTAAACTTACATTTTTTTTTACCCAATTGGTGGAAGGTTAACTATTTGCCCATAGCTGGGATCCTAACAGGTTCTACCACCCTCCAGACCAACAGCAATTAAGATGTGGTTCTACGCATATGAAAACCTCCTGATGAGAGGCCTTTCTACTAGATGTAGATTATCATCATGCCCAGTACATAGCTCATCTGTTAACTAGCGACTAACCAATCACATTTTGACAGTCTCTTTTGGTGTCATTAAACATCTTTGTTCTTAAAGGCTGTAACAGATCTGGCTATTAAGGATATTCAAAGCAAAAATAAATGGAGAGTGAATACCTTTGAAGAGCTTTAAATTTCATTAATATTTGGAACTGTTTTCAGCAAAAATGAATAATAGAGTTTCTTTAAATACTGTTAGTGCTGACCCAGAAATATTCCATACTTTTTTTTTCTTTTGTTTGTTTATGACTTTTAGTCAATTATTTCTTTGGTAACCAGATCAAGTTGTAGATATTTGGAATAAAGAAGTAACTTTGGACATGACTTTAATTGGTATCTGAATACAGAGCCCTGGGAAAGGCAATGGGAATCCACTCCACTATATCTCCCAAGAAGTCTCAGAAAGACATCTTACTTATTATAAAATGCAGATTGTGTGTGTATGTGTGTGTGTCTGTATGTTTATATATTGGATCGGATTTCCTACATTTTTCAACCGATTTCAACAAAACTTCACAGGACTGCATAAAATCAGCTTGCGGTGTTTCTGACAGCACCAAAAATTGGAAAAACAATTGTTTTTGCATGAAATCAATTTGAAAACATGATAAAACACGATTCTGTCACCAGAATGAAAGGGGGACAACTCATATTGAGTTATACTTATTATAAAACCCAGGTTGTTTGTGTGTGTGTGTGTGTTCTTTGTTCTAAATATCTACAACTTAATTTGGATGCCAAAAAATAGATTCACCAAAAATGATAAACAAGTAAAACAAAAACAAAAAAAAAAAAAAAAAAAGTATGGAATATTTCTGGGTCAGTATTTAAAGAAACTTCATAATTCATTTTTGCTAAAAACAGCTCCAAATATTGATTAAATTTAAAACTATTCAAAGGTATTAACTCTTCATTTACTTTGCATTACACTTTTACAAGCTATATATTGCCAGATAATTTTCTCTTAAATAAAGATTGTCAGTGGAGACTTAAACATTATTACGACAATATCTCCTGATATCACCAAGTCATTTTATTTTTCCTTAACAGTGTTGGAATGTCAAATCCATGCCAATACCCAGGACTGGATATAGGCTTTACAAGGCCTCTGGGCTAATAAAATTTGAAGACCTTTCATTACATATATTTGCGATGTTACTCCATGTCTATAAAAAAAATAAATAAAAAAAAAATTTTTTAGATGATGCCATTTTTGGTGTAAAATACAAAGCACTTCAACTAAAATTAAAGAAACATAAAAAAAAATGCTTCTTTACTTTTTTAAAATTTTATGGGCCCAAGACTTGAGGCCACTTCTAGTCATGGGGTCACTGGGTTGCCCAAGACTTGAGGCCACTTCTAGTCATGGGGTCACTGGGTTGCCCAAGACTTGAGGCCACTTCTAGTCATGGGGTCACTGGGTTGCCCAAGACTTGAGGCCACTTCTAGTCATGGGGTCACTGGGTTGCCCAAGACTTGAGGCCACTTCTAGTCATGGGGCCACTGGGTTGCCCAAGACTTGAGGCCACTTCTAGTCATGGGGTCACTGGGTTGCCCAAGACTTGAGGCCACTTCTAGTCATGGGGTCACTGGGTTGCCCAAGACTTGAGGCCACTTCTAGTCATGGGGTCACTGGGTTGCCCAAGACTTGAGGCCACTTCTAGTCATGGGGTCACTAGGTTGCCCAAGACTTGAGGCCACTTCTAGTCATGGGGTCACTGGGTTGCAGCCAATATGTAAATCTGACATTGCTGATACCACTTCTGTTCTATCTGTAAGCTTCTTTATACATTTCCTTTTTTCTGATGTAGATAGGCTAACTTTAGCTAAGTGGCAATAAAACCTTGATATCGTATTTCAACAGGAAATTTATTTATAATCCAGTCATGCCATGTGCATACTACTTTTTTTTTATATATTTACAGCATACATTTAAGAGATCAGTAGACATTTTCCTTGAAAGAACCTGTTTTTGAGCAGTGTAAAGCACATTTTGAAATATTCATCAACATGTAGACTGTGATTAGTGAACCAAGTTCAAGCCCTAGCTGTTTCAATAAATTTACCCTTATGTCTTTGGAAAATGCATGAAACCATTTTCAACACTTCTGAGTGAAAATGGTCTGTGCATAAAAAATAAGGAAGAAAATGATTTTTTACAATGAGTTTTTGTTGATTTGCATTCACAAAATCTTTGATACCAAAATAATAGCACCAATGGGAAATTGCCATCAGCAGCTTTAAACTCATTTATTTCCATCCACACCACATATTTGAAACTTTAGTTTAGTCTGGGCCAAAAATGACATTCATCAGAATCAAAGAATTTTATTTTAATCCTTTCTCAGCAACATGACATTGCTTCGCTCTATATTTCTACAAATATTTTCATGACAACTGCTCTGGCGAGCTTTTTACTGATTCCCTGACTACATGAATTTAAGTGTGTTACTAGATTGGCATCTAGGTCTTTTACTTTTGAAATAGTTAAATGTAATTGCCTATTTCAAAAGTTTCTTTTCTTACACTTCCCACCTGTGGAACTCCCTTCAATTTAGTTGCTTCCCTCATAACTACAATCTTCAAATATTTAAATGCAATGTCAGTCACCATCTTCTATCTTCTTAAATCCCATTCATCTTTTATTCTTTCCTTAATCCCGACTATATCCAGTTTTTTCTCTCACTTTCACTTGCTGTAACCCCTTGTGTACTAATGGTATTTCCACCTTGCTTGGGGTGAAATGATTAAAAAAAAAAAAAATTTAGATAAAGTTTGTTTTCCTAATATAAATATAGTGCCAAATCAATTCCTGAATTATTTTTAATGAGCCTATTGGGCAGAGGGCTCTTTATTGGGCCCTCATCACAATATGTAGGGAGTAGATGCAATAGATAGCAATAAACTACAGAAGAGCTCAAAATTGATGTTTATATGGACATTTTACCTTGTTTTAGTGTCAGGGACCTGTCCCCAAAGATTGTAAAAGTATTTTTGATATACCCTGTATATAAACAGACATATATGTATTTAAGTACTGCATTAATATCTAAGTTCACCTTTTAAAAGTTCAATGATAATTCTTCTGCCACCACTTAATTTAAAGACATTTTGATGTGAGTAGGTCCTTACTTTCCATACAAACAATTATTTTTATTTCATGGGTGACTTTCACTGGATTTCACAATTAATTTTGATTATTATTCCCAAATTTATTTCCAAGTTATAAAAATCGTTATTGTACAAAAAAAATTGTCACAAAAAATCATTTAAAAAAATTGCTGTAATGAAAACTTGGGAATCCAAAATTTCAGGATTGCAGAGCCAGATCCAGTCTGAAATGTTTTTAATTTTCTCACAGAATCAGCCTGATTCCAAAATGGTATGATATGTTGGGTTATGGCCTCTAGGAGTAAAGTGGAAAAAGTGTGACACACTGACATTCACATTTATTATATAGAAGAGTTACGTTTACGTTGTTTTTATTTACAAATATCAAATTTGATAACTATATACTACCGACATTTTCTTTTTTTTTCCAAATATGGACTTTTATCCTTTTTTTAAATGAATTTATGTGAAACAGATTAATGTATTTTTCTTGTTGGTTTTTGCTACAAAGGCATTTGCATAAATTTAAAGAGATAATAACTATTCATTTTAAATGTTGAAATGTACCCTACATACTTGTATAACTTATATAAGTATAACTTACACAATTGATTGTTTTTAATGTTTTCAAAAATAAAATCACATACAAATGCATATATCCTTCTGTTCTTTATAGAAGATAAATCTGTTTCACAAAAATATAGAAATGCATGCATAGCATACATTTGCCTATGTTACTACACTACAGTTCAAAAGTTTGAAGCCACCACCCCCAGAATTAGCATGGGGTGAACTTAATAGAAGAGTGATACCTTTCCATCCAAAAACTGAAAAGGAGCTCTTAGAGTCATTGAAAAAAGAATGGAATCAAATATCAAACTTGTACTTTGAGAAACCTTTGCCATGAATGCCAAAAATTTGTGCTGCAGTAATCAGTTATAAAGGCAGATATTTTGATGAGAACAAAATTTAATCATAAAATGTTTTATTTTTATTTTTGCCATAATAAAATTTTTAATAAAAAAAAAAATCATGTTTCACTTTTGTTTAACTATGTATAATAATTTTCTCTTCATTAAATTACAAAACAGCTACTTTTTGGACCAATTTAAAAAATTATCAGTGGTGACCTCAAACTTTTGAACTGTAATATGTGTGTGTCTGTGTGATAAAAATATAGTTTCATGCTCAAATGTAATCATCAGGCCACTGATTGCATGTATGTAAAAGTAACTCTTTAAAAATAAATCCAAAAGGATTCAGGTGTCACTTGGACCATATTTGGGAAATGTACTCTATGCCATTATCAATGATGTTGACTCAGTTTCAAATGTAGCATTTTCTAAATAAAAACAAGGTAAAGTTAACTCTTTAAAAAATCAGCGATTAATTTGACATTGTATTTATATTAGGAAGACAACTCCATTTCTAAAATGATAAAAAAAAAAAATATTTTTCTTCTACTAAATGAGGAAGCTCTAATGAATGCTAATCAACAAAAATTAGCCACAAAAATATTTTTCTTCAATATTGCCCTGCCTTCCCCCCAACTATGAGTTAAATAACAATGGAGATTAGGCTAGGATGCTTAGTTGGCCCTGTTATTTAATTTCAGCAAGTATAGAAGAAAGAAATCTCTGAAATCAAATCTCTGCTGCTTTGCAAACATAACCAAATATAGAAACGATTATAGAAATCGAAATAAAAAAAGGGAACCATGTTGTCTGTACAGCACAAGGCTTCCATACAACATTGCTCTAGTTTGCACCCTGGAGAGATCACTCTTGTTTCACCACCTGCTTGACTGACGATAGTGCTTACCATTAACTCATGAGATAAAAAGGATGCTTACTACTACAACTAATGATGCCACCTAAAATAACTATTTTAGCCATAAGAATAATGTTATCTTATAATGAACAGTTTGACTTTCTATTGTATGTCCCTTTATCTATCTGTTATATTAAGCAAACAGATATATAAAATTAAAAAATAAATCCAACCCTGATTTGAATGTCTAACCAATCAGGCAAGTGACCAATCCATTACACTGATGCTTGGCTGCTTAAACATTAATTTGAAAATAGATAATATACTGATCCTTAGATTATGAAGATATACGGACAGTTTGATCTGAGGAAGAAGAGTTGATTCAGATATAAAAGTCCCATCATTTTCAACAGGTTGATCATTAATTGTGACCTTCAGGAATTAAGTTTGTTGTTTGGATTTCAAAATCCTGAATCCACACCTGATTAAATTGTTAAGATCGAAAAATCTGAAAGCAGTTTTCAAATATCTATGTTTTGTAGAACTTTAACAGCAAAAGAAATGACCTTGCTTCCCCTGCCTGACTCAATGAAATGTTAATCTGATGAAAATTGGTCAACTTTATTTCAGAAGTTATCGTAGTCATTATTTACACTATTTGCATTCAGATTAATGTCCTCATCTTTGTTGTTATCACAACATTTCAGCCAGCATGCCTTCCTGCTTTCATTAGGTGCTTATCGATCTGGATAACCTTCAGGAAATTATGAACTGAATACTTTACTTATTCTATGAGGGTAGATTGTTCTCATTCCACTAACCATGTCTTCTAAATCTAGAAATAGAAATAGGAAAATTATATGGTTCAACCCACCCTTCTGTAAGCTGTCGAACATTAATATAGGAAAATATTTTCTTAAACTTATAGATAAACATTTTAAAAAAGATAAGCTATTAAAAAAGTTGTTCAATAGAATGAATTTAAAAATTAGTTATTCCTGCATGAACAACATGGAAAAAATTATTAGCTCCCATAATAGTAAAATTTTAAATGAATTTTATAATCAACTTCAAAAAGATCCTAATACAAGCCCAAAGACCAAATCTACCTGTAACTGCAGGGAAGGATCTGTCTGTCCAGTAGAAGGAGTATGTTTGTCCAAAAACATAGTATACGAAGCTACGATTTTCCCCAAAGAAAATACTGAACATAAGAAGATCTACATAGGTATTTCTGCAGGAAGTTGGAAACAACGATTTTACAACCATCACCAATCCTTTTATAATGAATCAAAAAAACACCAAACTGCACTTTCAAAGCACTATTGGGAGTTATTGGAAAACAAATTAACCCCACAAATAGAATGGAAAATCGTCTCAAAAGCCAAAACTCCGATTAATTTCAGAGAACGATGCAATTTGTGCATTATGGAAAAAATACTAATTATAAAACATAAGGATCCGGACATACTATTGAACAGACATAATGAGTTGATTTGTAAATGTAGGCATAAAAATCACCTCATTTTAAAAAAGTATGTGTAGATATATAAATAGAAAATATAAATTGTTTTAAATGAATATATGAAAATACTGACACTGTTCTCTTTGATAAATGTGTTGGAACTTACAATTTTTTTTTTTTTTTTTTTTTTTATGTGAACTTATTTAGATATATATATGAACATTATAGATAAGGGTAACTATGTATTTATATTGTGGACACATATGTATGGTAGTATGGATATATATGTACAAATAGATATACACGTGTGTGGGTATAGATATACTAATATGAAGCTTGTTTGAATACTGAATATTTTTTTTTTTTTTTTAACGTGTATGCTGCATGGGTGTGGATGTATATGTATAAATGTTTTTATGTTTGTTTTGTATGTATATGTATATTATATATGTATGTACAAGTATATGTGTGTGTACATGTACTTAAACATGTGTGTTTTTATGGTTTTAAACTACTTGTAATCTATATATGTATATAGACGTAATTACCTTAGAATTTATATTTGGTAAGTGTACATATGTATATGTATGTATATATATATACATATGTATATATGTATTCTTTTTATATTTTGTTTTGTATGTAGGGTTTAAATGTCTCTCTCTCTCTCTCTATATATATATATATATATACGGATGATTAAATGGTTAGATTAATTTTTTTGATATATAGATTTGTATATGGATATATGAATAGTATATGTATGTATATATGTATATATATGTGTGGATGTATATATGTGTGTGTGTATGTATATATGTATATATATATATATATGTATATGTGTGTGTGTGTGTGTATGTATATATATATATATATATATGTATATGTGTGTGTGTGTGTGTATGTATATATGTGCGTATGTACATGAATGGATTTTAAATGAAATATTGGGTCTTTCTAATGACATTTTAAATTTATTTTCTTAATTTGTAATGTCCTTCTTTTGTAATATTCTATAGTTTAAATTTTGTTTTCTTCTGAAGGGAGTTTCATTCTAAATTTATAATTTAAATTTAAATATACCATTCTTTGACTATTAATAATAGTAATAATATTTAGCTAAATTCCTTTAAAATGAAACACTTCCGAAATCACATTGATAAAATTAAATTTTAACTGTGAAATCTATATATATTTCAAATATTAAAATATAGATAAAGATTGCAAAATGTATATATAGTTTATGTGCGAGGTTAAATGAATTTTTGTGTAAATTATCTCAAGTGTTTCTATGGTTTTTTTTTGTTTTTTTTTTTTACTTGTTAATGATCGTATGCATATATATGTGTGTGTGTGTGTATGTATATATGTATATATATATATATATATGTATGTGTGTGTGTGTATGTATATATGTGCGTACGTGCATGAATTGATTTTAAATGAAATATTGGGTCTTTCTAATGACATTTTAATTTATTTTCTTAATTTGTAATGTCCTTCTTTTGTAATATTCTATAGTTTAAATTTTGTTTTCTTCTGAAGGGAGTTTCATTTCTAAATTGATAATTTAAATTTAAATATACCATTCTTTGACTATTAATAATAGTAATAATATTAGCTAAATTCCTTTAAAATGAAACACTTCCGAAATCACACTGATAAAATTAAATTTTAACTGTGAAATATTTTTGAAATATAGATAAAGATTGTAAAATGTATATATAGTTTATGTACGAGGATAAATGAATTTTTGTGTAAATTATCTCAAAGGTTTTTTTTTTTTTTTTTTACTTGTTAATGATCGTATGTATGTAGGGATTCACATGAATACATTTGTGAGGCATATATGAATAAATGAAAATTAATATTACCCTCAAATTCTATTAAATAATGAAACCTAATCTTTAATTTAGTTTACCAATATGATAAATAAATTACATTCATAAATTAATTTTAAATATTAAAATAGATGTTATATTTTTTTTTTTTTTTTTCATATTGTGGAAATACAATGTCGGGTGAATAAACTATTAAGATTTTAAATATTTCTTTATGTCCTAGATAAATATGTTTATTACAATAATAGTTATATTTAGTCCTGAAACTATTTACTTAAAAAATTAAACATTTAAGTTAATAACAAAATTTTTTTCAGACATCGAATTTTCTATCAAACATTGTAAACTATCTTTTACATAATTTTGTTAAAACAAAATTATAACAACTCCATCTCTCTTTCCCCCTCCCCCTATCTCTCTCTTTACCATAAGACTCACTTGTATACATTTTCTACAATTCATTTCCGTTTTATTAACCATCTAAAGAGGTCAAGTTTCTGTCACTCCTCCTACTCCAATATAAAACATACTTAAGAGAGATATAAAATTAACCCCTCCCTATACTTTATATTGTCTGTTTAACTACCACTCTCAATTACAAAATTTACACTACCCACCAATTTCTAATCCCATTTTTTTTCTCAATTAGTTGTTGGAAGATTTACCTGATGATCCTGAATACTTAAAAAAGGATTTAGGTGAAATAAATTATCGTAATGGTACATTAAAGTGGTTTGTTTTTCATTACATATTAGCTCTGTCCTAACATTGAGCTCTCAGGATTTCATCCTCTTTGGATATACCAATTCGGTTTACCAAGTTCCTTATAACTTAACTTATATATATATATATATATAATTTTTATATATATTATTTATATATTATATATGCGTGGTACTTATTGGAAAGCGCTCAATATCAGTGATAGAACTAACATATATAGTTGGATTGATGTGCGTTTGTGACCCTGGGTTTCATGCCCTTGCGATTGTCAGACACTTCGTCTGATGATTGCAAGGGCATGAAACCCAGGGTCAAAAACTCACATCAATCCAACTATATATTCCACTCACACCTAGTTTTTAAATAACCCTCTCTGTTAAACCCCTCTCTTATGAACTATCATTCGTCCCACACTCTCATAATTACACTCTCTCTGAATTCTATTTTTATTTCTGGAGTAGGTTTTTTTCTGTTTTCTTTTTGAATTTGTAGGTCTGATGAATTGGATCGTATTTACGATTCCAATGGAATAAATTATGACCATGGAATATTAGTGTTTAAGCCTTTTTATTATATCCTTACTCTGTCCTGGACATTGAGTTCTATCTGGATTCTATCCTCTCGGAATTTTTTATTCAAAAAATATACATGGGTGTATATGCACCTGTGGATTTTGCATATATATGTATATTTACCACTAATATTATATATATATATATATATATATATATATATATAAAATTCCCAAATGTTAGTTGTTTGGGAAATCTATTGAAATTATTATCAGATTTCATATTTAATTTGGAATTCTTATTACATTAGAGTTTTGTTTAAAACATATAAACATTCAAATTTAGAACCAGCAAAAATGTAATACTTTTTTTTTTCACTCTATTTAATATAATTATACACATGTGCACATACAAACTCATACATATAAAAAAAATCTCAAGAACTTGCAAATATCCCATAATTCATAATATTCAAATTTAATTACACATTAAATTTATTTTATATTATTGGCCTTCAACAAATATCAAACACATTTTAGATTTTATATATATATATATATATATATATATATATATATATATGATCTAGATAAAGAGATATGATCAACCATATATAGGAGCAATTCTGTATATATATGGGTGAGCAAATAACTATTTATTTAATCAATGGTGTATACAAAACAGTGCTTAATGTAGTTAGAGCTATAAAGTATATATTAATAATTACATATATACCTATGTAGATATATGTGTAATTATTAATATATTTTTTTTTTATTTCATATGTTATTATAGTGGACACTGGTATTTGAAAGAGTTGTGCTATTTTTATTTTAAACTGTATATATTACATCTATCAGCCTGGGCATTCAAGAAATCTTAATAAAGAAAATGTGTCCTCTGGTTGGTATCAACTCTGCATCCCCCTTTGTAGCGGAAACTACCATTTGATCCACCCTGCTTTACCAACTCGGCCATGAAGAATGTCACAGTAAGAAATGCTCTATTAATTCTTTTTAAGGAAAGCACATCTTCTTCACTCTGATTATTTTTTTTTCAAAATCCTATATCGCCTCAATATTGTATCTGAAATGTAAACAAAGGAATTTCTAAACAATTAATGGCTTTATTTTTAATCCGACATTGAAGTAATAAAAACAATGTCAGATTAAAAACAAATCCATTAATTCTTTATATGTCTTGGTGATACTTACTGAGAATACCCGTTCAACATGATCTCGAGCGGTGTTTTCATCAACCGTAGGCTCAGTAAAACGACCCATCATTTCATATATTGCTGACACTATATCCGTCATCTCATCTTTGGTTATTATACCATCTCCATTGATATCGTACAAGTTGAAGGCCCATTGGAGTCGTTCTTGTAGGCTTCCTCTGGACAGCACTGATAAACCCATCACAAACTCCTGAAAAGAAAAACAAGTTATTTTATATGTTTGGCGTTTTTGTTATAATCAGATTTAATTAGCCTTTTATAATGTCAGGTCTCAAAAGATGTCAGCTCAAATCCAATAAACATGATTCCTTTGAATAAGAAGTTGCAAAAAAAAAAAAAAAGAATTGAAATTTGTGAAGGCATGATAAACATTGGTTCAACCTTAACACAGAATTGATTGCCTTTTATAGACGTAAAACACTTGGCAAATAATAGGATTAAATATTTCCTGCTTGAAATTAAGTACAATACAATCCGATTTCAAATCAGATAAGCATGTTGGATGTTTTCGCCTGTTGGATAGAGAAATATTCACAAATCTACTTAGCATAACCTTCTCCATAGAATATAATATATATATATATATATATATATATATATATATGTATATATATATATATATATATATATATATATATATATATATATCAGGTAGGTTGGTGCAAACCTTCTATAAAAAGAAACACCTGATACTTTTGATTAGACCCTCTGTGTGTGTGTGTATGCATATATATATATATATATACATACATACATACATACATACACACACAGTTTAATCAAAAGTATCAGGACTGGTGCTATAAAAAGATAACTACAATGCATATCAGTTTGGCATTTAATCACCTTTGAAGTAATCCCTCTTCTGAAGCCACACACTTTACCCACTGTCATTTCCATTGATGGAAGCATTCCTGTAACTTATTTTTTGGGATAGAGAGCAGTTGCCTTGTCAAATTCTCTTGGATTTGATTTTTGAAATAGAAAAAGTCCCAAGGGGTGAGATATGGGGATTATGGCAGTTGTAGGATCTAGAGAATGTTGGTCTTTGCCAAAAACTGCTGCACAAGCCATGCCCACTGATGGAACCGCTGAGGTGTGGTGAGACAACCACACACTACTTTACTTCCAAGCAATGATATAAGCAACAGAAGTGAGCAAGAACATTATAACTTAGTGTATACGAGTTGAAAGTGAATCTGTGCCAAGTGAGTTCACTCTGCATACTTTAGCTCTGTTAAAATAGCAGCAATCCTGATACCTTTTGATCTTGCCTCATGCACAAAAAAGACTGTTGTCACTGAGCATTGACTTCAATTTTGTTTATATTTATATTTACATACATTCTATATCAAATATTAAGCACTTTAACCCATAAATATAGCATACTATAGAACTATATTTTATCAGTAAATACACACACATACTTATATATATATATATATATATATATATATATATATATATATATATATATATATATGTGTGTGTGTGTATTTACTGATTGGTAAAACAGATTAGCAATTTACACCAAGACTCACTTTGTAATGGCATGACTCCTGTTTTCCCTGCATTACCAGTTATCTTGACCAAATATTATCACTGACATAATGGTATGTGCTGTTAGTAGGATACTGCATAGGTGTAAATCCTCTATAAAAAGAAGCACCTGTTGACTGTGGGTAGTAACTAATGATTCCAGAAGCAAGAATTTTAGTGGCTAAGTACCCCCCATGTAAACTGCAATATTCTACTTTAGCACTTACTCGGGCTAGATGTGTTGCCAGAAAGACCCAAGCCAATTAATTGGATTGTTATGCCAAATCTTACCACTTATATCTCAACATAGCAGGTCCTAATGTTTTTGCTATTCAAGTCAATAGATCAAGGAAAGAAATTCATTAATTATTTTTTTAAGGTTGTCCCCAAATGTTTGACTTCATCAATACTGTTAGTTAGGGTTTCGTTGGGGGAGGTTGATGGAACTGGCCTGACTCGGCGGGTTTGGATGGTTATTTATTTTTGGCTGGGCCTACGGGCTCGGAGATACCCACATTAAAAAGGCCTTGTGCCACATTCGATCCCCGTGGGTGGATTGATAAATACCATCAAGACTGTTAGTATATGTCATCAGCATAGTAGGTGTAAATGGAGGTTCTAAAGGCTTTGCTATTCAAATCCAGATGCCTTTAAGATCACCAATGTACCTATGTCCATATATGTGCCACTATGGGCGCATGGCTGTGTGGTTAGAACGTTCGCTTTCTGACCATGAGACCCGGGTTCGAATCTCACCACAGTTGATTTCTCAGGAAGGAGATTTCCTGATGTTACCAGTCTGGAGCCTGCAGCACCTTTGGAAAGTACCTGAAAACCATACCACAGGTTGATCCAAGCCTTGTGTGTGAAATTTTGGGGCTGTTGATAGCTATGCTAGCACAAAGTCACAAGTCATTGTGACCAAAGGTTTGAGTATGCTGGCATTGTTCAAGTTGTTGATCATGTTAGATAACACTCTCACTCCCAGAAATGTAACTAAGGTCTGCTCAGCATAGTTGCAGTATAGACCACATGTTGGCAATGTGGGTGTTGAACAAACTCAAGTGTACCTGAGCAAGCGTCTGCAATAGGGATTGACTAGCCATCCTAGTAGACGGATATCCTCAAATACAAGTGACCAGCTATTATTATTATATGTGCCACTAGGTGGTAACTGAAGGTCAATCAGCTTGAGAGTTCAAAAATTTCAACATGGCTGTGAAAAACTTGACATTATGTTAAAACTTGTATAGAGCAGCTAACAGTTTGCAGTTGCTCCAAGTTTACATCAAACGTGTATATATTTTTTGCATATTCCTATCATATGTAGGTAAATGGGTTTCCCTCTTTTTTTTTTCCGGTATTGTGTTCTGTGTTGGGCAAGGAGCTTAGACAATGAAGGTCTTTGAAAAAAACTATAACCTATAATAAATCATTTCAAGGAATTATATACTGAGTCTGATTAATGGAGCTTAACAATCTTGCATGGATTCCCAAGACTTTTTGGTGCTATAATTGATGTGGGATATTTCCTTATCAAGACGATTCATTATAGAAAAAGTTATGTCTTCCAGATTGACCCCACCCACTGCAAAAAAAAAAAGAAATTAAGACTGGAAATCTCTTTGTTGAAGGGAAAAAAAGAAGCATGCATTGTTGAGAATGTTCGACAACATAAAAGCAAAAGACGCCAAACACTAAATACAAGTAAGGACATTGTGAAAAACCTCAAACATACCGGATGAAATGAAAACTGGCCTCAAAAGTTGAGCTGTTACAGACCTTAAGCATAAAAAAGTGAAAACACACATATACATATTCAACACCCACAAAATACAAAGAGTAATCAAAATAGATTACAAAAAAAAAGATAGACAAAATGGTTAAATACATTCCAAACCCATCCTGCCCTTCTTCTGAAATGTTACAAATGCGAGAGATATGGACATCACACAGGTAAATGTAGGGGATGAGAAATGTGTAAGAGACATGAATAGAAAGATACCACTCACTGATTGAGAATGCAACAGAGTAATGGGCTGCCATGGAAACAACCTGGCATATGCATTAACATGCAATATCTAAGCAAGAAAAGGAAATTTTGCAGGTGAAATACATAAATGTTTATACATTTCTGTTGTATTTCACCTCCAAACCAGAAATATGCAAATATTATTAATTACAACCAACACTAATAAACTGGATAAATGCAAAACACTCATTGGAAGGCTACTAAAAAAAATGACCAAAAAACAAGCCAACATTTATGTAAAAAAAAACAAAAAAAAACAAAAAAAAACACAGCCACTGCTAATTCCTCCAAAATCCAAATCATCAAAAATATGATCATTCCAAATAGTAAAAAACAAAATATTAACAAAGTGTGCTACCAACATCTTTTCAACAAAGACCTACACCTCTCACAATACCTCCAAATCACCTATCAATCCAAAGTTCCAGAGAGATCATAAAAATCCTCAATCTAATATACCTCCTCTATTGAAAGATCTTTATGTCTTCTCCAAAAAATAAACTCCCCAAAGAACCAGGAATTAACTAACCAAAGATTCCAAAATAAAACCACCTCAAAGCAAAAACCACAACTAGAAGCTACAAACTTCAAAAATCATTTGCAAAAAACAGTTTCAATAAATATGAAAAAAATCTTACCGAAAGTATTAGGTTGGTGCAAAAATAATGACGTAATAATGTTGTTTTTTTATGTATTTTTTAACGTCAAAAACGACATTATTACGTCATTATTTTTGCACCAACCTAATAGTAAAGAAAAGTGAGAAAAAAAAGGATCCAACATTAATTGTAAGAAGATAGAATATACAGTTGTCAGCAAAAGGAACAGCTCAAATTACAAAATTGGAGATAATAAAGTCAAACAAGTAGAAAAATTTAAATATCAAGGAAGTGTTTTAACAGAGGACAAAAAATAGGGCATTGGAATGTGAAGGTGCATTGGAATAGCAAAAGATACCTTCCAAAGGCTAAGCAAAGTATTAAGAAACAGGAAATTTTCATTAAAAACAATGAAAAGCATACTTAACTGTCTTCCAATACCATCATAAAATAACTTTCAACGGAAGTCCAGACTATAAGCTAAAAATCCTTTTTAACGTAACCATAGCCTATTTCCTTCATTCAATGCAAACTAAACTCATGTCAGCAAACAATGAAATGACAAACACTCAAAGTTCAAACTCAATGTAAATCACACCTATACATGCTTTTTCCACAAACTTTGAACTGTTTATTTTCAATACAAACAATATTACACTAATTATCTTACAACTTGCAGTCTATCAAACTGGAACATTACCTGACACAAAAATCTAAAAAGACAAGTTTATTTCACCATTTTAAACAACATTCATAACTATTGTTTTCTACATTTATTATATGAAAATCTATTTTATTTGTACAATTTCTCTTGTCTGAATCTTCTTGTTCCTTCTTGTTATTATTTTGTGACATTGTGTCTAATATAAAGTAGTGAGGGCAATTGACCTCCACAAATTCAGAATTTTCCTTCTTCTAGACTGGTTGACATCCAAGGTAAAAGTGCTCAGTAAGTCTGGATAAAGATGGCTTCATGTTATTTCTACACTCAAATTAAACAAAACAGAATAAAAATTTGAACTTGGTCTACTGATTCCATTTCCGATACTGTTACAGTATCTCCACTTTCAAAAAATATTTAAAATGTGCAAATTTAGAACCAAATTCTACAAGATCAAGATTTTACATTGGGGTAGGAAAATTTGTGTTTACACACAATCTTTCTACTTTAAATGTCTAGCCAGATTGCTTACCTTGACAATAAGTATTTAAAATCTTAGCTTTTACCTACATTTGAGTACCAACTGCTGAGTGTGGTTGGAGAGGAACATGTTAATATTTAATCATCGCAACCAGCTTAAAAAAATAAACATTAATCTCCACAACATAAAGAAAAATATTTTGAAAATGAAATAATAATTGGATGAGATTTCTAACTAAAAGGTAAATTGTATGCCTTTTCCAAGACTAGAACTTGTTCTTGTGTGGTTCCTATAAACTAGATGACTACTTTCACATCACTAAATCTGCTCTAAGCTGATCTCACAGCAAAGGTCCCCTTCAATTCTGTGATGAAAGAAAACTGTAGCCCTCTAACTTAAAACAAGCAAGTTTGTCTTACATACCACACATCAAATTTTAAAAATATAAAAGCAATATTTTCTGTTTTAGTTTTTATTGTTGTTGATCTATATCCTCCTGGGATCAGTTAAAACTGACATTTTTTTTATATATATTGTGACCAGTTTCCCTAAAATTTATATAATACAATTTACATTTCTTTCTGAATCAATCTACATGTTGGTCAGATATGAATGCTAAGAAAGCAAAAATAAAATTAAAAAAATCTCATTCTGCATAGAGGCTCTGAGCATCACAACCTGCTCACAAAACAAGTCCCCTAAAAATAAAGATAAAATGCAATGTAAAAGGAGTCAACAACAAATGCTGCCATAATTTGTAAAAATATGACAAAAAAATGATGTGTCATGATCCACCAGATTTTCTTTTAAGAACACCACACACAAACATACAACCTGTTCGCATCACCACCAGTGACCGTGGTCAAGTAACCCATTAGACATATCAACTTCAGGTCCTATAAACTCTCATCTTCCTCCTAGTTGATTTCCTTGCTTACAAAGAGACATTCTGATCATATTCTGCAATACAAAGAATTTTATCTTAACAATTCTTGTCTTCTATTCTCCTCACCTCACCAGTGGTACTTGTTGTTTCATTTGTAATCTCATTCTAACATAGGTGTTTTTATAAAATTCATATATTCTTGATTTCTGATAAAAACTTGGAAATTTTTATTATGTAAAATTCTATTGAAAAAAAAAGGTGTCAGCTTAAACTGATATCAAGAGGATATGGACTATATCTGATACTCTTTCCCAAAGAGAAATGAAGACAAACATAATAAATTTTTACTTCAAAACTTAATCTTCTTGCTGTCCTAAGGGTGCCTTGAGACCTATCAAAGAAGCAATCTTTTACCTCATAAACATAGAAGAAATATTTCTACTTGGGCAAAGACTCATGGGAAAACTGTTTTCATCATTTTAGCTTCAATAACAAATGCCAACATGATGGAGAAAAATAGGAATAATAAAAAAAATAGAATTCATACTCAACACACTTGGTCATTTTGGGATTATATGAATAAATATTTTTCCTTAGCTTTTTGTCTCTGACTTGGTAAATATTAATGGAACAATGAGAGAAGGGGTAAATAAGATTTGTTTGTGCTTTGCATGAAAAAGTTAGACATGCTTGTTATTTTGCTTTCTGTTCAATGTTAATATGAAAAAATTGCAAAGTGGCTCTATATTCAGTAGATTGTTTCTTGCTGAATGAGAGAAAATCTCAAATTATAAATCTAACTTATCATAGAACATGAAAATGATATCAAAAAACAAAAGTTCCTAGCTAATCAATACTTGATCTCAACCCTAGAATAATAGCAAACCTACCAATCTCTTCAAATGATATATCAATGTTATAACATAGAATGAAAATGACTCCAAAAAAAAAAAGAAAAAAAAGGCATACATGCAAAAAAAGGACAGCATGTCCAAATGGTACAATCAAAAAATTACTGGATAAACCAAAATAAAATTTGGAGTTTGTTAGATAAATTGGAAGTATACAAAATTGTTACTATAAAGAAAGATATTAACATGTATTTCATAAACAGTTATCAGCACTACAATAGTCAGTTTTTTGCCTTTGGCTTACATATGTCATTGACCATTTGTTTCATAACCTGGACATTGGAGCTCTATTGAGAGGACATATATTGTAAAATGAAGCTGAAATTATTTTGTTACATTTGTTAGAAAATGTATTAATCTAAAAATTATTTATATCTTTATTCTGATTTTTTGTTATAACATATTATTCTATATGTACTACTTGTACCTTGTAACCAAGTACTAAATGCTGCATTGGTAACCAAACTGGTGCTCCCATCGGGCTTTTCTTTTAAAATGTTGAAAACAAAATTTGGAAGTACACTTGACAAAGTCACAAAATTTGGCCAGATAGAACAAGCTTGTTGGTTAGTGTATAGGTTTTTATTTCTAATAAAAAATTATTTTTGTTTGTTCTCTATGCATATGTCTACAAGCTCTTTTAACTATTCAACTGGTAAGGATTTGACTTTTTTTTATTTTAGTTATTTATTATATTCTATGTATTTTTGTTCAATTTCTTTGAAAAAATTTAGGTATTTCTATTGTGTTCCCAAAGTGTCCTTTTAATTGTATTCTGTTAATCTTGAATCTAATTCCAACATTCACACCCCCAGGTATTTAGAGGTAAGAGGGCTATAAGTTTTGGTATGTAATTTGTCATCTTCAGTCATGAGGTTACTGAGGTCATGACCAACTAGAAGAGACTTGTTGGTTAATGAGTTTTTTTTCCTTCTTCCTCTCCATATAGGGTAAATTATTTAAGGATATATAAATAAGAAAGAAAATAGTAGTTACATTTCAAAATTTTTCTTATTTAAATAGGGTTCAACAATATTTTAACAGAATTAAAACTTTGTATAAAGTCAAAACTTATGTATTCGTTAGAATCATTTTATGTTCACCAACTTATAGCAATGTTCTATTCCAATGCTAGCTTTCCTGTTCATGTATATATATTTTACCGGAATATTCAATCCAGTGACAAAATTGTTACAATATCTGGAAAGAAGGTGCTAGTCTATGAGGTCCAAAGAAAGATGGTTCTCCTTAAGAGCTACAGCCTTCATTTGCTGAAAGTTATATTACATTTAACTTAAAATTTAATGGTATATCAAAGATATTGTCCCGATATTTTTATACTGACCTGTTATGGAAAAACATTTTTCTACTCTGCTTTTAAATCAGACTATCTTTACTTATTGTAAAACTTTTTTTATCATCATATGTATAAGAGAAAATCATAGTTAACTTGTTCTTCCATTCACTTTATCTTGAAAGACTTTTCACACTAGTGAACTCTATGACTTATTGAATTGCTGTACTTATTGAAGAATTGTTTCGCAGTTGATGTCATGTGGTTGATTTTGTTAAGGCTTTTTAACATTAGTTACATGTGGACCAATTTGAATTAAACAGTTTTCTTATTCTAGCCATTTACTTGACTAAGTTAAGAGTACTAATTAACTATTAGACTATTACCATCGTGTAACTATAACTAGATTTTCATACCAGACTAAGTTAAACTTGGTAAATAATATTCTATGAAAAGATTATAGCAAATGTCTTACAGAATAATTTCCTAGTTTGCTCCTCACACACCTGCTCGACCATCTTGGGCATGACGATAAACTACATCTGGCAGCAAGGCCTCTGATAGAGAAGTTTTGAGGAATGAGGAACCACCTCTTAATTGCTGTTATTCTCAGGTCCACCCTGATCTGGGGTGGTAGCACATGTTAGGGTCCCAACTATAGACAAATAGTTAACACCCAAACTGGGATCAAAACACTATGAAAGTATAAAAATACATTTTTTATAGTAAAAATACCAGCAATACATTTTCATAGTAAAAAGATATTGCCAGCAATACATTTTTGAAAAAACAAAAAATATATTACCAGTAATACATTTTTGTAAATGAAATTAGTAATGCTCTCAAGAAAATTAAATTTCAGTATTAAATGACCCATAATGTGTGGATATGCCACTAAATTTACATTTACAAAAATGTATTGCTGGTAATTTTTTTTTTATGAAATTAGTAATGCTCTCAAGAAAATTAAATTTTGATATGAAATGACCCATAAGGTGTTGATATGCCAATAAACAAACAAAGACCAACTTGAGTTAAGTTTAGTAAAAAAACCTAACTTTATGACTTTCACCAGGTTAAATGACAATGTGATGCGTTTTTATTTTAATATAAGCTTCAGCTAAATAAGTACAGCTGGTATATGATTCTTTTTTCTTTTTATCTTGATATAAACCAAATAAATAAAGTTTAATCTGGGTAGGAAATTAAGTAAATAAATAAAGTTTAATCTGGGTAGGAAATTAAGTTCTGTTCTTATTTTGGTAATAGTTATGCTGGATTTTAATCTGACTACTTTCTTTATTTGTGGCCAAACCCCAAATCCCAACCCTACATAAAAAATAAAAAACGATAACAATATTTTGATGATTCAGGTTTTAACCAACTGCTGAATTTGGTAAATATCTGTTCTGAGTGAAAGAGACATAAAATTTATTGTTAATTCACACAATAGATATTTGGAATTATTTTGAGAATACAATTTTGGATTTTATAAAACAGCCAGCCTAATTGAGCAATATGTCAAATGGGAAGAGTAAAAAATTTAATGACTTCTCTAACAATTAATAGATATGGATTGGTATTTTCCACAAGAGGAAAATTATGTTGTTAATTCAAGAAAAGAAAAGATAAATACCAATTCATATCTACTCTTTCCCCAGATAGTCAAATCTTCCTCAGGGATATCTTCACTTCAGAAATTGTCTATCTCTCTGTTTTAGTGTTTGTCCACATCTATCTATCTATCTAATTCTCTTCATGTCTATTTATCGATCGATAGATATTACAGGTAGAGAGAGCTTGTTAGCCTTGTTTGGCAGTCTGTTTAGGAGAATGATGACTGATTTTAAAACCAAAATAGATTTGAGCACTTTAGTCACATTGACGACAACCTGTAAAGTGGCCAACAGTTTTGTTTTTGTAATGAGGGCAGATGAGCTATGGTTTGGTGGCCAGCTTCTCACTAATGATTGGAAGAGCATTCAGGACCCACCAACATCACTCTTTTTTTCCAGAAAAGAATCAGAGATATAAGAATTGGTTTAGTTGTCCATGGTCCCTGACCTTCAACAATGAGCATGGGAAGAAGCAAATAAATAACATTTTTTGATTAATTAACAGACTGTTTCACACAGTGTGATTTTCAAAATGGGTGTTTGTTATCCTTGGATGCTCCTGAGTGTTACAGTTCATTTTCATGTTTTTCAAAAGGAATGCATCAGCATGCCAACAGTTCAAAATAGTTTAATTCGTTATGTTTATTAAACCATTCCAGCTACTAAATTCTATGATTTTTAGTTTCTCTTCCATACATAGACTGCAATTTCTTCCTCTGCTATTCACCTATTTTTTTTTTATTATATGACATTCTACTACTGTTGTTTTTTGTGGGAAACAGTCTGTTAATGGGTAATCAGAAAATGTTACTTTAAATGTATTTAAAATAGAGCACTCCTATATAAACAAAAAAAGAAATATACAAATCATATATATACATATATATTTATATATATATATATATATATATATATATATATATATATATATATATATATATATATGTAGGATTAATACAAATATAAAATTTATCACTTAGCTAATTGATGTTATGTATATGACATGCACTAGGCTAAATTACAATGCTATGTACTCATTAATTTTTTTCATCTATTGACTTTTGGATTACAACTTCTTTCATTTTAATTTATCTAATATATATATATATATATATATATATATATATATATATATATATATATAAAATGTGTGTGGCCTAATGGATAACAGCCTGGAATGAAAAACTAGAAAGTTGAATTTCAGTTGGGTTTTTGTATTTCTTTATGCACAAATGGGAAAGGTATGACCCCATCTCTTTTCCTCCCAGCTAAGGATTGGAATAATAGGACAGACTGGGTCCTATACCCTTGATTGACAACAGCAACCTACAAGGGGATAAATCTTTGCCTAGTCAGTCATGAATCAAAAGAGACATGATTGCCCAGGCGATATATGATTTTATATATATTTTTAAATATAATTAACTTTATTTAGAATTACCTTTATTAATATTCTTGAGCTGTTGTGCCTTTCACAATTCTTCAGTAATCCAGGTAACTTTTATAAAATTTCAATTGAACTCTTTTGAATTGGATTCTTCTCATTCTACTGTCTCTTGGTTTGTTCTTATTTTGTATTGTTCAGTTATTTCTCATTCTGTTCCCACTGAGCCTAAGTTTGCACAAACTGGCCTAGGGATTGAAATCACAATTTCCAAATTCACTTTAATCCATTAGGCTGTTACAATGATGTGTAAAACTTTGCCACAGACTTTACAAGCAAATCACCCAACATTCTGCCTGTAAAGAAAATAATGTTTTTTTCTTGAGTTAATGATTTTATTCAAAATCATATTCAATAGATTAAATCAAGGGTACAGTTCAAAATTTCCTTCAGCTTCTTTTTCTATGTACCATGTCTCTTCAGGACGTGGGTGATCATGGCTCTCCACAACCTCCTATTCCATGTAGCTCTTAGCAGCATTTGATCTTTTGCCAAGTCTGTTCCAGCATCCAGTTACATAAGTTAGGTAGCCTGTTGCCTCCACATGTTGCTTTATGCTTTTGAAATATCCAGTGAATGTCAAATTCTCCTTCTGAAGGTGACTTGGTTCAAAAGACATGTCAGAAATGTTATGATAGAAACTACAAAAATTATTGCAAGTTGAGTCAACAAGATTACATGAATTGTCAGATGGTTATTTAGAGTATTTTAGGCAAATAGCTTTTGGAAAGGTATAAAGAAAGAATGCATTATATCCAGGTAAAAAAAAAATTAGCAGCTATTGTAGTTTCCAATTACTATTCATGCCAGATTTTACTGGATTTGCTTAAAAGAAAATTAAAAGTTCTTGGGAAGACTGCAAAAAGTACCTACAAGAGTTCTTAGCTAAGAAAGATAAAATAATCTAGGAGGATGGAATTATAAAGTTGAAAGATGATAGTAAGAATGAACAAAATAAAAAATATAGTTGTTCAATAAAGTTTTTAAAAAAAGTGTCATGTCAAAATTTTGGTTTGATTTGTTAAGCTAATGATTAATCATTTTTCTGTGTTTAGCAGGAGTAGCTTCTGATTTATTGCCAAATACAACCAAGAACATTAGCCAGGTTTTGGCCTCTGATCTTTTGCTACAAATATTTCCAAAAACATCATGGACTATTTATTTCTTGAAAAGGGAAGTCAGGAAATTCTAGACATGATGAGAGGAAGAAAAGGAGACTTATAAAAATAGTAACATCAATAATGAATAAAAAACATTTCCAGACATTTAGGTTATGATTCTGAAATCTAATATCACTTGCTCTGTGAAAACTGAATATGTTCTGAATGAGAATATAGAATTCTCCCAAGACAAGCACAATAATTTCTACCTAAAGAAAAAGGTGGCATCAATGTTCTGTTTTTCTCATCTTCTTCATTTGATGCCAGTGAATCAGCAGAGGTATTGTGAATGTGTGTGTAACAGTTATTGACCTGGAAAGTGAAAAAGGCATGTCAAGTTCAAATTTTAGGGGAGTTCATTACATTCGCATCTTCTAGTTTCTCCCCTTAACTATGGGTTAAATATCAGGACAGAATAGCCTTTCAGAGGAAGGACAACTTTTGAATCCCAGATTGTATAGGGCTGGCAATTTCAGCCTGTAAAAAACTACCTGAATCCACTGCAGTAAAACTGAGTACAGTATGGGTGTGGCACTATACTCCACAGAGGAGTTTAATGGTAGTAGAGTGGGAGGATTCTACAGTGTTTGGGGAAAACCAAGAACTAATTCATGTTACCCTCTTTGCTTTGGTTTTGTCTGGATTCACCACTGTATTCTTTGACTATAAAAAACTATATTTGTGCATAATATTTACTTCTGAATTTGTTCTGAAGTATTAAACAGCCCACCTGGTGTGTGTGTGTCTATATATATATATATATATATATATATATATATATATATATATATATATATATACTTATATCTGTCAATATTTGATATTACTTTAAATGTTAGAGGATACACATGTTTTAGTAGACACCCTGTTTTTCTTTTCTTTTTTAAACAGTGATAATTACGTCTGAGTATTCAAGACTCTTAATAAAGAGTATGTGCTCTCTGGCAGACCTTTGTAAAGAAAACCAGCATCTGATCTAGCAGATTATCTTTATTAAAACTGTTGAAGTTAAATGTAATTCACACTGCTTTTTTTAAAAAAAAAAAAAAAAGACTCTGTTTACTTAAAGACATATATCCACTATAATATAACATGCTGGACAATTTCCATGCAGATGAAGAAGCGACAAAGATCTGATTCTACCAATGAATGCAGATATGATGGACATAATATATAAATCACAAAGAGGTTTTAAGGATAATAGTAACTATGAGGAAATATAATCACAATCAGAAAAAGAGAGTTGATATTTCTGGGATATATAAGGAAAGAGGGCTTAGAGAATCTAACACTCACAGGACATATTCAAGACAAAAGGAGCAGGAGAAGGTGTAAGTAACCTACTTGTGGAGATTTTGCAATCATGAGAAAAAAAAATAAATAAATAATTTCTGATGATTCCCTAGTAAAAATGGAAACTGCCCTACTGGTGGGAAATTTAGAGACTTCCTATTTTCATCAACTTCTCACCAAGAGAGTACATGGATTTGAGCTGCTCCAGGAATGAAGATCACAGATAAGTTTTACTCAAGTATAACTTTCCCATATTTAATATTACCTTAGACTTATCACTTTCAAACAATTTATTCATTCATTAATCACAAAAGCAAAACAGAAACATTTAACAACCACATTGCAAGAACTTTGATATATCAACTGAAACTTTCTAAATATATATATATATATGCCTCATGTTGTTGTTATGATGTATATATCTATATTTTACAAACCAAAAACAGTCAAACAAAGCTCATCATAATATACTTAACATGTTTGTGTGAGTAGATGGCAGTACAATGGAATAAAAAGTGAAAAGAACAACAAAAAATATGCATGGAGAAAACAATCATGCACATCCTAAAAGGACAAGGGATATAATAATAATATTTATGTTATCTTTTCATAGGGCAAACTTTTTTTGTTGTATGTTTTTATTATGTATGAAGTAAATAAATTAAGGGTTTTGATGTATACGTTTAGTAAATTCTGCATGGATAATTAGTTCTCATCCCCTGTGTATAAAGATATTGAATTATGGATTTGGATTCAGCACAGCAGTTGAAATCCATGTTTTACACTCAAAATGAAAGTTCTAATTTGATAGTAAAGTTTTCTAACTCTGGAGGCTGCATTCGTTTTGAGGAGTTAACAATCAAAGGAGATTCATATCACTGTGGATTTCATTCCCTTTTATAGCAACTTATTGATCTTTTCTATGCATGTATGAGCCTGATGAAATAAATATGTCTTCAGGCTATTTTTTCTATTTCTTGCACACTCATTATTATTAAATCAATCACAAGACTCACAAATATTTTACAAAGAATGGAATGATCCACAAGAGGCCTGAGATTGAGTGCAGCCATCTAGAGATTACCCAAACTCAAGCAGATTGAATCAATTTTTCTTTTAACTTTTATATATTCTGAAATTAATCACATGGGAATTATTGTAGATTAAATTTAATAAAAAAAAAAAATGAAAAGGTAATTGTATTTTATTTATAACACATTCACATTTAATGCTAACATGTATTTCCAATTAAATCTTGATCTTGAGATTGCTAACATCCTGAGCTTGATTCTATGTACAAATAAATCTGAACATAAATATCTATATAAAGAAAAAAAAAATTTGGTAAACATCAATTTCTCTCATTATTTGATGCACCAGAGAAATTAGATAACTTAGGTCTCTCTGGGAAACTTAATATTAATTGACAGAAGAAAAACTAGGACCAATTCCATTGACTGAGGAGGTGTTGAAAAGTTCTTGTCTCAAATCAAAAAGAGATTTCAAAATAACATCTGATGTTTCGTCATTTGGTCAGATGTTAGAAATAGCTTTTCAGGACACTTCTCATAATTTAACAAACATCAATGCACTCTTTCCTGCTATAGCTTTCTGAAAGTTTAATAAAAGAACTCTTACAGAATGCAAAGGCCAGAACCAGAACAGTCAATCGATTGGACAGAGTGCCTTATGGGTGTGATATTCTAACAGTGATGGATTGCCTTTGTCTGGGTTTTGGATATAAGTCCAAAACGAATTCAACAGAAGGCCATAAGAATTCTGAAGCATTGATACACACCCAGGTTAGTGACCAGCTAAAGCCACCCATGGAAGGACACTGAGTCAAAGTGCGAAATGCATTCCTGTGATGTCATTTCTCCCGCTGCCTCTTAGAATCCAAGCTGCCACCACTCTCCCTTAATAAAATGAATAAGAAAAAGAAATGGTCCTTTTGTTGATACCATCAATACTGGAAAGTTTAACATCATTTACTGGACTTGAGAAACCTATTTTCCTGAGAAATTGTTTTAAGGGAAAGATTTTATAAATTTCAACTGACAGTGGTACTGGATGCTTGATCAATAAATGTTGAATGTATCCTTATAAGTAAACAGCTAATATTACCATTATCATTAAGGTTAGTAAGCTTAACTTGCAAAACAGTTCACTATCATAGGCTTGTGACAGACAAATTGGCTTTAGATATTAGCCATACAGAATACCTGCCATGGCATGTTTGTTAGTAGGCTCATCTTGCAGACCAACTAGTTCAATGATGAGAATGTGTTTCTCACCAGGTGTCCTACTACTATGATCTGAGTAAGGTTTAGTAAAATGATTGATATATGTTCTTTCCCTGATGCATGAAGTTGATATTTGAACCAGGATTTTAAATGCCGATTTTCAAGGCAGGAAATGCCGCAGTGCCAACCATACGACCCTAATGAATTTGTTTAATCCTTGATTTGAATTATTTCAGTTAAGTTTATTCGAACATTAACAGACAAGCATTTGGAAGACTTGGTAAATATAAGCAGTTCCCTTTTAACCTGTACAGTTCCAGGGTCCATATCTCCAGGCATAAATTCTTTTATAGGAATGGGCTTCGGTTAATCCTTAGCACCTGCAGCATTCCAACAGGGAAACATTAATAGAGCAATTTTTATCTTTAGTCCCAGTTTAAACCCAACCTTGTGACAGATTCTGTTTGAATGGGAATTCGGCTAAATATCACTCACTTTTTGCCCGCAGGAAACATTCTGCTACTGAATGCTATATTTGAAGTTAATTTTTAAATTATGTACCCTTGTACAGAGCCAGTGAAAGGGTCTTGTGGGCCCCCACCCAATCGATGATATGAAGCCCACCACTTTACTACATCTCATTTTTCGTATTTTTAGTATTTATAGAAATTTTATTGTAACCTGACTTTGTACAGTAATGGATTATATGCAATATAGGTGAACAATTCAACTCGAAAAATTGAAAATAAATACAAAATAGAGACATGTCATAATAGATCATTGCATCTTAAATAAATCAACAATGTTTTGCAGCAATTTTTAAGATCAACTTGAGATTTTTCTTGGTAAGAAGTTTAATAATTTTAACTCATTCAACATTATGGATAGAAAATAGTAAATTTTATATAGTGTTTTTTTATTTTTGAGACTTGTCATGAGCAAAATAATTTCACCTATTCAGATGAAAAATATAGACCCCATAATTACATCAAAATCCATTAAAATTTTTCATTCTTTAATATTCAGTTGTGCTTAGTTTAATTTTTAACATGTATAGGTAGAAAAAGTAAATGTTGATAAGATAGTGAGGGACACCAACTAGTCTTGGGCCCAACCCCAGGACAGGCAGCTTGGATGTATATCTGAATAATGATGAAAAACTCTGAACTTAGTTTAGAAATTAAATTAAAACCAGCATTAATTGGTCCTAGAAATCAAGTAGTAGATATGATGTCATTTATTATCCATAAATCAAGTGCTCAAAACATCATTCTAAAGTTCTAGAGAGTAATTATAGTCTAAAAAAATAGTGAACCGGGTAGGAAAAATAAATTTTCTGGCAGAGTAGAATGTAATATTTTAAGAATTACTGAAAATAACCCAAATAATTACATTTAAGAATTTCAAGAATAATTTTGAAACCACTGGAGCAAAAGCAACAACAAATACTATAAACAGAGACCTAAACAATACTGGCCTACAAGTGAGTCGACTCTTTTCTAAAAACATCCGTTTAAATATGTGCCATTTCTCTTCAGAATGTAGGCAATCATGGCTCTCAACATCTTTTTGTCTTTTGTAGCTCTTATTAAGTTTTGTCTTTTTGCTATCCCTCCTGTTCTGCCAACCATTTATACAAGCTTGTTAGGTTGGTTATTTGCTGCTTTCCTCTCTCTCTCTTGCCTTTAATACATCATGTGAATGTCAAATTCTCTAAGCCTTCTTTCTTCATTATGTGCCCAAGAAATTTCTGTTTCTCGTTCTGAGTATAAGTGTGCTTTTTGCTTACAACATTTACAAATGAACAGATTTATATTGTTTGTTTCTTTCTCAACCCTTTGTGAATTATTTAAAGCCCAAACATATATTGGATTATAAGAATAGATTTCGTTTGTAAATGAATATTTCATTAAAAATATTTTGAGAATAACAATGATTTTTATAGATACAAGTCCTACTGTTTAACCCATAGTAGGAGAGAGATGATTAATTCATACCTTTCCCAAGAGTGTTTGCATGTAAAAAATTGTTACTCGAATTAAAAATTGGATATCTGATTTCTCATTCCGAGCCACAATCCATTACACCACCCACATATACACAAACAAAATGATAAGCTTATTCTGGAAGAATATACTATGGTCAGATGAGAAAAATATTTTTGGAAATATCAATTTGAGGCTTTTAATCACAAAAACTCTATTCCTGGGCATAAAGAGATCATATTTTAGGGCTTTTTTTACCCTGCAAAAGAAACAGAATGTTTTGTAAGAGTTAATGGCATAATGAAAACAGGTGATTATTATGAATTATTTTTCAAATAATTATCTCTGCATCTTGATTATTTTGTTCTAAAGTTATTAAATAAAAATTCCTGGCAGAATGTTTATTTTATAATTTGAAAATTTTTAACCAGCATGACTATTCCAGACTGCACTTGAATTTGGTCCCAAAGAGTACATTTCAATAAAGTGATTATCAGCAACAAAGTTGTGGAAAAATAGACATTCTCGGTAATGTGGTTCAATCAACAGATTAGCAATTTAATAATTATTGTCACAAGGGTAAAGTTTTATTAAAGCATCAGCTAAATTTCCCTCCATATTTGCAGAAATTAATGAGTGGCCTGAAGCCATAAACCATGAAACTTCAAAGATAACACTATATCATATAATTCATCTTTTTCTTATGTATCTCTGAGGGCACAAATTGCTGACACAATCAAAGATTGTCCTAATTGCATTTGAAAATGCATAAACAAATCCATTGAATTCAGTGACCATCATATGACAGGTAAAACTAATAAATCTTATGAAAGCATCAAAAATAAAATATTTACAATGTTATTAAGATTCTTAATAATTCATAGAATTTACAGGCATCAGGTGAGCTCCATGGGTGTTGAATAAATACAAATGTGCCTGAAAAGATGTCTGCAACAGGGATTGACTAGCCACTCTAGTAGACAGCAAAACTCAGACATTAGCATTCAGCCATTTATACAAAGAACAGCATAATCAAAAAAGAGAGAAATTAATTTTTGTTTATACAGATAGAAATAGCTCAGAAAAAGAAAAGAAAGCATTCATCTGATTAGCTGAGTGTGTCTGTCTTACTGCCTTACATAGTTCAGTTGAAACTCAGCTGAGTGTGTCTGTCTTAGTGCCTTACATAGTTCAGTTGAAACTCAGCTGAGTGTGTCTGTCTTAGTGCCTTACATAGTTCAGTTGAAACTCAGCTGAGTGTGTCTGTCTTACTGCCTTACATAGTTCAGTTGAAACTCAGCTGAGTGTGTCTGTCTTAGTGCCTTACATAGTTCAGTTGAAACTCAGCTGAGTGTGTCTGTCTTAGTGCCTTACATAGTTCAGTTGAAACTCAGCTGAGTGTGTCTGTCTTAGTGCCTTACATAGTTCAGTTGAAACTCAGCTGATTCTCAGTCTCCCTGACAGGAAAAATGAAACATGTCTTGTTACCACTACATCTTGTGGTTAAGAGAGCAAATAAATGGAACAGTGTGTGAGTCTTTTCAATTTTTTTTTTTTTATTACTAATGTTCATACAATACAAGGCCCACAGGCTACTCAAGGTAGAATATTATTGTGTGGCATTTCTCAAGAATAAGAAAAGGCAAGTAATGAAGTTCATGAGGTTATGTAATTGTTGTAGCATACCTATGGACAATAATGGGCACGTCCCCATTCACGTATTTACAGTAGTAAATGCTGTATGTTGGTCTGCACTTGGAGATTCATTGTGGAATTAACTTGACTCATTTCTCACAGTTAACTACTACTTCTACACACCACTGGCAATCTTATATATGTTGTTCTTGTCCTAAGTATTATCATTTATTACCTACCTTCATGTGATTATTCTATTCATAACCTTCTCTAGGTTAGAACAGTAATAATTAACACTAGATGTCAAGATTGTAGTGATTAGGAAAACATCCTGCTAGGAGTTTGTTCCACAAAGCAACAGTTCTTTCAAAGAAGCTTGTACAGTGGAATTTATTTCTTACTCATGGAATATGATGGGAATGGGAATGATTCACCCTTGTATATGAGGCATGGTGAGTCTCAGTTGTAAAAGTCCAGGCTGGTTGGTCGAAGGAACATACCTCATCAGAATACAGACTATAGAAATAGTAATAGAGCAGTGAAAGCCTTGCAACATTCTGTGAGAAATGGGTTGGAGGATGGAAAATGAATCATCACACACAAGTTTGCATAGATGATTTTGTAGTCTGTCAATACAGGTAAGTAAGGACTGGGCACCTCCAGCCCAAATGTGACAGCAATACTCCAGTTTTTATCTAATCTGGCTCTTGCAAAGATAGAGTATAACAGAGAGTGTCAGATACTTATTGGAGCAGGACAATGAAACAACCATTCTTCCAGCATCTTTAGGAATACATTGTATATATAAGTTCCACTTGCGGTTTGGGAGAGCTTTTATACGGCTTACTACCCTACAACCTATCAGATATTTAGAGAAGTGCCCTGATAATACTACACATTCTCTTTCCCTCCTCATAATGCATAGACTCTAACAAAAAATTAAACAAGATCAAGCATTAGTTGCTGCTTAAAAATTTGGTCCTTATAATTAGATATGATATATGCTGCTTTACAAAGCAGCATATATTATGCTGCTTTGTAAAGCAGCATAATATGATTTTATATCTTCTGAAATTTCTTCTTATTTCATTCAAATTTGGCCAGCTTTCAAAGTAATTTTTATTCTCTAAAGATAAATATATTTCCCAAATCTTAATGCTAGCACTTCAAAAAGAATCAACAAAAATGAATAAGTATCATATTTTAGGGATGCAAAAAAGTAATTATCTCCCTTTGGGTAAGATGAATGCACTAGGGCAGAGATGGTGAACAACTGACCTGTGGTGTCATGAACTGACCCTCCATCAACTTTTTAGTGACGCACAAGTCATCAGTGAAATGATGTCATGAAATATGTCTCATCATGAACTATATGAAAGAGGCATTGCCTTTATGTGGATATGATTGCTACACATGTTAAGCTGAAGAGAATAAAGTATGAACCTCAAAATATTAGCAACAAGTTTCTCATTAAAAAAAACCTATCAGTAAGTATATGAGTGACCACTTTTATGTTTATGAAAAATTTAAAAGTACTAAAAATGACCCATCAACTATGAAGGTTTGCCATCTCTGCACTAGGGTCATGTGACGTCAACTTGTAGGGGGACAAATCACAATTGCTGTGGTAGATATCATCAAGCCTGCAGAGGAACTGAGATGATACCACCAAGAACATAGAGGCCACCATTGTCCTAGCTTTTTTTCTATCAGGAAATATTACAAGTAAGACCCTCTCACTTTTTACCCTTTTCATACATATATATATATATATATATATATATATATATATATATATATATATATATATAAATGCTCAAACACTAATATTCTATAGGTATACTTTATTACATTGGAATCATAATCATGATCCAAATCAAAATTTCAGTGAAAGTGTATGTGCGGGAGTGAGAAAGAAAGGTGAGAGGGAAATGTATAAAAGCTCTAGAGAGAGGTGTAACAGAAGAAAGAAAAAGAGGAAAGGCCTTAAGGTGGGAGTGAGGAATAAAATTTAAAAGAAAGAAGTTTTATAATAGTTTAAATGAGTGAGATACAGATAAATATGTATTATTATCAGTTGCATAAATCGTCTACAAATTCATTGACCTAAAACTAAAAAAACAGACATTGAAAAAGTATATATATATATATATATATATATATATATATATATATATATATATATATATATAATTTCTTGTATGACATAGTGGTATAAAAAAAAATCTTTTTTGGTAACAATGCATGTTTGTCATTCCTTTCTTTCTGTTATCCTTCTTTCTATTATATTAAGGTGTTAGTATGTATTATATAGTCATGGATATACTAATGCATATAATGGGGTACCACCATTAATATCTTACTTGGCATATAAATATTAATTTGGGAAAAATAAACAACTTACCTCAAAATTGACAGAGCCGCTGTGATCGTGGTCAAATGCATTAAATACATAGTGTGCATAATTGCTTGAATCTAAAATGAAAAAAAGAAAGAAAAATAGAGATTTATTAATAATTTTTGGAAAGAATAGAAAATAAATTACAATCAATCCAAGACTCAAAACTGAGATTTGAAACTCTAAAGTGTTTCCCCAATTAGATTGAAATACTCATCAATTTCAAATTCATAATATTTTGTAAAGTAGATTCTGAATGACTGTTATAAAAGCCATTTATTTTTTATGTGTATCTTCATCTTTTTGTTGCTTTTTATCACTTTCATCAAATTTTATTCTTTATGCTTCAATACAATTTATAATTTTAGAATTACCAAAATCATGATGATTAAAAATAACAAAAAGATGAAGGTCATCATTAAAAAACAAATAATAAAAGTACCATATTTGTTAGCATGCAAGACCACACACACATATTTTTATTGAGGTATTGTAAGTTACTGCATACCAAGATGTTGTACACTACCAAAACCTGTACATAACCTACCTAAAATGCCATGTTTCTTCAGGATATATATGATCATGGCTCTCCATAGATTTCATTTCTTTATTATCTTTGAATTGTAATAACTTCTGCACATGATCCAGAACCTCTTTTGCATCTGTACTGGTGTGCATTCGCAACACTAATGTATTGGTGTGGTTATACAGAATGAACTTGATCTGAAATTGCCACTGTATAATGATTGAGGTATTTGATTTAAGGAAAAACCATGAAGTTATCTCCTTCTTTGTCTATGCATTTAAGTTTAATATTTATTATATAAATTAAATTCTTATTCCAACAATAATTTGCTGATTAATTGATTTACGTACATGCATATATAGATAGATAATACATTTTCAATTGGAAATTAAAACTTTTTCAGATATTGACATTTGTTCAATATTAGTAAATGTTGATTGAAAAATGTAATTTAACAATTCTCCCAACATTTTTTAATAAAAAATTGTGTTAATTTAAAGTTAATATATTTTGAATAAAGAATTAATTTGTTTGTCTATTGTTTCAATTGAATTGAATATATTTTTTCTTTTTCTTTTTTTTTTATTTATATTCATTTTTCACTATTTTAAGATAAATTTTCAAATGTGAATGATCATGCTAAATATGATTTTTCTCCCAAATGGGAAAAATTCCCTTTGACCCTTTCACTGCTGTATGGGAATTTTTTTCAGTTGCACTTGTTACATCTGAATTTTGAGGAATTTCATGAATTATTTAGAGCCTGAGAAGCAATAAATGGCAATCTTTTTTATCCATCAGATTATGGATGAATATATTTTTTAAATATATTTGATCACTGTTAGGCTCAATCAAAAGTACCAGTAACTCTACCATTTTAAAAATATGCCTGAAATCACAATGTATTGAATCTATTTTATTAAAACTACTTACTTGATGGCAGACAATACACCTGATCACAGACAATTCTTCTCACAAAAAAAAAGCTAAAAGTATTATCTAGTTCTTGTATACAAAGATGCAGTATCAGGTAAGCTAATGTTTACCTTTAACAATCCATATACATAGAATGAGGGTATTTTTATCCTAATAGCACAAACCAAATAATGATGGCAACTCAAACCAAGACATTAAGTGAGACCCCAGAATAACACAAATGGCAAAGTAATAGGGTGCCTTATTTGAGAGTAACAAAGTAAGAAAACTGAAAGTAGCTGTATATGTGAGACTTTTAGAAAACTAAGTCATGTCAATGGGGAATTCTTTCAGCTGCTTTTGTTACATATGAATTTTGAGAAATTATATATTTAGGGTCTAAGAAGCAATAAATGGATGCTATTTTTTAAAGATCTAAAGAAACAATCATTTTTAATGGATGCATTCAAGGTGTAGTTTGGAGTCTAACAGGATGCCGTTTTTAAAACTCTAAGGAAATATCTTTTTAGCATTTGACAAGTTCTTAGAAAACAATGTTTTTTAATGGATGTAATCACAATTTAATAAAAAAACAAAATTATGGAAACATTCATATCCATGTCATGCATGCTACCAAGCTTCTTCTGAAATATATAAACTGGTAGCTGTATACAACAACTTTCTAAGAGCAGTGGTTAAAAATGGCTTTGAGAAAATGAAGCCTGTGGATCTCCTTCGAGAATTGTGAACTGGTGCTACAGAATCATAAACAAAGAACTCTACCAAATAATAGAAACCACATCATTTTATGACTTTCAACAGCAGCAACAACTAAATTGGATATCACAACTTGAAGAAAAAGAATAACATAATCAAGATGCTAACATTCAATATTACTTCAAACAAAAGGTTGGGAAGGAAACCCCCATCAATACTGGAAAAAATAATAACAGGCTTAAGAAAGATTTAAGAAACCTGTTTTCCTGAAAAGGAGAAAGATTCTATAAATTTCAAGTGAAAATTGCACTGGCAGCTTGGTCACTGAATATCAAATGTTTATTTATAAGGAAACAGCTAATTACCATTATCAAATTAAGACATATAAGTGTAAATAGAATTCCAGATTTTATTTGATCTCTCATTATGTATGTGTGTGTGTGTGTACTGTTTTATAAAGTTTCAGCTGATCCATTCTCTAGCCTTCTTATGGCAGTGAATGCTGGACAATTTCCTTACAGATGAAGAAGAGATGTGAAGCCTCAAAGATATGGTTCTAATGATGAATGTTGAGAATACCTTGGATAGAATATGTAAGTAAGAAGGAAGTTTTTAAGTAAAACAAGAACACTTATACTTACAATCAGAATGAGACAGTTGACATTTCTGGGAGACATAACAAAGAGAATTTGACACTCACATGACATATTAGGGGCAAAAAAAACAAAGGTAAAACAGGGAGTGATCTACTTGACAAGCTTGTATCAATGGATGACAGAATTGGGAGTTGGAAGGATAATAAAACACCACATTTTGTTAAAAGCTGCAAAGGATAGAAAGTTGTGGAAAATCATGATGATTGACATAAAAAATGTACCACTTACCACTTTTCCAGTGAAAACTATTAAAACAGAAGATAAATGGTGGCAAATATATTGATCATGCCAACCATCCCATTATTTTATAGAATCTACATTGGAAATGACTAGATGTAACCATAAGTTCTATGTTAACAGTTTCTTCTCTCACACTTCTTTCTGGTGGAACTCTCTTCCAGCTTCTTGCTTTCCAGTCAACTTTAATCCTCAAAAATCTAAATGCAATATCGATCATTATCTTCTGTGTTCTTAATTCCTGTTATTTTATTATTCTCTCTCCTTAAAAGAGTTTATTTTTTTCATATTTTCTCATGCTCAGTAACAACTTGCATGTTCGTGGATTGCCTTGCTTCAAGTTTCTTATCTTCTCTCACACTCACACAGATTTGCATCTTAGTGTCTTTATTACCTTGCTTGGGGTGAAATTATTAAAAAAATAAAATAAGTGATTCAATATGTTTATGTGTAATTGCTCTCTGATCTTTTTCTTATCAAACAAAGAACTTCACACTCATCCGACATATCCAATGACCTGCAATGATAATGTATAAAGTGTCTGTTAATTTTCTCACTCATCAGCAATTCTCCCTACTTGGAACTTATCTTGAGGCTAGTGTAAAAGTCAGATTCATGAAATATAGAGAAGCCATATGAAAAGGTAAAGTAGAAAAATCTGGTATGGCAGACTACATCAAGAGAGATAAGGAATCACTCTCCTCCCTCTGGGATAAGTTCCAAATACAAGTCAGATACAGAACATTGCTGGAAGGTGAGAGTGATGAAAAAAAGCAACATATATTGTAAGTAAATGTATAAGTCAGATCCATGTAGATTTATTTGCTCATTAAGGAATGTATTCAGAACAATCTCATATATAAAATATGGAATGCCTAATATTGACATTATTATGATTTTTGACCTTTTTCTCTTTTAAATTAACAAAGAGAACTTTCCTTCTTCCTTAGACTACAGTTGAAGAAGGCCATTAAATAAAGATGGGGGAATTTCTCATCTCTGTTAATTGAACTACTCTAATGAATGTGGAAATAGAATTAATTTGTTTATTTATGTTAAAATTTTTTGAGGGTGTGGCATTGTCATTTTTATTCAGACAAAGATGTTTATGCTCACAACATTTTGGCTGTTGTACCCTCTGGTGTATCCAGTTGTATCTTATAATCAGTAATAATCTCAGAATTTTAGCCAAACACTTTATTCAATTACAGAGATAAACTGTTCTTATTCCACTTCTCATGCTACCCCAATAGATTAATTAACAATTTGGTTTAAAATTTTCAGAAAGTTACCAAATATATTTTAAAAATATTGGTGTATACATATAATAAACAAGATGAGCATTCTGGTCTGAACAAAAAAGCATACAGAAAGTTTTGTTTATTTTAAATTCAACTGCTAGAATTATATTATTATATCTTAGATTATTTTCATTCACAATTAAATGAATAGTAATATTGTAATTTCATTTTACTTATAAAATGTCAAATGTGCCATTACTGCCATCATTCTTGATGGAACAAGTTGACTTGTAAATGATCTAACAGACTAGTCTGTGCAAAGAATTTCTATATCAACCACTGAAAAAATATTAGACAATGATGTGTGCTTCATCTGTTGAAAGCACTGCACAATGAAAACCTATTTTATCAAACACAGGTAGAATCAAATAAGTATTTTTCATGTTTGAAGTTGAGAGTTTCTTTTCACCTTTTCATCAAAGTTACGCCCTGATGTCTATGTCAAGCCTAAAAATTTGGCTTTTATATGTGTATCATCTTCTAGCAAAACTACTGAAAATTAGTTTGTTAATTACTTTTTTTTAAACTGATATTTATATATATGTGTATGTGTGTAAAATTTTGGATATAACTAAAAATATATTTGTAAAAGACAATATAAATATAGACAAAAGAGAAACTTAGCTGACACATTTCATCCTCAATGTGCTGACTGTGTTCAGAAAATAAAACACCCCTAAACCCTAGTTTTATACACACAATCCATACATCCAGTTAAAAACTAAAACCATCCTTGATAAAAGTATAGATGAAAGCACTCAGAATTACAGAACATTTGGACAGTTTCTACACACTCTGTGTCCAGAAAAGAAAACTTGTTTGAAATAACAAGAAAAATTAAATAAAAGGCTTAATCGCAGTATTTTGTTTGTTGTCTTTAAAGCAACATGTATAAATGAGGGATTGTATATATATATATATATATATATATATATATATATATATATATAGTGCTGACTATCCAGTTTATCATCCTCTTTTTTATGATACAAGTGATGGATAATTCAGAAACCTAATGTGCTTCTCCAGATAACTCTATTTAGAGCCATCTTTAAACTTTTCTCAAAGTTTTCTTTGGTTATTCTTTACCAAAATTTCCTCATAGCCCAGCACATTACACTGCTTCAACCAAGAATTGTATTATTGTAACTGGGCATATCAAAACCATTGTAGCCTTTGTGAGGTCAGCAACAAATCCAAAGGTGGGATGTTTCTACAATTGCCCATGATTCACTCGCATAGGTCAAGACACTAAATGCAACAAGCGATATAATTGTTTTTCAATACAGGCAACAGTTATCTAAACTTCTTCCAAACAGCTTTCTTCCTTTCTCTCTCTCCCTATACAACAAAATGGAAAAAGTATAACACATTTTATCCCCTAAATAGATTTAATCAGATTAAAGTAGGCGAACGTAAACATCACTTACTTATGTACAGAGGGGAAACAGTGACAATGCCAAGATGCTAAATTTTTAAAATTCTTGTATCTGACATGACTAGACACACAGCTCAGCTGATCTCATTCAGCTTCCAAATGAGTTTGTATTTATCATTGTTGTTTTTAAATATCCCACATTGTGACAACAGAAGATTCATTAAGAAAGGTGAGATATAAGTACCTGGATGCAAATTTACAACAAACGTCTCAGAAATCAGGGCACTGTTTATGTATTTTTGCTTTAGTAAATCATTTTTTTTTTTTTTACATTTTTTCATAAGTAGACCAATGATAATGTTCATTGATTTTGTGGCAAACTTTTTCAAGACTTTTGTTCTTTCCACTTAGTGGGTTTGACAGATCATGGTCAGTCTTCAAGTGATATTTTCCCACATTTGAAATATGGATACGACTTAAGCTTTACCTAAAGCTTAACTTTTACAGTAAAAAAGACAACAAAACTTTATACTAACTTAAACAATCTTTATTTCCATAGGAAATGTTCAGATGAGCTACATTCCCTAGTTCCACCAGTTCAAAGCTTTACACAGTGGCAAACCATCCTCATTCCCTTTGTATCCCATTGGTCTGAAGGAAATTCTATTCAGACTGATTCTTTCCAAGAGCTGCTGCTTTGTTGAACTGACTCCCAAGAGGATGCTTCCCAGACCACTACAATCTTAACTTCGTCAAGCCTAGAGTATATCATTTATCTATTCTATATACCCTCATAATCTACAATTCATATGTCCATTCACTAACTTTCTACTTGAGACTTGTATTTGGTAAATAAAAGCAAAAAAATTGTACAAATGTCATCCTAAAAATAATTTTATTATTTTTATCCAAAATATTGGCATCAGATGTTGGTATGACAGTAGTGGTAAAACCTTCCTGACAGATTTTCCCTTTTTTTACCTTGTTAGAGATAACAACTTTTTTGTAAAATGACATCTGACGTGAAAGTGATAGGAAGGAAAAGGGCTTTCATGTGGAAAAAAATTATACCATTTTATATTCAATGATGCAGAAATCAAACTAGATATGAGCAAAGTTAAGTTAATGGGTAACCCTTTTTGACAGATGGGTGAATTGCAAGTGAATTGCCTCTACTGGTGCACACTTTTATGAGCACAGTATGCAAGCAAAAAGGCAAAGCCAATGTGGAAAAATAATGTTTTGAAGTTGAAAATGCCCCCTCCTCCTGTATCTGTTGTCGTTTTTGTGGGAATAAATAGACATTACATTCAAAGTCTCTTTCATATATTTTTAAAATAGTTTCACACATTATCTGTTATTTGTACCACTGATGGTAAATCTAATGATACTCAAAACAATTTGAACACAACGTGCTGATTACACTTTCCATGCCAATGTACATGACAACGCCTGCACGGCATAGTCAATAACAGAGCAAGGAATTAAAAGAAATGGAGAGTAGTGTCAACAAAAGAATGATGTATAGCTGGCCACTCATATTCAAGGATACTCATCTACTATGCCGGCTAACTGATCCCTATTGCAGATGCTTCCTCAGGCATATTTGTGTTTATTCAACACCCACAGAGCCCACCTGTGGTCCATACTGCAAATATGCTGAACAGACCATTGTTACAGTTTCTGGAAAAGAGCGTGTCATCTAGCATGATCAACAATTTGAACAAGGCCAGTACACTCAAGCACTTGGCCATGATGACTTGTGACTTTGTGCTAGCATATCTATCGACAGCACCCAAGAGTTCTGTCTACCCAATTTCCCTCACCAGGCTTAGGTCAACCTGTGGGTATGGTTTTCAGGTACCACATGCTTGGATTGACCTCTCGAATCTTATAACATCAAGAAGTACTGACAAATTGCTCATAGTGAGATTCGAACAAGGGTCTCATAGTCAAAATGCAAACATTCTAACTATTCAGTTACATGCCCATATGAAAAGAACAGTGGAAGAAAGGCTGTCTGATCATTGTTAGTATAATTGGCTAAAGTGTTGTCCATAAAAGATGAACTCCTTAAAAACAAGATGGTGATTTTCTGTCTATAAGCTAAATTCTTCATTTGCATACCTACACTTTAAAGGCCAATAAACAAATTGGCTAAAAATATTGCAATAAAAAAACAAATGAAAAAGTATTTAAACAGAAATCAAGACATTCAAAATAATATCTAAAAACAGACTTGCAAACAAATGTATCCATCCTTTCATCTAAAATAATTATACATGAGAGACATTCCTAAAGGTTTTATATGGTTAATCCAATTAAACATTTGATGATTATAAGATGGAACATGATTGGCAACATGATTTAGTTTATAAAAGCATAAAAGACAAACAAGAAGCAAAATGTACATTTTAATAATAGAAAAGCATTTTAATTAATGTTAATTGAATTTCAATAGGAAAAAAAAAGAATTTGTTGGAAAATGTCTTCTGGTTTTTCAGTGACAAATATAATGTTTTTTTTTAAATCATTTTTTTAAAGCTCTAATGCTTCCCATAGTTATGAATTGTTGATTTCATACTATTTTTCAATCCTCTTTTTCTTTTTTTGAATGTTTGCCAGCATAATCAATGCAAAAAAATGTTTATAGCAGAATGCATATTATAAAATTGATTTCTGTTGATCAAAATAGTTAGCCATTAATGTCCAGAAATAAATTGAACTATACTGGATTTTTCCTGTTTTGTGTTGACAAGGTCAAAGAGAAGAATTCAAGTTATATTTCCAGCTTAGAGGTGGCCTGCAAGTTAAGTGATATGGAGCAATATTTGCTTTGGAGAAAGAAATTTTGATTAAAATAAAGCTGCATAGCCTGAGGCAATCAATTAAGCTGCATTGCGTGTGGTCAACAAAAATGTTTTCAAATTGAGAAAAAAGAGAATTAAAATTATCATAATGATATAATTACAAATGCTAAAAAGATTTCATTCATCTCAGTGAATATTTTATGACAAAGCATGAACTGCTTTCATGCAAGTTAACATATCAACAGAATCTGGATTCAAGCAATCAAATTTGAGTCTTTCCAAACTTAATTATACTGAGCTGCTGAATCAGTTTAGTGAGCAGATTACACATTTGTATCAGACATTATATTCTAATTTTGGATGAATATTACATGTCATTCAAAACTGGAGTCTTGTCTTGTCTTTCTCTCTCTCATATATATATATATATATATAATATATATATATATATATATATATATATATATATATATATATATATACACACATACACATGTGCACATTGTATTTTCAGAATGTAGTGTAGAATGATAAAAAGACAAATGCTATCAAGAACTACAAAGGATAGGAAGTTGTGGAGAGCCATGATTTCCAACATCACGAAGGAACAGAAGATTTATTGAATCATACTCTATTTGAAAATTGTCACCATCATGAACTCTTGGATCCTAATTTAAATATTTGTGGGGGTGGGGATTTCATAGATCTCAAGTACCGACATTTTTATTGGAAATGTAGATTTTTGGTTGCAACATAGTTGAAAGGGTAATATTTATGGCTCCTTCGTGGCCATTGCTCATACAACCAACTTCAACAAAACTGATAATGATTGTAAGATAAATGCAGAGAATTACTCAGACATTTTTGGAGTAAGACAGTTTTTGAATAATCACAAACAAGAAGCTTTAAGCTAAGGATAACAAGACAATTCTTCATACAAGACAATTCTCCTTCAAATTCTAGAAAGGTGAAATGATTTCAAAGATACCAGGTTCATAGAATGGAGCTAGCCTCACCAGATTTTAATCCAGTAGAAAGCTTGGGAACCATCATTAAAATTGATGCATATAATAATAAAAGCAATATTCAAGCCAAGATCTTGGAAAGAAGTAAAAACTAAAAGTCAAAACCATTAAACATTTAAGAAAATCAATGAATGAAAGACTGATGAAGGTTATAGAATGTCAAGTAGTCCATATTACCGTATAAAATATTAAAATAAGAATTTATTCAAGTATATAGGCTAATGTGTTAAATGATTTTATAGTGATATGTTTGATTGCAACAGACATCTCTTTGTCTCTGCCCATGATGAGTGCAAGTGTGTCCTTAATGAAGCAAAGTTACCATTTGCTAATAGAATGAAACAACATATTGCATCTCGCAAGTTTGGTTCTAAAGATTATTGGCAGCTCTGCAAGAGTGCACCGAACAGAAAATCCACAATACTTCCTCTATTCAATCAATTTGAAGTCCTAACTGCCTCAGCTGAATGCTTTGTTCAAAAATTCTCATCCAATTCAACACTAAACTCATCTGGAGTACCCATACCTGATTTTTACCCCATTATTAAGTAAGATGATCATAATCCTGTCGATGGTTTTGGACATCATTTCTAAATTAGACTCTTACAATTTATCTCATCTCTGGTTGTGATGGGATACAACCCATAGTCCTGAAGAAATATGCTCCTGAGCTTGCTTCAATTCTCTCTAAACTATACAACAATTGCCTCACTGATTCTTGCTTTCCAGCCTGTTGGAAGGCTTCATCTGTTGTCCCTGTTTTGAAGAACTCTAGAGACTATTCTGACCCATCTAACTACCATACTATCAGCCTCCTACCTCTCCAGCAAAGTTTTTGAAGTTTTAATCAATGCTGAAATGCTCAAGCACTTTACATCCCATGATGTTCTCTTTGACAAACAATATGCCCAGTCTACCACAGACATACTCACATCATAACTGAATTTGTATACCAAGCACTTGATAATATTGGCAAAGCTTGAACGGTGGCTCTAAATATCTCTAAGGCATTTTGATAGGATTTGATATGTTGGCCTTATTTGTACGCTTCAGGGATATGGTACTACAGGATGATTATTTGAATTAAGGTCATCCTAAACAGGTTCTCCTTCAATTCCTTTCAAACAAATGCTGGTGTTCCCCAAGGCTCTATCCTGGGTCCTACACAGTTTCTGATCTTCCCCGATGATCTTCCTAAAGTCATCAGTTCCCAAGTAGGCATCTACACAAACAACATTACTATTTACTCCTGTCTCAATAGCAAAACCATCATCGCTGAAAAAGCTAACCTGGCTGCTGGTCTTGAAAAGGACCTCCAATCTGTGGTTGACCGGGATAAGAAATGGCTTGTTATTTTAAAGGCCTCCAAAACTAAAATGCTCTCATTTACCCACCATCCATCATTTACCTCTCCCTGATGCCCAACTCTATGTGAGTATCTGCACGCTCTTGATCTGACGTTTTCAACCAACCTGAGGTGGAACAACTACATTGAATCAATAGCTTCTTCTACCACAAGGAAAGTTGGTTCTCTGTGTCATGCCAGAAGGTTTTTCTTGCCTGAGTCTATCCTTTAAATCTACAAATCTACCATTGTTGCTAGATATAGTCTGGTGCCCCCACTGTTCATCTTGAGGTCCTAGACAAAATCCAGAGACGGATATGCAATGTGATATGTCCTGATCTGGCATCTCGTCTACAGTCACTTTCTCACAAATGTGCTGTGGCTTCCCTCTGTCTTTTCTACAAATATTTTATGGCAACTTCCCTGACAAACTATTTTCACTGGTGCCCTAACTGCATGAATTTAAGCATGCTACTAGGTTGGCATCTCAGTCCCACCCCTTCACTGTCGAAACGGTTAAATGTAACCGCCTGTTCTGCTTCAACAGCTTCTCTCACATTTCCCACCAGTGGAACTCTCTTCCTCCTACTTGCTTCCATGATAGCTATAATCTTAAAATATTCAAATGTAATGTCAATTGACATCTTCTGATGCCTTGATCCTGATCCCCGTCCTTCTCTATATCCTTTCCTCAAACACCCCCCTTTACTCTTTACTTTTGCTCTCACTCTCTGTAACCCCTTGCGTGCTAGTGGCACTCCCACCTTGCTTGGGGGGAAATGCTTAAAAAAATATCTCTCTTGAATATCTTTATTAATGAAGATGTTTATTGTGCTTATTTGGCTTTCATAATAAAACCTGACAGCTCCACAAGTAAGTTATTCTCAATATTTTTAATAAGTATTATAAGGTGAAACTCACACTGCTCAACATCCTAGATTTGTCGATAAACTAGATCCACATCCTAGATAAGACGATAAACTACATCCAATAGCAAGGCCTCTGATCAGGAGGTTTTGAGGAATGTGGAACCACCTCTTAATTGCTGGTGTTCTCAGGTCCACCCTGACCCAGGGTAATAGCACTTGTCAGGGTCCCAGCTTTGGACAAATAGTAAACCACTCCAAAAGGGGTCAAAACAATATGAAAATGTAAAAATAGGTTTTACTACCAGAAATACTTTGTAAGAAATTATTATCAACAATAAATTTTTGAAGAAAAAAATATATTACCAGCAGTACATTTTTTTTTTTTAAATATTACCAGCGATACATTTTTGAAGAAAAAATATTACCAGCAAGACATTTTTGAAAAAGAATATTATCAGCAATAAAAATTTTGTCAGCATTAAATAACCCATTCAAGTTGATATACCATGAAACAAACCGAACCAATCACATTGCCCATATAAATACAAGTATATACTAAAATTTTGACCAATATCATTTGGTTAATACTGATTTTATTGTTCAAACATTGACTTGCATAATAAAATCAGACACAATGTGTATATTATTTCCAAGCAGATGTAACCAAACTTTTTCGAAAACAATAATTCTAATTTTAAAATCGGCAGCTATTTTATGTGTTTATGAAAGATTTATGCCTCTTAAAAAAATGTGTTGTTAAACTGATTTAAAGAAGTTTTTTTTTATGTTTTTAAAGAATTCATCTTTTTTTCATAAAGTTTAAAGGACAGTTTAAAAAACTGAAAAAAAAATGTTCAACTTTAGAAATTAAATAAAATGGAAAAAGAACATTTTGAGTAATGGGCTTCCATCAAACAAAGAATTTAAATATCTCCTCTTTTCAGAAATTCTTTCCTCCAAAAGGCTTGACAAAAAAAACCAAAAACAAATTTAATAACATTTATCAGCTGAGAAATGTAACACATTAATCAATAGACAAAAGCAAGAATTCATGTGTAAGAATCCAGAAGACTTCAAACTCTCATAATTCTATAATAATTGGAATTTCTTTTAAAAAATCAAGATGAAATTTTTTTTTTCATGAAAGAATGGAAATGATTTCTAAACATGAATAAAAGATGGACTCATGCTTGACAAATTAAAGCAAACATTCTTCCTTTAATTTAATTTTCAAAATTACACTCTCCTATTGCTTTTATGAATGTGAAGGAAGCATAAATGTTACAGACACAGAAATTGCATAATGATATCATTGTGCCGGGTAATGAGATCAGAAGATTTGAATCTCTCATACATAACATCACATTTTATTCATCTCCATCAATTAATGTCTGCCAGTGTGTTATAGCCTCTCATCTGAAACATGGATATTCTTGTCTGCGATATCTTAAAGACTGCACTTCTACAAGCTGAGGTTGGTGTTTATATATCTATCTCTGTCATGTGGCTCTTTCTTACAATTTCAACCCAAATGCAGTTGGGTCAACACATGTTCCTCTGTAAAGGTTGTCACTGACATTGGGTGAATTGCAGACCTCCACCCTTGGGTAAGAGGTTATCTATGTCAGCCCTGCACCTGGCTTCTCTAAAGGACAAAATCAATCCTACACAATCTAAGATGAACCACATACACTCTCAAATCCTGATGGAGCCTTCAGTATTCAGAAAGGCATAAATCCATCTCTTCTCTACCCAAATAGTGTTAAATAGCAAAGTTGCCAGGGCTCTTCAGCCTTGGTTGTCCGCCAGTCTTGGAGAGAGACAACTCATGTCACTAAGACACACAGGGTGAAAAAATGACTTTAGGGTGGAGAAAGAACAATAAAAGCACAAGGTTCAGGAAGACTGAAGATGGCGATTGACATTGCATTTAAATTTTTGAAGAATGTAAGTTGTAATGAAGCAAGAAACTGGAAGTGAATTCCAAAAGTCTAAAAGCTTGAGAAAAAAGTATTAAAATAGAATATACATGTAACTATTTCAACAGTAAAACAATGAGACCTCATTATCAATCTGGTCAGTCAGTTATGTGCCAAACATGATACACACTTAGGTGATCATGTATCTTTTGATACATGACTGATGAGGCAGATTTTTTTCCCCACAGGAGGCTGCCATTTCTTTCTGGAGTAGATCAGTTGCCATCCAAGGCTATAGAACCTGGTCTGTCCTGCTATTTACCCACAACTGGAGGGAGAAGAAGAGGATTCATACTTTTCCCAAGGGTATTAGCATGTAAATGAATGTAATGGATTTGATCGGAATTTGAACTCAGCTCTCTGATTCCTCAATCCGAACTGCTATCCATTACTCCACATGCTTAAATTCATATAGTCATGGTATCAAAATATTTATAGAAAAAACAGAGGGAATCATGTCACAGTGGTGGGAAAGTGATTGAAGTTGAAATTCTAGGTCAGGAATGATAACATTACAGATCTGTCTTTGGATTTTGTTCAGAATTTTGAGATATATATGTAGCAGGAACACCAGACCAGGTACGGCTGCAATATTCAATGCAAAGACAAATGGTAGATTTATAAATATACAAGAAGGATTCTATCGAGAAAAATTGTCTGGTATGACAGACTGAGTCAACTTTCCTAGCAGGAGACCTGGCAATTGATTGAATAGAATCAATTCAGGCACATATAACCAAACATAAGAGTGAAAGAGAATGAGAAGTTATCTGTCAAATGCTTATATAATCAACACATTAGTATTTCCAGACTCGTTAAATTATCTCACTATTGTATTTTATATATGTGAAGAAAATACAAACATTTATTCATGCATCCAGGACTTGTTATCTTTCTTGTATAAAGTGTTCAAAATTTAACTAATACTATTTAGAAGCTCTTGAACTTCTATGTGCCATGTGGAAAATGTGAGATCAGAAGACGCTATGAGTTGCTCTCCTTGAGGTTAGAATTATTCATGCTGATGAAAGGTGAAAATGGTTCCCTATGATATTTAAAAGATAGCAGTTTCATTTTGGAGGTGTTAAAATTAACAAGCCATTTCTTGCTCCAGCTAACAACTGATTGTTCCCATAAAAGCTTGAATTCACTCAAACCACAGTGGATTTTATATTTTATGATTGCAATGTCCAAGAGAAGCAAGCCAAATTATATTTCTTGCACAGATATTTCATGCACATTGAGAATCATGAGTAAAGTGATTATCTCTCTTTTCTGCATAGAGAGATATTTAAAAGACAAATGCATGCCTTCAGGTGCTGTCAGGTGCAATCAACTAAGGCATATTGTGTGTGGACATCCTAGATTTGTCTTGAGTGTAATGCCAAAAAGGCCAAATATGCTGTCAGAAACAATTCCAAACAACTTAGAGCAATGTAGAATGAAGTGGAAAATGACAAAACCATTTAGGATGAGGATAAGTGAATTGATATCTTTTAAAGAGAAGAGACTACAGGAAAGTTAAATAAAGCTCTTAAATATAATTGAGTGACTAAAGAGAATAGAGAAAGACACTGTACAATGGACTCTGCTAAATACAGTAAAACATTATATAAAGTTATACAAAGTGATAATTCAGTGTTATAAATACAGAGGCACTGTGAAATAATCAAGATTTTAGAACAGCTATCATTAGCATAAACACTAAAAGAATATTTATCCCTTATCTTTAGAATAAAGACACTTGGGGGAATTTCCAAAGAATTACAGAGGTGCAAATTGGCTTCTGAGTTTGTGTTTAGAGATAACAATTTCTAAATCATTTTTACAACACTTAGTAGGTGTGAAGGTTTGTAAGAGTCATTGATGTAGAAGGCAGATTTATGAAGCTGAGTTCAAATAAAAGTCACTGTTGTGTGTGTTCAATTAACCCATATCTTCCAGGCATCAGTTTAAACTGACACCTTTTTTTTTTTCGTTTATCTAAGCTATAATTATAAACCATACTTTTGAAAACAAAAATTTCCAAGTTTTCATTTTACATCAAGAAAATACAAACTTCAAGTTTAAGGTCACAATATTTGGAAAAAAGCAAGGTGTCAGTTTAAATTGATTCTAAGAGGATATGGCATAATCTTGATACCCTTACAAAAGGCACAAATCTACCTCTCCCTGCACTCTGTCCCATTACTAAATTTTCTGACAAAGATCTCATTACAAAGGTCAATCAATCAGTAATGACATGCCATAATGGTTGATGTAGAGGAAATGCAGCCAGAAAATGATTCTTCCCTGCAACTGAAGCAAACAACCTAATGTTATTGTCGAAAGGTTGTGATAATGGTGAGACTAACCGTTTTCATACAGGAAACTTTTAGCATTCATGGACAGAACAGTTAGCATTATTGTCAGATAAAATTTGTAGAATCGTTCTCTTAAAATAGATTTTCAGGAAATTAGATTTCTCAAGTCTACCAATTGTTATTGATCTTTCTAATATAGATGGGAATTTCCTTTCAACCTTTTTGTTTTTGATACTGGGAAACCTCAACATCTTGATTATCTCATTATTTTCCCCATAAGATTATAATATGCCATAAACCATCAACCTAAAAGGTTTGTTATATAAATACCTACTTTATTATCCAGTTTTTACACTATGCCATATTTTGTCTACACCTATGCATTTTTTCCTCTGTCCCTCTTGCCTTCAATCTGTCCTGTGAGTATCAAATTTTCCTCATTATGTGTCCTAGAAATTGAACTGTCTCTTTCTGATGTTAAATATAATTTTTGTTCAGAGTCTGTCTATATTTCTGAGATGAGGTATTATGTACAGTATTTACATTATGTGGACCATTGTCCTCATCTTTGTCGCCATATTTGTCACAACGTTTCGGCCGTTGTACGCTCCGGCCTTCTTCAGGTGGTTGGATAACTGACATCCATCAAACATGGCACGTGGAACTAGAACAGTCTACCCCAGGGATCGAAATAAAGGGTTCAGTTTGAAATTCCAACCACCTGAAGAAGGCCGGAGCGTACAACGGCCGAAACGTTGTGACAAATATGGCGACAAAGATGAGGACAATGGTCCGCATAATGTAAATACTATAATTTTTGTTTCCAGTTTCTCTAAATTTCTCTTTGTCATGGTCTATCAGATTATTATCTAATACAAAGTAAAGTGTCTTGCTCTGTCCCTTTTGCTGTCAATCTGTCCTGTGAGTATCAAATTTTCCAAGCTCTCTTTCCTCAAAATTCAACTGTTTTTCTAAAACTTTGTAATGATCTACCAGATAACTAATACAAAGTAAAGTGAACAGTATTAATATATAGTATGGAGTTCAATATTAACTAATGTTAGGCAAAACCGAATGTGCTATATATTTTTGTTGTTGCAGCTGTTGGAATTCTTCAAGTGATGTAGTTTTTGTTATTTGTGATTTTGTACTACCAAATATGGGCATGTCGCTGAGTGGTTAGAATGTTCGCATTCTGACCATGAGTCCCAGGTTGGAATCTCACCAGTGTCGATTTGTCAGCAAGGAGACCTTGATGTTATCAGACTGGAGAGGTTTGGAAAGTGCCTGAAAACCATGCCACGGGTTCACCCAAGACTTGTGAGTGAAACTGGGTAGATGGAACACTTGGGGGACCATCAATAGCTGTGCTAGCATGAAGTCACAAGTCATTGTGGCCAAGTGCTTGAGTGTACTGGCCTTGTTCAAATTGTTGATCATGCTAGATGACACGCTCTTTCCCAGAAACTGTAAGGAAGGTCTGCTCAGCATAGTTTCATTATAAAACACAGGTGGGCTCTGTGGGTGTTGGATAAAACAAATGCAGCTAAGCAAGAGATTGGCTAGCCAGCTTAGTAGACAGGTATCCTCGAATACGAGTGGCTAGCTATACCAACAAACTATAGAGTCTGGTGAAGGATTATCATCTATAAGATTTGTAAGATTAAATCATTTGAAGCCATTTTAACAATGGTGATAGTTTAGGCATCTTTGAATGAGTTGGATGCCATTTATGAAAACAAAAAATAAATCCCTAAATGAAGTTAGTTGTGCCATGTATTATCAAAATCAACATAAGTGATGTTACATTATTTATGAACATTATATGATTATATAATTTATTAACATGCTATATAATTATATAATAGGTGATAATTATATAATTCAGCCAAGAACACAATCATTGTAAAACATATACAAAATAGATCACAAAAGGAAGGAAGGGTAGCCTCTTTTCTTTTTATTCTTGTGTATCCAAGAATTTTGTCTCTTGCATGGAAATATAGACTTTATCAGTTGAATTGGATGTTGTGTCACCTGTAATTAAAAACAGCTATGTGATAAATGTCAAAACTTATAACATTCCCATAAAAAAATACTAGTGTTTATGCTATTAAATTATGTAAATTTGAAGTACTGTCCATTATTAATTTTTGACTAATTTTACTTTCATCTTACTTTTGCTGCTTTTTATTATTAAGGCTGTTAAGCAAGCAGAATGTATTGTAAATAAAATAAGTTACTGACTAGATTTTATCTTGCATCTCCTACCTTCAAAAATATGTCTGACTAAACCAGCAACTTAAGAACTTTGTTATATAAATACCTACTTTATTATTCAGTTTTTACACTAAGCTATATTTTGTCTATATCACATAATAATAGATGAAGCATATATGAAAAGAAAAAATAGTCCAAAAAATAAATAATATATACACATTATAAATTATTTAAAAATGCATATATAATCAACGCATTAGTATTTCCAAACTTGTTTTGTAAATTATTTCACTATTGTACTTTATATACCTGAAGGAAATATAAATATTTATTCAGTTCTTGGTATCTTATCTTTCTTGTATAAAGTGTTTAAAATTTACCTAATACTATTTAAAAGCTCTTGAACTTCTGTGTGTTGTGTTGCTTCAGGACATTTGTGATCATGACTCTCCACAATTTCCTTTAAATTGTAACTATTAATAGATTTTGTCTTTTCGTTATCTCTCCGAAACCCTGTTCTGTCATCCATTTATTCAAGTTCGCTTGCTAGGATATGCATTGTCTTGCTCTGTCCCTCTTGCTGTCAATTTGTCCTGTGAGTATCAAATTTTCCAAGCACTCTTTCCTCAAAATTCAACTGTTTTTCTAAAACTTTGTCGCGATCTACCAGATCACTAATACAAAGTAAAATGAAGAGTATTAATATATAGTATGGAGTCCAAGATTAACTAATGTTAGACAAAAACGAATGTCCGAGTTAGACATTGGCTTTTTTTAATCATTTCACCCCAAGCAAGGCAATAAAGCCACTAAGAGGCAAGGGGTTACAGATTGTGAGAAAAAAATTAGGAGAGCAAACAGTAAAAAGACAGAAGATAATGATTGGCATTGCATTTAAATTTCTGAAGATCAAAGTTGACAGAGATGCTAAAAAACCATAAGTGACTGTAATTCAGATCTACTCCTTGTTTAAATTTACATGAACAAAATATTTTTTTATCAGTTACTATTATGTTGTATCCTTAAAGAAGGTGACAAACAGACAAAGATGGTACATGAGTGAAAGAAACAGCAACACACATATAGATGAAAGAAAGAGAGGTTTATTGTAAAAGAGAATACACTACTGAAAGACAGGGAATCAGTTAGGAGGCTAGTAACTCCCGAGGCAAATCCACCAGATATATCCTGTGCTTACTATATATATCTACTAATACAGTTAGTTCACATATGCGATTCATTACAACACCTCCCCCTGAGCTAATTTTCCTATGAAATTTTGCACAATACCCCTTCTTTTTGGGGTCAGGACATAACTGTTTGACTTTTTTCCTCTTCCTAGTACTTCTCCGTCTCATTATTAGAAAATAGCCTATTTTCTTAACTGAAAAAGAAACAGATGCTACACTCTGATTGAAAGAAAGGCAAAAATCAAAAATAGCAATACAATAAAAATATTTTTTGTGATTTTACATCATGAGAATTTCAAGTAGGCACTCAAAATTTTTCTTTGATCTGTTAATAACTACTTACCTCCTTGGGGAAAGAACTGAGCATATATATCCTTAAAGGTTTCTTCATTCACAATACCAGTTGGACATTCCTGTAAAAGTTAAAAATATCAATGAGTTTGGTTATAAAAAAAGATGATTTTTTTTTCCATCTGAAAAATGTAAATACTTATGTAAGGCTCAGTTTGTCTTATTTACAAGAGTACTCAAAATATTTATGGCAATATAAAGAACAAATTCCAAGCCTCTAAACAGACATTTTCAGAAGCAGGCAACATTCAGTTTTAATCTTGTCATCAGTAACAAAGATATTTCATTTGATGTCAAATACATCTTAGAATGGTCCAAGGAAAAACAAAAACATTTGAAGAACTTACGTTCAAGTAAGCAGTGACTTCAATTTATGAAAATAAACACATCATTTTAAAATCTATTTGAGAAACAAGAATGTCAGAAAAAATTTGAAGAAAAAGAAAACAACTGCACACAATATTAATAAACTGTTCTAAATTGTTTAAAGTTTCTATATTTAATGGCATATAAGACTAATAACATTTATATTTAATAATGCAGTATTATAGAGTATTAGGCTTGGCACAAGCACTGGTAGTCTCTGATGTCAGAGTAAACACTGATAATGGTAATAGTGAGATTAGCTATTTCCTTATAAGGAAACATTGACCAAACACTTAGCATTACTGTCAGTTGATATTTATAAATTCTTAAAACAGTTTTTTTTTTCAAGAAAAGAGGTTTCTCAAGTCTACTGTCATCACTCTAGAATTGATGGGAGTTTCCTTCTTAAACTTTTATTTGAAATAGTGTGGAAAGTTATCAATTTGATTGTATCATTATTTTCTCTTCGAGTTATGTGTACTATCCATTTTCATTGTTGTTGCTGTGGTTACTGTTATCTAGTCCAGTTCTTTGAAATTTGGCAACATTAATCTATAAGAACTGTCTGTTACCTCTACTTGACTTCACCAACAGCTATAAAAATGGGACAGTAATTTTTTTTTTTTTTACAGTAAGGTTCACTCTTTAGAAAGCCTAGGGGCCCTCTATGTAGAGGGTTACATTATGAGGCCATTTGTGTATATAGGAGTGGAAGATAATGCTTAACCCACACGTTGAACATGTTAAGATTGTAGTGATTAAGGAAACATCCTGTTGGGCGTCAGTTCCACAGGACAGTGGTTTACTTCCTCTTTTCCTTCTGGAATGTGATAAAAGTAACACTATCATAGGACCTGTTCCCAGAATAGGGAGATCTTTCCCTGAGTGACTGAACTCACACACATACACACAAATCCTAAATTTTTACATCTTTCTTTTCAACTATACTTGCATATAGTTTGGGCTAAAACTAAGCTTAATAAATATTTACCCAGGTGTTCTATGTTTTCTGCTGGTGTTATTTATTTTATATGTTCATGGAACAACAATTCTAGAGTCTAGTATTTATATTCTAGTTCCATGTGCCATGCCTCTTCCAGGTGGATTGGTGGAATCTATACCCAGATGCAGAGAGCTATACTGTTGAAAAGAAAATTCGACCTAAAAGATGTTCCTAAGTTGGAGGTACTGACAAACTGAGGTTGTGAAAGAAAACAACACCTTCTTAATAAAAACAATTGCAAATTCAAGACGTTTACTTTTTACAGAATTTCCTTTTATTCTATTAAAAAAAATTTAAAAAAATCTAAAAATAAACATTTATTCAAAATAAAATGTATAACAGTTTGTTAGAATTTATCATTGTTTTATCTTAGAAAGTGGTATCTTCATTTTCTCCATGCCTTCTTACTGGCAAATTCTCATCTTCTCAGCACCAGTCTCATAATAAGCAGCTCAAAATGTTTACCAGTAAGTTTTGTTTTTAGTATGCAAATTATAATTATAAAATGGAAGAAGAGTGCATTTGGAATATTGACAAAATACCAAGCATTATTAGTTTTAAAAACTCCAAACAGAATTAAAAGTTTTATTTCTGCTGTTTTACTATTTGAAAACAAATGTTCAGTTTTGGTCAGGTCACATCTGTTTCTGGCAATTAATAAAAGATGATGCTAGTTTAGGGACAATAGAATGAATAAACAAACTTCCATTATGCATCATAGTTCAGCATTTTAAAATAAATATTCATATTTATTTCAAAATATTGAATTAGGAGTTCAGTATTCTTTCAGAAAGAAAATGATTAAGGTATAAAAAAATGGTTTCTTAACCTTGATGCAAATAAGCATAATTAGAATCTGTAAGTTAAGGACCCATCTCCCAATCAGCACCTCCCCATTGAACTAAAGAGGATGTGGATTGACTAAGATATCCAAGTTATCTATCTTTAACTTTATATATAATTGATTTTTTTTTTAGTAAGAAGTTGGAAATAATGAGTGTTTCCCATTTTACATAAAGTGGCAATGCTGAATAAATACTAACAAGTTTCAAGTATAACTAGAAAATGAATGTTTAAAATGGATTAGACTTTGAAGTAATTTTGCTTCTTATGGTTGATATGTGCTCATGCCTGCAGAGAATTATAAGCAAAAACTAAATGGCTGTGAAAGAATTGTGCAATGGATTTGGCAAGTATAATTTAATCAGTAAGCAAGAAAATACAGCTGCCCTTTGACATATTTATGCTTGCATGTGATATCTACATAAGACTATCATATGATAACTAAATGAATTTTACTCATATGTCAACATATTATATTTTGGTTATGAATTCAACTAATTCCATAAGTTGCATTATCAGAAAACAAGACAATTTTTCCTGACAAAAATGAAGTGGCTTTAGTTTTATTTGAAAATTCTCTTTAATCTAATTAAGTGTAATTCAGCATTTTTCTGCAACTTGCTTTAATTGTGAGTTCAATCCCTGTGTCAAGTAGTGAAATATATACAGTGTGCGGCAGAAATACCTCCCACATAATGGTAAGACTTTGGTGAGATGAAGACATCATTAACTACAAATGTCTTACCATTATGTGAGAGGTGTTTCTTATGCACTATGTATTATAATGTTCACATAAGAAATTTGCTTTAAGCGTCAATAAATAAAGTAATCTTTTATGAACAATTGTTAAAGTGTTTGGAAATGTTTTCTTTTAACAATAAAATATTTTAATCTCAGAAAAGTAGTCAATTTATAGATAGGCATTCTCCACTTCATAGACAGTCACAGTAACATCCCTTGAAGATGTTAAAAAGAAAGTCAAACACAAGGAATGTAGGAAAGCCATATCAAAAAAGGAATAGAAAGCTTGGCTTGGCAGAATATAATCTCAAGGGAGAAACTTGACACTGTAGTCTCTAAGATAAGGTCCAAATAACAGCAATCATTGCTAAAACCTGAGAAAGTTAGCATACATTAGCCTAAAAGATAGATGTATTTATCAAGACCTATCTGGATTAATTTGTTTAGTAGTGATACAGTTAGCCTCCCTTTATATAAAAAATATGGAATGACAGGTATTATACATGTTGCTGAGAATAAAATCACTTGATCTAATTGGTATATTTGCCAGCATTTTTTTTTTGGATTTGCTACCATTTTTTTTAAAATATACCAATTTCTTTCCTTTTAGATAATACACCTGAAGAATGAGTCCACTCTATACAATTCCCATGAGCATGAATTAATAAAAATAACAGAATTTACTAAAAAAAAAAAGATTTTCTTTGTTATGACATAGTAAACAAAAAGTAATCATTATCACTATTTCTTCTATTTTCTTTTCATCTCTGTTCTAGAAATGAGACCATTTCTACATTTCATAGCATAAGAACTATAGTGCAACTCTCACCAAATACTGGAGGTCTATTTCAAATCTCATCACTGGGAGCCAAGATTTTTAGTTTTGTTTGGATAAGCTGTAGTTTGTTGTTGTAGTTGGCTTAAGAAACATGTGCTTTTTACACTTAGAATAACTTTATTTAGACTATTTATATTGTTCAGAATGTTGTCCTGATCTTTGTTACGATATTCACGAGGCTTTGGCCATTGTACACTTTATCCTTCTTCAGGTAACTTGAATTTCAAACTAAAACCTTTATTTGTGATCCACCGGAGTAGATTGTTCTAGTTCCATGTGCCATGCATTTCCAGGTGGCTCACTATCAGTTATTTCTCTTTAACTTCAGGTCAAAATTCCAATCATCTGAAGAATGTCTAAGCGTACAATGACCAAAATGTTGTGAATGTGACAACAAAGATGAGGACAACAATCTGAACAATATGAATAATGAATCACAATACCTCATCTCAGAAATATAGACAGATATAGAATAACTTTTATTCTATTATTTTATTAAATTGCATTGCAAAAACAATTATTTCTTGAGTGAAATTCTCTAAAAAATGTAATTCAGTAAACTTAGTTTTGTTACTTGGAAGTTAATTTAATATTTTTCATTTAAAATTAATTTAATATTTTTCTCTATTAAATTTTTATTCATAAAACCAAATCCAGTAATGATCAACTTCATTTATTTTTGCATAATCTGTATTTCTATTCCTAACAAATGAAAAAAGTATGTTGAATTTTTACACTTATAAAAAAATATACAATTTTAATTTTACTTGATTTAAAGAAATAATTATTAATCCTACTTTTTCTAGTATTTCTGATTACACATTACAAAGTCTCTCCCAAGAATTTGTTAATTTTAATAATGTTTTATATTTAATTTTTAACAAACTTTTCTTCCAAAGACTTTTTTCTTTGATTCTGTTTTTACACTGAAAAATTATTTAAAAATGCTCTTATTTATTACATAAAGTTAATTTAATATTTCTCTCTATGATATTGCTATTCATAGCAACAAATATATTGATGATAAGATCAGTGGTGTAGCTAGAGTAAATGTCACCTGGGGGGTCCGCTCAAATGTCACCCCAATAACCGCAATTCACCCTATGCTGAATGGTTAGCTGTAGCTAAATTTTAATACATGCTCTACCTCTACTTTACTCTACTGACCGGTACGTTACTGTTTACATGTATGATCCAAGACAAAATCCAATACCACAAAATAATCAGTTCAAATCAAAAGATTTTTAAAATGCAACTCTTCACTTTCAGAACAACTAAATACAAAACACGGCAATACACAAAAGAATGACATTCGATACTATGGTCTTAGAATGAATGTTTTCTTGTTTTCATTGTGGCAAACTGGTCAATGACATCGTCAAAATCTGTTTGTCTTGTAAGCTCATTTTCAATAGACAGCACAGCCAGATCCGACAATCTCGACTGGCTCATGGTTGACGTAATTTTCTGTTGCTAATTTTTCGGTGTCCAATTTTCTGTTGCATCATTTTCTGTGTACCATTTAATTATCAATGATGTTTGAAAGTATTTTTCTTGACAAAAATGTTCTATTTAATTTTTAAGCATTTTTCAGAACATTGTAAATCAGCTGCATTCTTTGAAAGGTTACCTAGAGAATTTATGCAAAGTTTATTTTTTGTTTTTCTTTATACAAGTAAAATAAATTTACATCGTATTTTGATGTTATTATGATTTTAGTTTTAGTGATAATTTAAAAACAATAGATATTTATCATTAGTACCAATAATGGAAAATTAAGTTAGAAATTTAAAAGAATTGTTTAGGCACAAATTTTTCCGATACCCCCAAAAGTTCCAATTTTTCCGATTCTCGATTCCGATTCCTCGTCCAAACACTAGTAGATATATTCAAAAGTATATCGCTCACTCAATAGAAAATTGTATCTCAGCGAATTGATACACAGGCAAGACTGAAATTGTTGCACTTTTGGCTTTGTATTTTGCTTTGTTGTTATTAATGATGCAGAGTTAAAACACCATATCATCCGATAAAATGTTACAACAATGTCTCTTGTTAGTAACCAAGATTGTAGCAACTGAAACACATGAAAGCTGAAAACATTGCTATTTTTCCAACTCACAAATTTACCGACAATTTATTAGAAAATTTCTGCCAGGGGGACAAAACTGGGGGGGGTCATAAATTATTTCTGGTGAGGTCATATGCCTGCCTGCGAAACCCTGTGTCTCCACCACTGTTTTCAGACTATTTTTGGCACCTTAGCCTGGTTTAAAAATTTTGTTGGGGGTGACATTGTGTCACCCCACCTGTGCTGGCACCCGGGCGGTCCGCCCCCCCCCCTATCTACGCCACTGTATAAGATTTAATTTTTATGAGTAATTTGTGTTTTTCTTTCTGAAAGGTATTTTTAAAAAGTAGGTTGAGTTTTAGTTTGGTTTAACTTTAAAAAAAAATAAAATAGGAGTACGTGATATTTACACAACAAAAGTAATGAAAAATAATTTAAGAATGTTATGTAAAGTTAATATAATTAAATTTGATAAATTTAATTTAATATTTTAGATATTATAAACAAATTATATATATATATATATTTATATATATATATATATATATATATATATATATATATATATATATAAATATATATAAAGCTAAACCATGCATTTTAAAGAGTCAGTTATTTTCCACTTCTATAAACATAAAAAGTATATTTATGATAAAACAAGTCAGCATAACAACAGTTATTTTATTTCTATAAAATAAAAATATTACTTTCATGTTTATTCTTTTCATGTCATTTTTGTTCCCGAATTTATAGTTTCAATATGTTTTTTTTCATCAAAACTACTTTAACATGGATAATTGATTAAAGTGCACATAATATATGGGGTTGGAAGTGATGGATCTGAAGCTTTTCCAAATTATATGTTAATTGTAATAAAATCTTAGTGAAGAAAAATATACCAAGATAAAAAGGATTAACTTTTTGAGCCAAATTAATTAGGGTCTTAATCTATACTTTTTCTTTAAATTTCTTAAGTCAACTACAGCAGTAAGCTACCACAAACCTAAACTGAAACTTCTGAGCATCAGTTGCACCATGACTTGGCCTTTAGTAAAGAACACCATGCTACATATATAATTGTTTTGACTGATGCCTTCTTGAAAAGTATTTATTTATCTAGATATATTCTAACTAGTGATATCAACACCAAAAAATTGTTGAGGTCATAGCCATAACAAACCAATCAACTTCCAAAGATACAAATTGATTTGACCAAATCACTAAGGGAAAAATGTCTTTCCTACTTTCAACAATGTTATTGTTTATATTGAGAAAATTGAAAAGCTCTTTCTTTTTCTTATCTTTTTTTGTCCATAACAAAATATTTTCTTTACTAAAGCTGAGAGATGCCAATCTGTATTAGATTATCACATCATTTTCTGTAGCTTTAGATATTTTTTCGTATATGCAGTGGACAAATTTTATCAGGTTCTTTAGGTGACTTAATGCTAATACATAGATTTCATGAGGATAAATATGTTGGAAAATATGTTGAGTTTTTTTTATTAATCTAAAAACAATGCCAGTAAATTTTAGATCCTTAAAAGTATGATGTAGTGATTAAAAAATATATCTAAAAAATACTTCTTGTTAATAGCTGCGACAGTTATGACAAGTTAATTAAACACTTTCATGATACAGTACAAATTTAGTGACAAAGTTCAGAAGGAAAGTTTTTTAGATATTTATGCATGAATGACACTTATAATAGCATTTATAAAATGCTATTATATATTCAAAATATTCATTTTTTTCAACTTTCCATTACAAATTTTAATATATGCAAATCATTCAATTCACCATTGCATAATTATAATTTCTATAAAACCAGAAATCTATCACGGCCACTTGGTATTGACATAGTTTCATGGCAACTGCTCTTTTTCCCCTGGTGCCCCGACTGCATGAATTTAATTGTGCAACTAGAGTGTCATCTAGATCCTACCTGTTTACTGTTGAAATAGCTAAATGCAACTATCACTTCTACTCCAACAGTTTCTTTTCTCACACTACCCACCTGTGGAATTACCATTTACTTACTTCCCTGATAACTACATTCTTCAAAAATTTAAATTCTATCTTCTTGAATCCTTCATCTTTTCTCTCACTTTCTGTAACGCCCTGCGTACTAGTGGCATTCCCGCGTTGCTTGGGGTGAAATGATTATATATATATATATATATATATATATATATATATATTATAATAATATTTTTTGTTTAAAAATATGATTCCTTCGCTACATAAGAGTTCTCATGTTTCAAAAACGTGAGCCGAAATCATCCAAATAATTAATAAAATTAAGTTGGATTGAGGTGTTTAGTCACGTTTCATCTTCAAGCGAAATTTTAGGAATAAGCTATCTCTCGGTTTACGTGTATTTTTACAGAATTTGTTATTGTGGGAGTGGCTATACTATTTTCATTCTTTAAGTGGTCAGGGAGTTAATTCTTATCAGTAGATTCATCATCCAACTTAATTTTATTAATTATTTGGATGATTTCGGCTCACGTTTTTGAAACATGAGAACTCTTATGTAGCGAAGGAATCATATTTTTAAACAAAAAATATTATTATAATATAAGCTCTACTTCTGTATGGAGCACTGTTTTTTTAAAAATAAAAACAAAAATACTAAGGAACCCCGGATTATGCACCCAACGTGTTCTTTTCTATTTTCTGCATACCTGTACAAGGATATATATATATATATATATATAAAATGAGGTGCATTCAGTAGCAATAATTCTTTTAAACATGTTTCGTTAAACAATATTGGTTCTCTTTATAAATTTTTTATTAACTTTTTAAAATTTCCAAATTAGTTGTTTTGTGTTACTAGTAAATTTGTCAAAGTTCATATTTATTTTTATTTTATTTTATATTATCTTTGTCTGAATACTTTCAAATGTCGCTACATTCATTTTCAAGGATTGTTCTATGTATGTTTAGACAACTGTTTTTTAATTCCGGTGTTTTCACATTTGATGGAACCAATTTCAAGTCACACAAAGTGACATCATTTCAGTGATCAAACTGATGCTTCACCATTTAAAAATGGTTAAACTAATATTATTATAAAATGCTGAAAATTCATTAATCAGAATCCTCAAGTATTGCAAAGGGCATGAAACCCAGGGTCACAAACTAACATCAACACATATATATATATCGATGAAACTTCCTTTATTTATGGGGGATGAGTGCACAATATCAAGCAAGAGATAGTGTGGACATAGAAATCAATACTGCATTTTGATCACCTGGTTCATGTTTTAAGTGACCATCAGATCATTTTGTGATTTTTGTATCCATACAGTCATATATATATATATATATATATATATATGAATGAACAAAAAGACAAAAGGAAAAACTATTTTTAGCTGACACGTTTCAGGCTCTGAGGAACTTTATCAAGGCAAATGCAGGATTTATTTTATTGCACATGTTTATATAGAAAAGCGAGGATGTCATTGGTTTATCAATGCTTTTAAATTCAAGAATGTTTATTAATATTCATCATTTATAAATATACATATATATATATATATACATATACATATATATATATATATATACATACATATATATATACATACATATATATATATACATACATACATATATATATATACATACATACATATATATATATACATACATACATACATACATACATACATACATACATACATACATATATATATACATACATACATATATATATATACATACATACATACATATATATATATATACATACATACATATATATATATACATACATACATATATACATACATACATATATATATACATACATACATACATACATATATATATATATACATACATACATACATATATATATATATATATATACATACATATATATATACATACATACATATATATACATATATATATATATATATATATACATACATATATATACATATATATATATATATATATATATATACATACATATATATACATACATACATATATATACATATATATATATATATATATATATATATACATACATATATATACATACATACATATATATACATATATATATATATATATATATATATACATACATATATATACATATATATATATATATATATACATACATATATATACATATATATATATATATATATATATATACATATATATATATATATATATATATATACATACATATATATATATATATATATATATATATACATACATATATATACATACATACATATATATATATATACATACATACATATATATATATACATACATACATATATATATACATACATACATACATACATACATATATATATATATATATATATAGAGTGTAGCAGGTATTTGAAACTTGCAGAAGGCCATAAAGGGAAGAAGATCTTATATAATATTTAACAGCATGTACCAAATTTTAAGTTTCTCATTTGTCTTTCATTCATATTGAGGACATTAACATGACAGTTTCCAATCTAACACAGGAAATGAATAGGCACAACAGGCTTATATCACTAGCAGCCAACCACAGCAATTCAGAGATAGCTAGCTTCTTGGAAGTAGCAAGGTGATCAGGAGGCAGGTGCCTCACCGTAGTACTCATCATGATGTATACAATGTTCACATCATCTGTTATGGTTGTGAGAAATGGATTTCCATGTCTTGATGGTCCACTTCTTCCTTCAGGGTCTTAGATACAATGCCACCACTCAGTGTAGGACACAGTGTCAATCCCAAGATTGAAAGATAACCATTTCTGTTCCAGCATTTGTGTTCCCTCTGATATAGCCAACATAACATAGAAGCAGCTGTCCAAGAATTTTTAAGATTACATCACCACCAACATGTGGCCTCCCAACTCTTCTGATTTAAATCTTTTAGACTGCAAGGGACATTACAGATCAACCAGTTGCCTCACAATACTGAGAACTTCATGATAGCCCACAGAAAGAACAACAATTTGATATAGGCATGCAACCAGATTGACTTAAGACTTTCTTTTAGAATGAGCAGGTTTTTCTTGAATAGTCTTCATTTTCATTAGTTAAATGTACACAATTCTTTCTGAAAATGTACTTTTTTCTACTGAATATGATATTTATATATATATATATATATATATATATATATATATATATATATATGTATTAGGTTGGTGCAAAAATAATGACGCAATAATGTCGTTTTTTGACGTAAAAAATACGTCAAAAAACGATATTATTACGTCATTATTTTTGCACCAACCTAATATGTATATATTTATTTACACTTCAGGTGATTGGAATTTCAAACTTAACCCTTTACTTCATGCACTGGGGTAAATAGTTCTAGCTCCACATTCCATACCTCTTCCAGATGTCTCAGTATCAGTTATCTCACTTTATATCAACTCACCAAGTTTTTGTTTACCTCAGCTGTAGCCAGATATTGAACTAACAATCCTTTGGGTTAAGTCACTGGATTTAACCAACAGTTTTATCCACTGGGTCATGTGTCCCTGAGCACAGCGGTTCAAATGTTGTGAATATTGCAACAAAGATAAGGACAATGGTTTGAACAATGTAAATAGTGTAAATATTTACAATAGCTCATCTCAGAAAAAAAAAAAAAAAAAAAGATATATATATATGTGGATGCATGGTGGTGGTGTAATAGATAGTGCCTCATATTGAGAAATTGAAAAGCCAAGTTCAAAGTTCACTTGAGTGTGTTACATTCACATATATGCAAATACCCTTGTAAAAGGGAATGAATTGATCTACCACCTGTCAGCTATGGGTAAAAAGCAGGACAGACTGGGCTTTAGTGTTTGGGCTGGCAGTCAGTCTAGGAGAAGGCCAACACTGAATTCAAAACCTGAGGAGTTTCTTTCAGAGACCTTGTTCTTCTAAAAAGTGTGATTGGTTCTCTACAAGCCTTCAACACTATAATCAAATCATATGTACTGGCTCTTCTAGCAGTTCAGTCCATGGGTTAAAATTGATAGGAGAGCCCTCTCTCTCTCCCCACCTTTCTCTCTCTCTCTCTCTCTATATATATATATATATAATGAATAAATTTAATGATCATCTGCATCTAGACTAATGGTGTTGGTATGGGTAGCATGTTAATTATTTTATTCTCTAACTTATCGTTCATCTTGAAAACAACATATTTAAGGAATTAAATAAAGCCACTAATTATGTAAGATATATGATGGTATTTTTAAGCTTGCACACAACATTGATTTTAAATATTATTTGCATCTGCAGCAGCCTTGTTTGTAGGTGTTTCACAGTTTGAAAAAGACAATGAATGAATTCAATAAATATAAAATACCTATCCTTCTTAATAAAACTCTGTTTAAATGAAAAACTGCTACCTAATTATATTTTTATCCTATTTAAATTATATATATATATATATATATATATATATATATATAACCCTATAATTAGGTAAATGAAATAACTAGATATTAGCAACCAAATATGTGCATGCTGACATATATACGTTGGTAAGCAAATAAATAATTACTAAATTTACCCAAGAGGTGTAGACATAATAGTGCTCAATGTGATTAGGCACAGAAAAGAAATATATATTAATAAATAGACATATACCTATGTTTGGTGTGCAACTAAAGTTTCATTGGTTACCCAACACTTCGGGCACAAGATATAGTTTTGTTTTCAGATCTATGCACTTAATTTCATTTAATATAAACCATTAATCTTCTTTGCAAGTCAATAAATACTGAATTTATTTTCATTTAAAGAGTGGGTAAATACATGTGCATATATGTATGTGTATTCTGGTAAATAAAAAATGGTATGGTTGATTTGTTCATATTTATTTTGACTGGATTTTTTTCACTGTTTTGTCACATCATGTTTAGATGCATTTTCTGTACATTTTTAGTCAGAAATAAAGGACACGCTTTTTCAGTCACCAATATTTGAATCAGAACTAAATCTTATTAGAAG
>OZ010593.1:29173895-29226395 GCA_963932145.1 Acanthosepion lycidas | reverse complement strand
TCTTTTATTGTATATGGAATTTCATCAAAATATAGTCTTTTATATATTTGTTCTATATATTTGAAATTGCCATAGCCTGATCTCAGTTACAGTCAAGATTGTTTTAAGTGTTGCCTTAGAAGGATATGACTACACAACCAAGAAATTGAACTTGCATTGGCAGGACTTGCATTTTGCTTGGTGAAAATAGTCACCTACAGAGTGCTAAATTAAAAGAAAAACAGATTAAGGAGACCAAAAATTTTGATTTTTGTTTCTAAATCTTGAAATTTTCCTTTTTTTTATTACTTTGGGCTAGAAAAGAACTTATTAAAAAAAAAAAGAAACAACAATTTTATTAAATAATAATAAACATGTAGTGTGACTCTAAAATTTAAAAAATATTAAACAATTTTAAGGATTTGCTTCTGTCATGACAACAAAATATAATACAAATGAAAAGTTATGCAAACATCAATTTACCATCTCAGATAAGATTAAATATTAATTACCAAAGGAATTATGTCTCCTGGATACAACCTGACTTTGTCAAATAAATGTTTTTAAATATGACACAACCAAGTTAAACAGTGGTTTTCAATCTCACTAACATCAACACAAATCTAAAAACTGATTGTCTCACTTATTTGCATTTTTAAGAGCATTTAATTTTAGAAGAGTGATAATCTAAAGAATTGGCTTTATAGCAAAATTCTTGTTATGAGATCTAATGTATTCCAATCGTAAGAAGGAATTTGAACTCAGAAGGCTTTATTTAATCTATGGAGTAAATTGCTGTCATTCCTCTTTCCATGTCTAAAGATATCTTCTTGTTATGTAGTATTCCTCACTTATTGTTCACCTTGTTTCAACTGCATCAATGTCTGCACTACCCAACTAAGGGATTGAATTCACAATTACTGTGTCAACAACTTCTACATGAATACTTTCCAGAATACTACATTCTTCACCTTTTGAAGTCATGGGTCAGTCATTAGATATCTTCTTTTTCTTTATATTTCCCTACTATCTCCTCTTACATTGATATAACACACCTAATCTCTCTACTTTGAGTGGCTTTTGAGCCTTGAACTTTACTTTAAAAAAATTAGAAATATTCACTTATCCTCCATGGGTTTTTTTATAACAAAAAAAAAATGTAAGGACTTTTTTATTGATTATACATCAATGAAGGCCCTCTAAAGTTATAAATGTGCTCAACAGAATCTTAAATTAGAGTCTTATAGTGATAACATATTGAAACACCGTCCCTATAAAATAACCAAAGTTCAGCAATGTCAAGTCTGGTCAGCACTGAATTGGATGCCTGCTTGGGAACATAGGTGCTGCAAGCTTGCATGTTTCAGTGGTGTAATCAATAATGGTTTGGAATTTTCAATTTCAGTTCCAATTCAAATTATGTTCATTATATTCACTTATGCACAAATACCCTTGGGGAATGAATCCACTTTTTCTCCCCCAGCTATGGGTTAATTAGTAATGCGTGTATCACTAAACCATTATTATCTAAAAAAATTCATACAATTATAAATATTTTCTGGCTTTAAATAATCTGTAAGGGGTTGATAAACCTTAAAAAACAATCAATAAAAAAAATGTAAGTTAAGAAAGTACAATAAATGGCACTTTTGTTACAGTATAATTATACTACTTTTGTTTTTGTCTTTTAATTTGTCATTCAATCTTTTTACTAATTTGAAATGCTTGTAGTTGATTATTACTAATGTCCTCAGCTTTGTTGTTATCACAATGTTTCAGTCAGTGTACTCTGACCTTCATCCGGTGTTTGTTAACCAGGGTAACCTTCAATGAATTTCAAATTAAATCCTTTATTTAATCTAAATCACTCTCATTCCACTTTCCATTGAGTACTGCTCAGTTATTGTTCACCTTGTTTCCACTAAATCTAAGTCTGCACTAAACCTACTCTGCCTGCTGTTGACTTTGATTCTGCTGCTGCAGCTTATCACTCTTGACTGCATTCACCAAGGCTTCTCTTTTATTACTACTGTAGTGCTGCTGTTGTTGAAAGCTGTGCTGTCATTTTTTAACATATATCCAGTAGTATAACACCCCTCCATATATGCACATATACATATGTAATGGCTAGTCACTTGTTTTCAAGTTTGTCTATTTGCAAGTGTAGTCAGCTAATCCTTGTTGAAGATTTCTACTCAGGCACATTAGTGTTCCTTCAACACCCACAGAGCCAAGTTTTTGGTTATACTGCAGCTTTGCTGAGCAGCTTTCCGTTGCAGTTTCTAGAAGGTGCACAATCTGGCATGATCAATAGTTAAAGGATAATAAGTTCTGAGCCTTGGTCACAATGACTTGTAGTCACAAGTTATCATGACCAAGACTCATGAAATGCTTCCAAACAATTTCATCACAAGCCTTTGTTTGATTTTACCTCTGAGCAGTGTCACAATTTCAGATCATTTCTTAAGGCCAATAATATCAAAAAGTTACCTCTTGGATTACCCTTACATCTTTAGACATGGAAATGTTGAGATTTGAACCAGTCTCATGATCAGAATGCTAACACTGTAACCACTCAGGCACATACCCACACTTACACACACATATACACACAGAATGGAACAAACACTTTCTTAGAGCTACAAACGATAAGAAGTTGTGGAGAGCTATTATTGCCTATATCCTGTAGGGACACTGCACATTAAAGAATGATCTATTTTTATCATTAGTCAATAGAACAGAGTTCACTATTACATGTGCTGATCAGTATAGTATTGAATATGTTGTGATCAGCAGAGAATTCAGAATATTGTGTTCAGCGGAGTGAAAACAACTACAGAAGCGTTCCATCACTGAAAACTAGTTTAATCTGTGTATTTGTGCTTACACTGAGAATATTAACAGATGTGTTATTCTACTCAGTCCATGGAGCGGAAGTTTTTTCCCAAAATTGATTTGTGGATTACTGTTGTCTATAAGGATCTTTGACACACAGATCTGAGATCAATCTATAAAATAATAAAGAAAAACAAAAAATTATTAATTTTTTATCTGTACCCTGATGTAAAATGATTTGAATGATGCCATAAAATAAGTCTGTGTTATCAAAGAAGAGTTGATGCCCTGTCTGCCCAGCATGCTTTGCTTGGGTGTTACTCTGTATTTATGTATATATGTATGTAATGTATAGCCTTACAGCCACATCACACAGAAACACTGGTTTTCATACAATCACCAAAGTTGAGCAATGTCGAGCTTGATCAGTACTTAAATTGGTGACCACTTGGTAGTTGAAAAAGATAAATATTTTGTCACAGAAATAGACTAGGATATTAAAGCATTGGTTTGTGAATTTGATGACATAATAATTTTGAGTTCAATTCCTGTTTAGGTAGTACAGACTCAATGGAAACAGAGCTAATAATAACTGAATACTATTAAAAAGAAGACTTGAGGAAATATCCTTAGATATTTAGTTTTTAACAGGAATGTTCCAGATGCTGTAAGATTGGATGTATGGGTGGTGTAATAGCTCAATATTGTTAATCAGAGAGCTGAGTTCCAATTCCACTTGTGTCTGTTATATACACTTATGCACAAATATCCTTGGGGAAGTTATGAATCCACATCTTCTCCCACCAGCTATGGGTTAATCAATAAGAATCATATCAGTCAGTCAGTCAGTTATGTGCCATGCATGATACATGCTTAGCCAATCATCCAAGGCTATAGAACCCGGTCTGTCCTGCTATTTACCCATAGCTGGGGGAAGAAGAGGAGGATTCATACCTTTCCCAAGGGTATTTGCATGTAAGTGAATGTAATGGATCCGAATGGAATTCAAGCTCTCCGATTTCTCAGACTCGTATCACTAAACCATTATTATCTCCAAAAAACATTCTTACAATCTAAATATATTTTCTGGCTTTAAATAACCTGTGAAGGGTTGATAAACCATAAAAAATCATGTAATATATATATATATGTAGGTCTGTGTTTTGTGTGAGTGAATTACATGTACTTATTCTATTGAATGTACGCACATATAGACATATTAATTATGTCTCCTGGAATTTGTCTAATAAATGCACTATGTATAGATTTCGATTTAAATTTTGGTAATCTAAGTTATGCATTGGTAATCAAGATGAATGGGATGGAATAATACATTCCTTGCCCTATCAATTTGGACAATCTCCTACCCTGGGCTGAGCAATAAATCATAAGTTGGAGATGACAAAAAAAATTTTTTCAACCATAAAAATTCAGATAATTATAAGATTTTATTGAACATTTCAGAAATTATTTGGTAATAAATGGAAATATTTTTAAGTTTTTTCTTTTTTAAATTCTGTAGAAATATCTTTAGGTCAATCATTGAATTAAAATATAGATAGGCACACATAAATATACATACACATAATTTGAATGAAAATGAAATGGTCATCTCTGTATCACAAACCTAACCCTCTCCCTGTCTGATAGCAACCACTGGTTAACAGGAAATAATACAAGCAGAAATGTGTGGCTCTTTGAAGTCATTTTTATGATTCCTGTATTTGAAATGGATATATTTTCTAAAAAATTATTTTAAATTGACAAATTAAATTTGAACTTTGATCATCTTGTAGGCCATTATTTTATCAAACTAGTAACAATAAAAGATAAACTGTTCAAAAATTAAGAATACAAATGTTTAATCTATGAATTTGATACAACTTAAACTATTACATTGACTAATATTACATAGTAAACAAACAATATAGCTTGGATAAATAAGATAAAGTAGGACATAGCTCTATGAATAGATTTAAATTCCTATATTAAATCAGTAGGCACTTCTTGTGATATATAATGTGTATGATTTATTAACTACATCATTATTACTTTCAAGAATTACATATAAAAAAATACAGTGTGACCCGGATATAAGAGAAACTCGGATATAAGAGAGATTGTCTCTGGCCCCAAATTAGAGTCTGTGTTAATGTATATATAAATAGACCAAACCCTGATATAAGAGAAACCCTGATATAAGAGACTTTGTCTCCGGTCCCGACAAATCTCTCATATCCGGGTTACACTGTACATTAAATTTTAGTGGAAAGGGTAAAATAAAATAAAATAATAATCTTATTTTAGCACCTATTGGATTTGAACCTGGAATATCTAAGCCAGTGTCATTTTTTAGTATTGTCCACTGACTTTATTTCTACAACTCCCCAGTTCAGTCAATTTTTGCATGAACAAACAAAATATTTTTAGTGGTTGAAAAAGAAAATTAGTTGATTAAATATGTTTTACTTCAAATTTGTGTGAGGAATAGATTAAAAGATTAAAGCATTGATTTGTGAATTTGGTGACATATGTATTGCAAGTTCAATTCCTGGTTAGGGCAGTACAGACTCAGTGGAAACAGAGCTAGCAATAACTGAATACTATTAAAAAGAACACTAGGGAAGATATCCTTAGACATTTAGCAACTACTGGTTAACAGAAATGTTTCAAATATCCCCATAATTAAATAAAAGGGTTTAGTTTGAAATTCCCTAAAGGTTACCCAGATCAATAAACACCTGACAAAGCCTGCAGGAACAGTGACTGAAACTTTGAGATAACAACAATAGCTGAAGGTAAGTAATGATAAATTCTAATCCCAGAAATTCAGACAGAAATTGTCTTCACAAATTTTGGTATTCTCTCTATATGTTATGAAAATCAAAATGAATGGCATAGTCATTGGAATTAATGTGTGACTGACAGAGCAGGACTGTATGTCTAATTTAATGAATTGCAATGGCATTACTATTGAAATACATTGAAAATTAGGATAAAGTTTTGTTAGGGCATTTTCACTAAACTGGACATCAAAAATTTGTGCTTATTTTCCTTACAAATGATAATGATAATGTTAACTGTTTCCTTTCTAAAAAATATTCAGCATTCATTGACCAAGCAGAGCATGCTACTTTCAGTTGAAATTTGTAAAATATATCACTTAAAATAATTTTTGAGGAAAATAAGATTTCTCAAGTTCAGTCTCTTTTTAGCAAGCTCCTAATCAATGCTGAATTGGCTCATCTCTCATCGCAGGGCTTTTTCTCAGACAAGCAATATGGCTTTCATTATTCCAGGTCAACTGCTGATGTACAAATGATGATTGCAGAAAGAGTCTATCATGCACCAGATAACAGTGGTGAAGCCTAGGCTGTAGCATTGGCCTTTGACAGGGTCTGGCATTCAGGTCTTCTGCACAAGCTGAAAAATTACATAATCTCTGGGCACATTTTTGAGCTGATCCAGTTGTTCGTATCAAATCATGAAATGAAAGTTGTCCTGAATGGCCACTCATCTACATCCTTTTGTACTAATGCAGGTGTCCCTCAGGGCTCCATCCTTGGTCCTAAACTGTTTTTAATCTCCATTAATGGCCTTCCTGATGACATCAGTTTTCAACTTGGCATCTATGCTGATGACACAATCATTTACTCCTGCCTCGATAGTAAGGCTGATCAGTTAGACAAGGTCAAAATGGCAGCTGGTATCAAAAATGACCTCAAGACCATTGTTAACTTGGGTAAAATTTGGCTTATTAATTTTAATACCTCCAAAACTGAACTTCTCTCCATTAATCATTTGAGAGACTCATCTCTGCCTTCCTTCAGCATGGCTGATGCTATCCTCCAGGAAAGTGACTCATTGCATCTTCTCAAGCTAATGTTCTCAGCTGACATGAATTGGAAAGACTATATTGAATCCATTGCTGGATCAGCTGCCAAGATAGTTGATTCACTGTGTTGTGAAAGCCAATATTTCTCCCCAGAATCTATCTTGCACATCTATAAGTCTACCAGCACATCTATAATTCTACTTAGAATATTGCTACTATATATGGTCTGGTACCACTGATGTTTACCTGGAGCTCCTTGATAAGATCCAAAGAAGAATCAGCAATATTATTGATCCTGACCTGGTGGTTTGGCTTCAGTCACTTTCCCACCACTGTAAGGTTCTTTCTTTATATCTTTTCTATAAATACTTGCATGGTAATTGTTCAGAAGAGCTCTTTGCTATGGTACCTAGACTTTATGAATTTAAGTGCAATACTAGAATGGTGGTGAGTTCTCAACTTACAGTTGAGCTAGTTAGATGTAGCCACAACTTCTATGCTAATAGTTTCTTATCTCTCACTTCTTGCTTGTGGAACTCCCTCTTGGCCCTATGATTTTCAGCCAATTTTAATCTGCAAAAATTTAAATGCAATATCAATCACTATCTACTGTCCTCCTGATTGCTCTTTTCTCTTTCTCCTCATTACTAATGTTTCTGTTACTAATTCCTCCACACCCTGTAACCCCTTACATGCTAGAGACTGTGCTACCTTGCTTGGAGTGATATCAATTTTTAAAAAAAAGTTATTGCTCTTTCAAATATTGATGGGGGTTTCCTAACTAACCTTTTGTCTGAAGTAGTGTGGAATATCAACATCTTCATCATGTCATTATTTTTCCTTCCAGTTATATTTGCTATCCATTTTAGTTACTGAAAGCTATCAAGTGATATAGTTTCTGTTATTTGATAAATTTCTTTGTGATTCTGTAGTACCAGCCCACAAGGATGGTCCTTGCTAATACCTACAGGCTTCATTTGCTCAAACCCATTTTTAAACATTGATCATAGAAAGCAGTTACATACAGCTGACAGTTCAAATATTTCTGAATAGGTCTGATGCCAGACATGGCATCCATATGAAAGTTCAGTTTCTGTATCTCTTATTCTAAATTTGTTATAATTGATCCATAAACCAAGCTATTTGAAGAGTTTAGTATTTACTAATTCTACATGGATTCATATAAATTTTTAGAAATTTATTCTACAAATTACACATTCTTTTTTTAAGACAAGTTTGTTACATTCACTTACACATAAATACCCTTGGGGAAGGTATGAATCAATTGTTTATCCCCAGCTATTTGTTAAATAATAGAGCAGACTACGCTCTTCAACCTTGATAGGAAGCTAGTTTATGAGAAGGACAACTCTGAATTCAAAATCCGTATATAACTCTGGCAAAGCATGTACTATATGCAGTTAATGAAAAGATCATGGAGTTCACAATGACTATGATCCCAACTGCAGTCAGTATCTATCTTTTTTTAAATTATGAGAAAAACCAAAGAGCATTCTGAGAAATTGAAAAAAGAAAACTGATTGTAGCTTAGGAAAGCCAATCGAGGAAAGATTATGCAAAAATTTCCAAATTATTTCTCATCCTTGTTCTCTGTATCATTCATAAGTAAAAAGAAATTGGTAGCATATCAATGCTTCCAAGATCGGATCATTGAATGAAGATGTGTGATTACTAAAATCACAAGTTTCAGTCAATGTGAATTCAAGCATAAAGAATATTCCAGATAGATTTGAAGAACACTGAAATTGATTCACACATCTCAACAATTTGGGGAACATTGAATTGACAAGTATTTCACAGACAGATTGCACAGAAAAAAAGCTACCATTGAAGATAGCATAAAAAAGGCTGATTTTGCATTTGCTAATAGGTTCTTGGATCTTTCAAATGAATACTGGAATAAATTACTTTGTCAGACGAAACAAAATTTGAGCTTTTGGGATGTAACCTGCAATACTACATTTGGTAAAAAAAAACCCAAAAAAACTGTGTATGATATTGAAAAATGCCATCGCAACAGAGAAGCATTGTAGTGAAAGCATCATTTTGTGGGGCTGATTTAAACATGCACAAGCAAACTCACTAGGATAGTGAGGAAAATTGAATTGTTAAAACATCAGTGCAGATAGTTTAAATCGATATGCAGAAAGTAAAATTGGTGAATCCAAATTCCAGCCTGGTCAGCTGCATTTTCTTTCGCATTAAAATGCTTGGGAAAGTGATGAATTCATCACTTTCTCCCTCCAGCTATGGATTAAATATCAAGGTGGATTGGAGATGTTTAAAGTGAAGGAAAATTCTGAATTCCAAATCTGGGACAAAGTATTGATGAACCACTCTGCTATTTTTGTTTTACAAAATGGTAATTCACCGATAAAAAAGAGCAATGTGGAGAGTCAGGATCACTTATGCCTTACATGCTGAAGGGACATGACATTTAAGAAAGAAATATCAGTTCATTTTTCTAAAAAAATCTTTTATCTCCTGTGACCTAGTTTCGACTTGATAGAAGGCTCACTTGCTAAGATAACAAACTGAAATAGATTTCAGAAACTACTTCAGAATGGTTTCAAATCTAGGTTAGGGTTACATTCTGGCCTAAATCCAATCCAGCCATTTTGTGGCATGAATTAAAAATTGTTCTTCACAAATGAAAGCAATTGAATCTGAATGATACAAAATAATTCTGGATACAGAAGTCATACAAAAAATGTCGGTTAACAGTAATCAGTAATAAAAGAACCTCAACTAAATATTAAGTGAGGGTGTTGAATAATTATATAAATAATTATTAGAATAAAGTATGGATTGTTTATAAAAAGAATATTCTTAACAATATTAATTTTTATGCCTTATCATTTCATGTATGATACTGTTTGACTAAATGTTACCAAATTAAATTCAGGATTATTGACAAGAAAAGGACGATGAAAACAAAAAAAAACTTAATATCAGAAAGATACAATTGAAATTTCTAGAACACATAAGGAGGAAAGAGGGATTGGAAAATTTGACACAAATTAGGCATACAAATTAGGCAAGAGAGACAAAGAAAAACTGTTCATAACCTACCTAATAAACTTGTGAAAATGGTCTTTTGGAGATAAGTAAAAAAAACAAAAATTACTAAGAGCTATTAGGTTGGTGCAAAAATAATGACGTAATAATGTCGTTTTTGACGTATTTTTTAACGTCAAAAATGACATTATTACATCATTATTTCTGCACCAACCTAATACAAAGGACAAGAAATTGTGGAGAGACATGAACACCAATGCCCTGAAAGGATATAGCACAAAGAAGAATGTCAGTCTGATATAAATCTACTTCTTTTTTTTAGGTACCCTAAATAAGTATTTATTTTCCTTTAAAGCAAGCATGTTGCTTACTGGAGTGTATCTGCTCCACCAAAAGAAGAGATTTGCCAACTCCTCCTTATGAAAATTATGTGAACTTAATTTTAGTATACAAATTATTACTTGTGGCTAGTATGACTTAAAAGCCAGCACCTGATTCAATCTAACAGTTTTTCTTAAGTACTCTAGAGGGTAGTACCCTACTCAAATTTCATCAGAACAAATGCTATGAAAGTATTTTATAGAAAAGGCACAGGGAAGATACATTATGGTGGTGTGAAAGTAACTGAAGCTAATATGTTAGATCAAGACCAATAAGATTACATTTCTTTCTCTGGATTTTATCAAAATCTCTAAATATACAACAGGAGCACCAGACAATACATGGCAGTTATATTCAAAGCTTAGATGAATGGTAGACTTATAAATATATAAGATAGATTCGAGTGAGAAAAAATGTCTACATAGTGAACTAACTTTCCTAGCAGCAGACCTAGCAATTGATTCAATATAATCTTTTACTTTAATATCCTAAAAAAGTTCTTATTTTCTGCATAGGGTAATCAAAAGTCTTTTTCTTAAGTGCCCTAAACATATTTTTTCCGATCACTTTTTTTAAGTGCCATGAAGAAATTTCTGGATGATTTACTGTATTAAAAATAATTAAAAACAAAGAACTGGTTCATATTTTACATATTTCACTAATTAAAATTTCAATCCTTAATAAATTACTTTTATTCAGTAATAATAAATGTAATGTTTTTCTGGGGCTGAGTTGCCCCGGTCCTGAATTGTATCATTCCTGAGTTGTCCTGCATCCAAGAAATTCTTATTTTTCTTTTGGACTAATCAGTGGTTAAAGGACCCTAAACAAAAGTACATTTTCACTTGGAATTCAAGAAACAAAAGAAGCATTTCATCTTGAAGAACTGCCAAATATTTATTTAGCTCATTGATTAATCAGGAATCAAGAAGCCTCTTGTTCTTAACTGCCCTAAAAAAGAGCTTAATTTACCTTGGAATCAAAATTCCCCAAAAATAAAACAAGAATAAGATCTGTGCCCCAAACTTGTTCATATTTTCATTGTAATCTAAGTGAGAATTAAGTTGTCTCTTTTCCTTAAGAACTTATTCTTCTTTAGAGTTAAGATTCATCTTATTTCTTAAGTGCCATAAACAAGGGCTTGTCACATTTGTAGCCAATTTACCTTTTTTTATTAAAATGCATTCAAATTTTACATATTCTTCTAAATGCTAATCTGGGTTAATCTTGTAGCAGAGAGTTGCTAGAGGATTATAATGGTTGTGTTCATTCACCAGCTTGTAAGGAAAAGAGTTACGACTTGTTGCTGATTAGGATGAAGACTTTCAAATTAAAGAAATTCAGTCAGTCAGTTAAGTGCCATAATTGATACATCCTATGGCAATTATGTCTCTTTCAATTCATGAGTGACTGCAGTAGGTTGCTGTTTCTTTCTGCAATAGACTGGTTGCCAACCAAGGATACAGTCTGTCCTGCTATTCAACATAGAGCTGGAAGGAGAAGAGATGGATTCATACCTTGCCCAAAGGTATTTCCATGTAAATGAATGTAATGAACCCAACTTGCATTCTAACTTGGCTCTCCAATTTCTCATTCCAAACTATTATTCATTACACCACAACACACAACATTTTCAAAAGAAATAAATTTCCCCAAATTAACAGAACTGAATTCAACATTTTCAAAAGAAACCTATTCAACATTTGACCAAATTTTATATAAATCTGCTCTGAATCTCTCAATTTGATAAATTACTGCTGTACGGAAACAAGAAAACAAATTGTTGCTGTCTTTACATGGACACAAAAATAAGAAATATCTACATTTCAGATTTTCTCGAAGTGGAAAAATATTTTCTTGTGATAGCATTTCATCGAACTGAAGTGGAAGTAATGTTTAACATTGTTGAGACACTCAAAGGAGAAATTTTAAACTTCATTTTTTTTTTTTTGTAACATTGTTCTGGTATATAAAGTTTTATATATCTTTTTCTATATATTCTTTCATATAAAGAACACCATTGGTAACAAAAGAAAAGAAAGAGAAAATTATATTTATATGTATACAGATATCTCAAAAGAGAAAAATGAAACATTTATGTAATTGACCATATTGTGTATGTGTGTGTAATATCCATGTGGTTTGTTAAAATTTAGGTAGCCAGCTGCCTAGTAAGAGATTTCCTTTGAGAATGATGCAACACATTACTACTACATCTTGAGCAGAAAGAGGGAGAGGTTTTATGTGCCATCCTTATATAGCTGCGAATAGAACACTGATTAGTGGGCATCTAGGTAAACAAAGTGAGTTAATTCCTATAGCCTTTTTGCATTATATACCCTTAGTATATGCTCAATTTTCTTACTGAAAAGCAATGATGTGTGAATATATATATTGCTTCTAATACACTATTTCTTTTTGATCTTTAAATCTCTAATAATGATTCTTTTAACAGCTGATATTGCTTCATGTGAATTTTGGAGAAATTTATCTTCATCCAAGATACAACTAACCTTCACTTAACCTGGCACCAGCAGCTAAACTTTTGCAAGATATAATTAGACATTAGAATTTTAAAGATTGAGAAATTTTGCCGTACTTAAGAATTCTTGGAAAAGTCATCAAAGCACTGGCTTTTTGCCAGAAAAATATCAGACAATATTTCTTTTTTTTTTTTGCATCTTCAGAATTACTTGTTTTTATTAAATAAGATACTGAAATAAATGAATATTATAGCTTCACTGATCTGAATCTCTCAAGTTATTTGATAAATTATTGCTGTACAGATACAAGAAAACAACAAATCGCTGCCATCTTTACATGGACACAAAAAATAAGAAATGTCTACATTTCAGATTTACTCAACTTTCAAAGCTACATGTCTATTATTATTGAAAGTTATTAATTTGTCCAGACTATCATTTTTCACACTTTTTTTTTTTTTTGTTTTTATTCTGAACAAAGTTTTGGCAAGAATATAGTCATCTTGATATAATGTTCATTTATCTATATAAATATATTTCTAGATACAGAGAAAAAAGACATTTTTTAAATCATCTCAAGCAAAGCAATAACACAACTAAGACACAGGTGTGAAAGAATATATAAAAGAAAAACATTATTAAGGAACAAGAACAATAAAAGAAGAGGCATCAAGGAGACAGTAAATAACAATTGACATTGAATTTAATTTTTTGAAAATCAAAGTTAGCTGGAAAGCAAGAAGCCAGAAGAGATTTCCACAAGTGATGTGCAAGAAAAGTAACTATTAGCATAGAACTTACAGTTACATCTAGCCAATTCAAGTGAAAAATATTTAGACCTTGCTACCAATCTAGTACTGCACTTAAATTCATAAAGTCGAGGTACCATAGAGGAAGATCATCAGAACAGATACCATGAAAGTATTTATAGAAAAGGCTACATTATGGTGGTGGAAAAGTGACTGAATCTGAGATATCAGATCAAGACCAATAACATTGCAGATTCTTCTTTGGATTTTATCAAGAATCTCTAAATATATAAGAGGATCCCTATTTGGCAGTTATATTCAAAGCATGGATGAATGGCACACTTATATACATAGAGGTGGGATTTTAGCACTGGTAAAGTTAAATAAACTCTAAGTAACTAATAGTATGTAAAAGAAAAGTTGGTTAAAATGGGTTGTGATTAGAAAAAAACAATAAAAACTGAAAAATTGGCAAAATTAATGGAATGAAGTCTGAAGGAAAATACAGTGGTAAAAAGATTATGAATATAATCCTTGCTTTATCATTACAGCTTCATTAGCTTAGACAAACATACATGAGAAATAGGATTCTAAAGATTTCTTAATTGTAAATTGTTACAGTTTATTTTAAAGGATGAAGAATAGATTCACCAGAATATTGTGATAAAAAGCATCAAAATATAAAACTATTCAATAATCAAATATAAGACTTTTTTGTAAGTATTCTTTATGAAAACATTGTGAGGACCTGCATGAGAGAGAAGTTGGGAATTGCCCACAGGAACAACAGAATCTGAATATGGTACATGAACTGGGCACAGATGCCACTGTGCTACAACATGTCATGTATTAACATTATTCTGAGTTCATCTCTTACATGGCATGTTTCTGGATTGACTTTTTTTCTTCTGGCTCTTTTTTTCTGTTGTTTGTATATTTGGTGATTTTCACAAATGATTGAGGCAATGTCATTTGGAGACTAACAATCAATATAGCAAAATGATGAAAATCTTGAAAAGGTTTACTACAGTCAATGAAGATAGTCTTTAGACTCTGGATAACTAAAGTGAGTGAATTGCCTAAAAGCAAATATTAACAGAAGATTTACAAATGAAATGCATTTCCACAAAATTTGTTCATAGAAGATAAAAATTCACTTAACTATGTACCATGATTTGGAGAAGTGCAAAATGATTCAAAGTTTCTTTCCTGCTATATTTATCCACTCACGTGTACATGTCAGTGTGTGTGTGTGTGTGTGTGTATATATATATCTTATATATAAAGTACAGTGTATGTGTGTGTAGATATAACTTATATATAAAGTACAGTGTGTTTGTGCATGTGTGCATCCAAGCAACTCCTCCACTCACACTGGTCTGAATTCAATGATTCATAGCTCATTCAAAAGCTCTAAAAAAGATAGGTACAGGAAACGATTTTCATTGAGCTCAGATTCAGTGTTGCCAGATTATGCAAGGTTGAAAATATATATTAATATATCATACTAGCCATTATTGTTGCTTTCATGGTTCAAGGGGAGGGACACTTATTTTCCTTTTGTATCTAAAATTTTAGCTAGCTTAAAATTTTAAGATACCTTAAAAGCCACCCCATCGAGCGGCACTTAAGCTAGCTCCTGTGGAGGACTTTTGGTTTGGCGATCATCACAGTAGCTAAGGAGGAGTAGATGCAATAGGCATCAATAAACTACAGAAGAACTCAAAATTGATCACTAAATTTAAGTAATGAATTAATGTTTAAGCTTACCTTTTAAAAGTTCAATGATAATTCTTCTGCTGTCACTTAATTTAAAGATGATTTGATGTACATAGATCCTTATTTTCCGTACGAACAAATATTTTTATTTCATGGGTGACAGAACATGGGACAATTTATAAGATAAAATTAATATAGTGTAAAGATGAGATCACAGAAATTAGAATTAGTTATACATTCAACATTTGAAGAGTTAGAGAAACATAATCACTAATTAAAACCTATATTATAGAATCTATATGAATGTCATGAAATTGGAGCTCAATTTTCCCACAAATTCTGAGATTAAAAAGACCCAGCAGTACTTTATAGTAATTTAAACACTAGGTATTTACTGTGTTTCCCCACTAAGACGAGTTGTGACACAAGGTTTTTTTTAAGGTGAGGGACCCAAGCGCATAAACCCAGGCCAGGAACAAAAATTACCCACAGTTCCCGCAATCATCGGTTGCACTGGCCTTGATGTGAGCACCAATCCCTCTCTCTGGTGCAGTGAGAGGATGTGGCCTCGGACAGCTGTTCCCCAGGGCTGGGCACTTCTCAGTATAATTTTTCTCAGTTGTGACTCTGTCCTTTGACAGAGTCGCTCATGAGTGCACTCTGCCCAAAGACAGAGACGCAACTGAAAGATGATAAAGAGATGTATTAGAAACTAATCAAAAGAGTAATTTGTATTTACTCAACCCCCCATGAGGTCAGGTTGTGACACAAGGTCGGTTCAATGTGGGGAGCCTGAGTATGTACACCCAGGCAAGGAAGAAAAATTCCCCAAGCCCCTGCAACTGTTGGTTGCACTGGCCTCGGTGTGTGCATAGATCCTTCTCTCTTATGCAATTAGAAGGCACAGCCTTGGCCAGCTGTTCCCCAGGGCTGGCACCTCTCAGTATAATTTTCCTCAGTTGTGACTCTTCACCCCTGAGTGCATTCTGCCCAAAGACAGAGATGCAACTGAGAGATGATAAATAGATGTCTTAGAAATTACTCAGAAGAGTAATTTACATGGTATTTACTTGACCCCCCACTGAGTCCGGTTGTGACACAAGGTTGGTTTTTAATGTGGGGACCTGAGTGTTTTCACTCAGGCCACTGGTCTTAGCTGGTCATAGCTTGGTCTAAGCTAGTTTTAGGTGGTCAGAGCCGGTCCTAGCTGTGATACTAACAGCGCAGGGATGGATCCCTGTGACCGGTAACTATCCGGATGTGTATACCCCTTAAGAGAGGAATTTACACAGTATTTAACTGAACCCCACTGAGTCAGGTTGTGACACAAGGTCAGTTTTTAACGTGGGTTCAAGTGTTTTCACCCGGGCTGCTGGTCTTAGATGGTCATAGCTTGTCCAAACTGGCCATAGCTGGTGGTTCAAGCTGGTCAGAGCTGGTCCAAGCTATTCGTAGCTGGGATACCACCAGGGACAGAGCCCTGGCAATGAAATATCCAAATGTGTATACCCTCTCAAGAAAGGAATTTACACACTAAAAGCTCAATATCTGTATCATATATTATCTACTTCTAGGGAATATCACTCTTCCGTTTTAACTAATTTGCATATTGATTTTCAAAATGTTTATTTCATTAATTAACTGTCCTTCATTACTGTTCTTTTATTTGAGGGTTTTGATTTTCGTATCAAAAATAGTTCTGTTTAGGAATATTGTCTTATATAGTGCAAAAAAGTGTTTGAAATTTACATTTTACTTGGCCTTCAACAAGTTGGCATCTATAATTTGTAAAACTTTCCTTAACTCTAAAAAAAACAATTTATGAATGAAATGTTCATTTAAAATTTCTGTTTCAAAGGTTTCAAGTAGTGAAATTTGGGAAGCGATATTGAGCAGTTGAAGTATATGTATATATATATATACATATATATATATATATATATATATATATATATATATATATATATAAAATATATATATATATATATAAATATATATATATATATATAAATATATATATATATATATAAATATATATATATATATATACATATATATATATATATATATATATATATATATATATTCTGTATAAATACACAGCATTTGTTCTTTATAGCAAATACAATTAAAAATTACATTTTGCATTGATTAATTTTAATGGTCAACATTTACAAATTTTGAATAGTCCTTCTCAGACAAGGAAGAAATTCTAAAATATTCTGATCCTGAGAAGAAATATTTTTAATTTGGGAAAGTTGATCATTAAAATTAATTGACGCAAAATGTCTGTCATTGTTAATTATATATATAACTTTAAACGTTATATTTAGTAGATACTCATGTTTGAGTAGATGCTCCATTTTAAAACAGTGTTTATTACATCTATCAGTGTGCAACTCAACAAAACTCAATGAAGAAAATAAAACATAATGAAACTCTTTTTGCATACTATATAACTAAAATCATTTTGACCAAGATGTGTTTTGATTTAGTTATTTTGTCTGTAAATTCAGAAACAGAAAACACTGCAGAGTTAATGTTTCCTTCCAATGACAGTTGGAAGTGTTCTATATTTTCCTACTAATTTTAGGTATCACAATTTCACTGCAATTTCAGTTTCAACAAGAATTAATAATTCAGAAAGAAGGAAATATATCACCAAATTCCAAAAGTGAGTAGACTGCATTCAATTGGTTGTGACAAGCAGATCAGATGCCACATAATTAAAAGTTTTCAATTGAGTCAGGAAGGAGTGTGAGATTGTGCTGGAGTATCCTGGGTTAATGCTAATAATCCAGATCCTAAATCATGCCTGACTATACAGTTGGTCAACATCTGATAAAAGGTTTGTTGGAAGCCATACTACAAACGGTTTTATCTGAAGTCCAGTTTGGATAACTCCCTAGATGTTGTGTTGTTAACAGTAATTTCTTCCTTCAGCAAAACTGCAATTTAAATTACATTGCTGCTCTCTAATTGAAATATTCCTGAACAAAAGTATTACTTCTACTTACTAGTGCAACTAGTCATGCTGTACATGCAATACATGATTTAAAAGCTGTGAACTATAATCTCTGATCTATAATCTATAATCAACAGCTTTTAGAACCTGCCTTGCATATTTTTCTTCCTTTATCATTTCAATTCTCACAAATACATTGAAAGTGTTGTACGATTGGCATACTGCCTTCTTGTCAATAGAAGTTCAGTGGCTTTTAAGCAGATATGTGATCCACAAATAATATACAGATAATTGTTCCATGTAACAGTATGTTCCATGTCTTCTGATTAGATGCTAGCTACTTGCAAGATAGATTCCCAAATTCTATCTCGGATCTCATATGATGAACCATTTTTGGTCAAGCTTAAATGATCTTGGAAGTTAATCTTCCTTTGTATGAGAGTCTAAATGATTTTTCTTGAGTAGTGCACCATTTAAACAATACTTTCACAGTACTATTTCAGTTTAATAGTGGTTACCATTTCCAAATATAATGGAATTCCTAATTTTCTGTGTAGAGTTTTTCATGTTTATCAGAAAACAAGGAAACTTAAGATATTATAATACAGCTACCATACACTTAACAATTGACCTGTTTAATGACTCCAGGATTTATAACTACAGTGTGACCCGGATATAAGAGAAACCCCGGATATAATAGAGATTTTCTTTGGCCCCAATTTAGAGCCATACTTACCTAAACAAACCCGGATTTAAGAGAAACCCGGATATAAGAGACCTCTCCTGACAACTCTCTTATATCCGGGTTACACTGTATCTATAAAATCCTATAAAGTAAGAAAAATTAAAAGGTCCAATCAGTCAGCATTAGACCTTGCATAAAAACTTTGATCATGTGTGTTCCTCTTCCTTGAAGAGGAATCAAATAAATAAATAAAGAGAAAAGCAAATAAAAATTTACTTATTTATTTGCAGTATGGAAACATATTAATGTGCAGAATATAGAGCTGATTTTTTAATTTGTTTGTTATGTTTACTGTTCAGTAGAGTAGTAAAATAAATTAGAAATATTACAAATGGTGCAAAAGTGACATTAAATATGTCTGAAGCTGGTTTACACAAACCCATCACATTGGTAGGTATAACTTTGCACAGAGAATAGCTCACTTAGCAACCATGTTGTTGGAACAAAACACAGTCATTAAGTGAGGAGTGGCTGTAATATGACAGGCAAGGAGGAAGAAAAGGTTAAAAAATAACTGTCAGTAAGACTGGGTATAAAGAGAACTGGTTTCGTGTCTTTCTTCAAGAATGGCAAAATGGATAACAATGACCAGAACCAGTATCAAAACTCTTTTTGCAACTTCAATTTTCTGAGACATTTCTTAACATAAACAACCTGACACTGTCTTGGATTAAAAATAAAGATAATCCAAAATACAGAAAACTTACAAGATGAAATATTAGCTAAAAAAAAAAAAAAATAATGAGTGAAGCCACTTGAATTATTAAACTTCCAGAAAATCTAATTCTCAGCTGTTAGAATACATCCATCAAATACAAGATTAAACACGCATGAAAAAAGAAAAAAATGAAAACAAATTATAAATTGTCTTCTTATCAGCCATAATTTAAAATTAGAATTTTCAAAAGGGAATTTCTATTGAATTCTGATGCAAGTGGGGAATTTATGGAAGCAATCTTGGTAAAACTATAAACAGAAGGAATTAGCTCGTTTGGAAAGAGAATTATTTAAATATGACTGAACCAGACAGTAAACACTGAATTTCAAGGAAAGGAAAAATCTCTATAAATACAAGAATTTTTCCACAAAGAATTTTAAAATCAAGATAAAGGCAATATTGAGATTGTGTTAATTTTTTATGAGCTATGTTAAGAAACTTGCTTCATAATAACTTAAAGGCTCTGTTTGAAATTTTGGTAAAAGTTTGAGATTTCAAGAGTGTTACAAAATTATATCAAAATAAAATAAAATTAAAGACATAAAGAATGTTTTTCACATGTGCAGTGGCAGTATAAAGGTTTGGTGTAGAAAAGTCTTTTTTATACTAAAGTTCACTCAGTATAAGGCTTGAGAGCAACTCAAGTTGTAGGATTATTGTTGAAATGCTTATGGTGTGTGCTATGAATGAAAGGGTAGGTCATAGGGATTAAAAATTGTGAGGATAAGGATAGACAGTGGCTGACTCTTATGTTGAAGAGGTTATGATTGCAGTATTACAAGAAACATCCTTGCAGGAATCTGTTCCACAAAGTGACAGTTATTGGGGAAAAATTGAGTAAACTTAAGGAATCAGCACATATGCTAAACCACAAAAATCTCCTGAGCCGACCAAGCATAGAAATGAATACAATATGGGAACATAATAACGTAATAAGGAGTGCCAGAGAAAAGCGATAATAACAACAAAAGTTTCAATATGAGCTCTGGTAAAAATGGTTGCTGAAGACATTAGGTTTATAATACCCAGAAATTCATACACAGATGTCCTCAAGGACACATGGCACAGTGGATAAAGGTGTTGGTTAGATCCAGTAACAAGACCCAAAGAGCGTGAGTTCAATACCCAGTTAAAGCAGTGGAAAACTTTCAAAAGGAAATTAACAGGAGATAACTGATAACTGACATCCATTAAACATGGCATGTGGAACTAGAACAGTCTACCCCAGTGAGCGAAATAAAGGGTTTAGTTCAACATTCCAACCACCTGAATAAGGCCAGAGTGTACAATGCCCCAAATTGTAATAAATATGGCGACTAAGATGAGGACAATAGTCCAAATAATGTACATAATACCTTTTTTCTTACATTTGGAATATAGAGGAAATTATTTAGATTGTTTGGACTGTTGTCATCATCTTTGTTGTCATATCAATGCCAGTCTGGCCATTGTACACTCTGGACTTCTTCAGTTGATATATGTTATGCCATATATCCCCAAGGACACATGGCTCATTGGATAAAAGTGTTGGTTGAAATAATTCAAATGTGACTTGACTTAAAGAGTTGTGAGTTCAACACCTGGCGACAGCAGAGGTGAACAAAAACTTGGAGAGTTGAGTTACTAAATGGACTTAACTGAGAGATCCAGAAAAGGCATGGAACTAGAACAATTTACTCCCATTTGGTTTGAAATTTCAATGTATATCACCTGAAGAAGGTAAGAGCATACAAGTGAAATGTTGTGAATGGGATAATTAAGATGATTCAACTCCTTGGAAGTAGCATGACATCCTAGTTGCAAAGGTTTGAACTGGTAGGCAAAAAGAATGGAGCACATCTGAATATTTGCAGCAGTAGCAACAGGGATGTACAGATGTTGCAAAGTGGAGAATAGGTTTTTACCCCACAAAGCCACATGAACAATTGTGAGTTCTACAGAGGCTGGAAAGTGAGGATTGTGCAGATTCAGATATGTGGCAACAATGTTCTAAAAACTCACCCCAAAAATGTATTCTAGTTGAGCTATCTAATAGGTCAGTTTATATAGATGTTGCATTTTATGACTACCTACATCAGTTTTTCTTAAACATTTTTTAATTCAGGGCCCACTTGTAGAATAACTAAAACTCTGGGGTGCACTGTGAATTGTAATAAAAGATTGCATTTCATGTGGAATAAATAATTCATTCTTTTTATGTGCATATGTACCCTCTTCTGTATGGCCTTCAAATTGTATTTTCCAATATTATAGAATACTGAAAATAATGTTATATATATTTGGAAATATTGAAATATTGAAAATAATGTTATATATATTTGGGATTTTACAATTATTGAAGAAACTAGGGAATAATTCAGTTTCTATTTACTTAAAAAGCATTAGATATTTCAATATAGTCACTGAATCATTTTTTATATCTTTATTACATAAATATGAACATATATTTTCCTCCCAAGTTTCAAAGTTCAGATCTAATAAATGAGATTTAGTCTCTAACTTCAGAAGATCATAGGGTTTTATCAGCTTATAATTATTATAAAAATAAAAAGAGGTAATTCATAAATTGCTCTTCTGTTATCTTGGGGCACATCTGGCTAAGTTCAGGGAACATTAGTGTGCCTGGGTGCAGCAGTTGAGAAATGCTAACCTAGACTAACCCCATAATAATGTAAACAGTGTTAATATGGTAATTACATTTTTTAAAAATCTTTTAATTTTTATAGAGAAGTTATTAAAACTCCTGTTAGCAGAGCATTAACAAATATTAGTCTAAGAATCTTCCTCTAGTCTTTGGTGAAAAGCAGTCTATAAGAAGGAAAACTCTGAATTCAAACCTGTGGAGAAGATGACAGGAAACTACTTCACTATCTTTCCTAAGAAATCATGGCAATTCACGGATATCTGGTTGGAAAGAAAGTTTGTGAGGTTTATAGTAGAACATTAAATATATTTGGAAACTGCAAGAATTTTCCTTCTAACCAAATAATAATGAAAAACAATGTGTGGTGAGTCATGATTATGTAGGTCCTTTAAGGAATTATCCAACTATAACTAGCTAGTCATTGAAATATTATTTTATTAAATATTATTCAATTATAAAGTATGGCTTTCATTTTTCAAAATATAAAAATAATATATATTTATTAAAATCTTTATAATTTGTGCCAGAAGCCAGAAGTTAACGTTTGAACCCAGCTTTTAAAAAATGATATTCTAAGGAGATACAATACAATTTTCTTCTAGCTAGTTTATTCCCATGTGGCCTTGTGCCATATATGGCTAAATTTAGTAAATATAAAACTAAATAAGTTCAGTAATTTGACAATGCTGAAAAAATTATTCAATTCTTAAACTAAAACACATCTTGTGAAATCCAGAAGCAAGTTTTAAAGATAGCAAATGATAAAATTTGTGATGAATTATTAAACATAGAAAACTTTCTAATTGAAAAGCGTGTTAAACAAATAAGAACTTGTATGGATTATCTAATTCCTTTGTTGCACAATTGGATTATTGGGAATTGAATTTTAACTCTGTTGTAGACTTTTTGGCTTGCAGTGTTAAATTTATTATTGCCATCTGTTTACACACTGTTTAAGTAATGAGATTCCTAGCAGGGAACGATCACTGATGAAATGAAACACTAGAGTCTTTGATGAATTTTTCAGAACTCTTGAGCCAATAATTCTGTTTACTAAATTGATGGATGAAAAAACATCTTTTATTGTGGTTGGAGGAAATAAACTAATCTGAGATTCTTTAACAGCCAACAAGGAATTTTCAGGAATCTCACAGCTCTTCAAATGTTTTTCTCTCTTTGTCTTTTAAAACAAGTTTCATCTGCAATATTTCTCTGTGACTTGCCACTTTCAGTCAGTCAAAACCTGTAACCTCTTAAATCACAAAGTTATCAATAGTTCATATGCAAATCTTTACTAAACTCTTGGCTTAAAAGAATATATATATATATATATATATATATATATATATATATACCCATTAGTAGTGTTGTTCCATGCTTAGAGATTTTGCAAATGGGTGGCTCTTTATAAAAAATGCTACCAAGATTTATTGTTCTTTTTATGTTTTTCTTAAGGAATGCCTCAGCATACTGACAATTTCAAATAATTCAAATGACAAAATAAAACAAAAATGTTATCCTTAGATGTATTAAAACAAAGCCTTTTAGAAAAATTTAAAATAAAGCATCCGTATAGATGTAATAGAGTTATTGACTGATTTGTTTTTTATGACTTATCAACCCTGTGGGTTATTTAAAGCTGAAACATATTTTGGAATGTAAGAATGATTCTTTTTTTTTTTTTTTGTGAGTGAATAGTTCATCATAAATCATTTGATAAGAACAACAATGTTGCCAGATACAAGTCCTACTATTTAACCCATAGCCATGGAGAGGAGAAGGATTCATACCATTCCCAAGGGTATTTCAGAGTAAGTGAATGTAACTGGAATTCAAATTTTTCTTTTTGATTTCTGATTCCAAGCCACTAGCCATTACACCACCTGCATATAATCTCATAGACATAAGAAAATAAGTATATATATATATATATATATATATATATATATATATATATATATGTACACACATACTCATAGTCATATATATATATATATATATATATATATATATATATATACACACACACATACTCATAGTCATATATATATACAATTTTTTTTTTTTTTTTTTTAAGCTTAGCGCCCCGTGCAAGGCATGAAGCCACTAGGATGCAGGGGGGTTGCAGAAGATTTGTAGCAAGAGCAGATAGGAGTGATAGAAGAAAGGATGAAGGGAAGGGTAGTGTGTAGATCAAGGTAACTGGAGATGTCGATTGACATTACATTTGAATAGTTGGAGATTATAGCTATCAGGGAAACAGTAATTGGGAAGGGTGTTCCACAGGTGAGAGGTGCGAGGTATGAAGCTATTGGAGTAAAAGAGATGGCTACATTTTAAAGTTTCTACAGTGTAAGGGTGAGAGTGGGATGCCAGCCTCATAAGGCGCTTGTATTCATGGAGACTGGGGACCATGGAAAGCAGCTCATCAAAGCAATTGCCATGAAAGTATTTGTAGAAGAGACAGAGAGAGGCGACGGCGCATCTGTGAGATAGTGGCTGCAGGTGAGACGCCAGATCAGGGCCAATCACATTACATATCCGTCTCTGGATCTTGTCAAGAACTCCGAGGTAAACAGAAGGTGCCCCAGACCATATATGGCAGCAATACTCCATGCAAGGGCGAATGGTCATTTTGTATATTTGAAGTATCGATTCCTGGCGCGGCACAGAGAGCCAACTTTCCTCGCGGTGGACGATGCAATTGACTCAATGTATTTGTTCCATCTCAGGTCAGCAGTCAACGTGAGACCGAGCAGACGCAGGGAGTCACTCTCAAGAAGTTGACTATCAGACATTCCAATGGGGGGGGGGGGCAGGTAAGGATATCTATGGTGGTTAATGGAGAGTAGTTTAGTTTTAGAGGCGTTAAATTTGACCATTCAATTGTTGCCCCAGTTAACAACCAATTGGAGGTCCATTTCAAGACGTGCGGACAGGTTAGTTTTGACCGCGACACTAGATTTGGTTTTGAGGCAGGAGTAAATTGTAGTGTCGTCTGCGTAGATGCCAAATTGGGAACCTATGGCGTCAGAAAGGTCGATGATGAAAATAAGGAAAAGTGTGGTGCTAAGGATGGAGCCTTGGAGAACACCTGCGTTCGTGGGATAGGAACTGGAGGAGAAACCATTGAGAATGACCTTCAATTCTCGATTTGATAGGAATGATTGTATCAGATCAAACAGTCGACCAGTAATTCCGTAACCCTGGAGCTTACGAAGAAGGCCAGCATGCCAAACCCTATCAAACACTTTGGAAATGTCTAGGGCCACATCACGAGCCTCACCACTATTTTGAAGCGCTTGGTAGATGGTTTCAGTGATGGCCGTAAGCACGTCAGCTGTAGAACGGGCGTAGCGGAAACCGTATTGCTTGTCTGAGAGAACACACACACATACTCATAGTCATATATATATATATATATATATATATATATATATATATATATATATATATATATATACACATACTCATATATATATATATATATATATACACATACTCATATATATATATATATATATATACACTCATAGTCATATATATATATATATACACATACTCATAGTCATATATATATATATATACACATACTCATAGTCATATATATATATATATATATATATATATATACTCATAGTCATATATATATATATATACACATATATACTCATAGTCATATATATATATATATATATACACATACTCATAGTCATATATATATATATATATATATATATATATATATATATACATAGTCATATATATATATATACACACATACTCATAGTCATATATATATATATATATATACATAGTCATATATATATATATATACACATACTCATAGTCATATATATATATATATATATACATAGTCATATATATATATATACACATACTCATAGTCATATATATATATATATATATATATACATAGTCATATATATATATATACTCATAGTCATATATATATATATATATATATATATATATATATATATATATATATATACATAGTCATATATATATATATATATATATATATATATATACACATACTCAGTCATATATATATATATATATATATATATATATATATACTCATATATATATATATATATATAAATATATATATACACACATACATACACATTCTCATAGTCATATATATATATATATATATATATATATATATATATATATATATATATACATACTCATAGTCATATATATATATATATATATATATATATATATATATATATATATAACTTTTTCTGCAAATTTTTTTATATCATCAGCCCTGTTTAAATAGGTTTGGTTTGTTAATGGCATATCAACTCTTTATGGCTCCTTTTTTTTTGCAGCTTTGGTGAATTTTTTTTTAAATATATTATATTATATTATATATTTTTTTTTCTTACTATGAAAATGTAATCCTGGTATTTTTACTATAAAAATGTATTTTATACCTTCATAATGTTTTAACTTCTTTTTCGCAGTTCATAATTTGCTCATAGCTGGGGCACTAACAGGTGCTACCATTCTGGTTCAGGGTGGACCTGGGGACAATAGCAATTAAGAGATGGTTCCACACTCCTCAAAACCTCCCAATCAAAGGCCTTGCTGTCATATATAGTTTATCATCATACCCAATATGAGTATTTGAATAGGCTACAAAAAAGAATGAGGAATTGTATTTTCTACTAACACTTAATTGAATCTTTTCACAGAAGTTTTTCTGACATCTGTAGTGCTTAAAAGTGAATGAAAACTCACCATCAATAGTTCTGCATTTTGGTGGAAGTGTGTGTGCTTTGTCATTTTCTCATTTCTCCTAACAGCAATAGAGTAATGGCATGACATAAAGTTATCCAAGATAAAGTCTTGGATCGTAAGGCAAAAATCCTTCTGGATTTATGCTGAAATTGACTCATTAGGCTTTCACACAGGAAAAGATATCCAAAAAGACAAATTTTACTGTGTGTTGGCAAACTGAAGCAAAGTCACATCAATAATGTGATAAAGAAAGAGGCTATCTGGCTTCAACATTGATACAAATTTTATCAGTAAAATCCTTTTTTATTGATAAATATATATGCTTAACAAGATATAATTAAAACATAAAGTTGTTAAAATTAAATCTATGAATTTAAATCTTTTTAAGTTTGAAGAAATATTGTATTTTTAATACACTTATTTAAATTATTTACATGTTTTGAAAAAATATATTATCAGTATACAACGTATCACTTGCATATTAAATATCATTTTTTAAACAAAAGAATTGAATTAAATTTTGTATAGGAAAACCAGAGAATCTACTTGATTATCATTAAAGAGGTCTCTGCCAAAACAAGGAACCTGGAAAGAATTATATGGAAGCTATTTTGTAGAAAATGTTTACCAAAAAATACTTTCAATCCGAAAATGATAAATTCCTCAAATTCTTAGAAAACTTAAGAAGTGGGTCCAACCCAGATAAAAAGGAGGAAGAAAATAAGATTGATGATCAAAGTTAAGAGAAAAAAAATTCCATATTTAAAAAAAAGTCACAATTTTATCTTTTTAGCATGATATTAATTTTGTAATATTTAGGAAATCTAATTCAATTGTTTCATGTTAAAAAAAATTAATAAACTAATGATAATTCAATTGTTCATTTTCACCATCTTGAATTCTATTGCTTTGCTCATTGTACTTAGTAAATAATAGTCAAGTCATCATTATTTTCTAATCTTGGAAGAGTTGATTGTGTTTTGAATATGAAGTAATGTCTTTCTTTTTTTTAAAGACCTAATTTTAATTACAACTCTCTCTCAGTTGAAACATACTGAAGCAAACTGTATAAAAAAAAAGTAGATAATATTTTTAGACAAGGCTTGAACTTCCCACACTTTGGGAGCTTATTTCTCATGGATGTTACCTTAACCTCTTCTCCTAAGAAAGCCATCTGTTAATATCATGGAGTGTTTGAATGTTTTTCCTTAATTTTTAGCTAGTTGTAAGTTAAATTTTTATGATTAGTTAAGTAACTACAAAGAGTGTCTGTTTTTTATTATCCTGTCACTTCAAATTCCAAATCTAAAGTGTTTGCCACTTAAAATACTGAATTTATAAGAAAATTATTCAATTTAGTACAAAAGGAATCATAAAAATGACTTTAAAGTGTTACACTCTTTTCCTTATACCTAGATGTTAGCCCTCTTGACAAACATCTATTTTAATTTCATTTAAATTTTGTATATAAATAACTTTGCATGGTGGGCACATACAGAAGGATGCTAACGATATCATGGACTGAGCTTGTGAGCAATGATGAAGTCTTAGAGAGGAGGCAAACAAAGAGGAGGCTTATACTTAACATCAGGAAGAGGCAGCTGAAGTTTCTGTGACACATAATGAGGAAGAGGGTCTGGAGAATCTGATACTCACAGATTGAAAAGCAGGAAAGAGACAGAAGGGAAAACAATATGTGACATACCTGGTGGACTTAAGCAAGTGGATGACAGAATTTGGTCTGGGAGAGGAAGCAGAGGGAAGGAACTTGTTGAGAGCTGCAAGTGATAGAAGGAGGTGGAGAGCCATGATTGCCTACATCCTGAAAGGACATGGCGCATAAAAAGAAAGAAAAGAACAGATCTAAAATAGATCTGTAATATTTTAAATGAGATATTTGAAAACCCCACAGTAATAATGCTGTGAAAATTCCTGACATTATGAACAAAGGGTTAAGGAAAGCACAAATCTTTCATCTTTTCGTTATTTCTCTCCAATATTCTGTGACAGTATTCTGTTACTATCTTGTAATAGGCTTATGTTGGCACTTTGCTTAAAGATCCAAAATAGACTATGGAATGAATATGAACAATTGAAGGCATTTCAAAACCATTTTAATTGCAGTTCTTTTAGGCAAATGAGAGACCTTTATTAGAAATGCATTTAGCTAAGAGGAAGCTGGAGATATTCCCAGAAAACAGAGCTAATACTCTGCAAGTTTATCTTGTGCATAGGTAAATTCATCATAATAATTTGATGTTGGTTATAATATCAAACATGAAAAATTTGAAAGGATATTAATTATTTTCTATGATTCTATAATATGGGATCATATATTATAAAAATAAACTAGATTTGGTATGGAATTATAGTACTGTACAATAAGTTATTAAAACATTGTATAGTTTTCATTATTAATTGTTATACATTTTATCATTTAAAGATAGTAATTTGTAAACAGATGTGCAGGTAATGTAACACATATTGGTGAGTAAAGTGAAATTGGTGAACTGAGTTAAAATTTCAAGTAGTTTCCTACATTCACTTTTACACAAATGCCCTTGAGAAAGGCAAAAATACACTTTCGCCCCTACCAGTTATGGGTTAAATAGCAGGGTAGAAAGGATACTGTAGCTTTAGGCAGTAAAAAGAAAGTGCTTTAGATTCAAGAGAAAGACAAGTCTGAATTTAAAGCTGTAGAGAAAGCAACAAAAAACCACTTCATTATCTTTCCCCAAGATACATGGCAATTCACAGATAATAAAGAAATGGAATCCATGAAGAAGGCACTATAAGATCATTATCATTTCCAAGAATGAATGGCAAATAATAAAGAAAAGAAATCTGTAGAAAAGGCAATGGGAAACCACTTCATTATATTTCCAAAAGATGCATGGAAATTCTTAAATAATAAAGAAAAGGAATCCGTAGAGTAGACAATGAGAAAACAACCTCATTATCTTTCCCAAGGATACATGATAATTTACAGATAATAAAGAAATAAAGAAATGGAATCCATGGAATAGGCAACAGAGAACTACTTCATTATCTTTCCTAAGAATACATGGCAATTTGAAGATAATAAAGAAAAGACATCTGTAGAATAGGCAATGGGAAACCACTTCATTATCATTGCCAAGAATGCAAGGCAATTCATGGATAATAAAGAAAAGGAATCCATGAAGAAGGCAACAAGAAATCACTTCATTATGTTTCAAAAGAATGTGTGACAATTCACAGATAATAAAGAGATGGAATCTTTGCAGTAGGCATCTAAAATAGATAAAGCATTTAAAAATTTTTTTCATTTCTAAACACACTTTCAACACCTGAAGCTTAAAGTTCATCTTGTCCTTCCCATCATGTGCAGAATTCAATTTAATAAAACTATTAATAATAAATAAGCCAAACTCCAATTTTTTCCTTTCAAAATGTATTCAGGAAAATATCAAGTATATAAGTATATATATATATATATCATTTGTTTCAAATTCTCCCTTCATTTCTTGAAAAATCTACCAAAGATATTCTAATTCTAAACATTTTAGCAGAAGCAAAAAACAAAGATTTTTGTCCAGAAGTAGTTGAAGAGGAATTAGCTAAAACTATGAGAGATTTGCAAAAACTTTCATTGCTTGAGAAATACAAAGTTACATTTATAGAAGTTGTAAATATGCCAGCAAATGTTTGTTATAATCACATTGTGTTAAATTAGTTTATCCTTCTTAATAGCTAATAGGATTGTGAGTAGTTAAAAATTATTACCAAGTTAATTTTTTCAGCCAAGAGATAAGCTACTTAATTACTAACATGATACAAGGCCTGAAGTTTTTATGCCATTGTTCACCCAGTACAAAACCCAAGAGACATTTAGAAAGAGGGATAAGAAATCAGGTTGTTTATGGATATAAAAGGAGGAGATTTGAAGTTAAGATTATAGTGGTCAGAGAAGCATCCTCTTAGGAGTCTGTTCCATAAAGCAATGGCTCTTGGTAAGAATCTAATACAAGAAATACTTCTTTGCCTCACTTTGCAGACCAAACCACATCCCAAATGAGTCTACCAATAGAAGACAACAATCCTGCTTTATCTCCTAAGGCCAATCTACTGATAATGAAGGATCTATACTGATGACTGAGATATTTATAGTAAGCAACAGAATGATCTTAAACATAAAATCAGTCTATCCTTCTATCCAAGAAATGAGACTCAAGATAAATCTTTCCAAAAAAGAAACTATGATCTGGAATTGGAATGAAAGCAAATGATGGTACCTACTCTGAATCCATCATCTAGAATTAGTAAATATTAAACACTTCAGATCACTTGGCATATGGATCAACTATAACAAATTAAGTATAGGAGAAAAAGAAATTGAGCATAAAATAGGCTGCACCAGAAGTAGTTTTGGCCAACACATTAAAAACATTAACCTGAAAACTCAAGTCATGTTCTTAAATAGTCCCGTCAGATTGAGGCTTTCATATGGATGTCATGCATGTCGGCAAACTGTCAGCTGTATAAAACTGCTTCCTAAGAACAATCATTAAAAAAGGCCTTGAGTAAGTGAAGTCTGAAGGTTTTTTTGATAAAGATCATGCTTCTTTGAACACTGTGAACTGGCACTATAAATTCAGAAACAAATAACTGCTACCAAATGACAGAAACCACATCACTTGAGAACTACCAACAGCAGCAACAACTAAAATGGAAAATAATCTTCTTGATAATGACATAATCAAGATTATTAAAATAATGACATAATCAAGATGTTAACATTCCACATCACTTCAAATAGTAGATAGAAAGGAAACCTCCATCAATACTGGAAAGAGTGATAATAGCTACTGGGCTTGAGAAACCCATTTTCCCAAAAAATTATTTTAAAAGAAGATTTTATAAATTTCAGCCAGTTGTAGTAATGGCTTCTCATTCAATAAATACCAAATGTTTCCTTGTAAGAAAATGGCCAATATTATGATTACCACTGCCATTAAGCCATTTGTATTAGACTTGAGTTGAGAAACCTATTTTTCTGGAAAATTTTTTAAGAGAAAGTCTTGTGTATTCTATTTGTCACCAGCAGTAATGTGCAAATGAGGAAGTGACCTCTAAACTGCAAAAAAGAAAAATCCCCAAAATGCAGAGAATGTGATGGTGAGTTTGCGTCATTGCATAAACACCACAAATTCTAGACATTATTCTTTGAGAAGTAATTAAGACTTGTGTGCCAAAAACAACTCATCACTTTTTCCATGTTTCTTTTTTGGTAATTTTTTTTTATTATTTGACTTTCATACAAGAAAAGATACCCCAAAAGATGAGCTGAAGACATATTTCTGAAAAGCAAAAGCAGATTGCAGCCTTTTAGTAGAAACATTTTACATACTTTTTTCATCAGTAGCCAAATAAATAAATCTGAAAACTTTTTGTTGGAATATATCATTGTCTGTATGACAGTTTTCTAGCATTACAAACAACCTTTTGACCTTACATACTAGATTCATTTTCTTTCAATACTTTTCAGCAAATCTGTCAAAAACATATGGCTGTCTAAATCTACAATCTTATAGAAATAGATTAGTTAGGTCTTCACGCAATAATTCTCAAATATAAAATACAAGAAAGAAATTCACTTATTTGAAAGAAGAGCATAATCTTTATTCAGCAAGGTTGATTTTTTAAAAGGTATATCTTAATTATCTCATTGTATTGAAAATTCACACTAATACGTTGATTAACAAAATTAACTTAAATCTCTTTAAAAAGCTTGGCCTGCTCTCAGTGTATGTTTTCAAAACATTGTGATATTTTAGTCTCTAGGGTTTGTGCTATAAACTAATTAACTAGAACTCAGTGCTATTTTCCAACCAGTGTAGACATATAGTAACATACACTACAACCTGTTCTGGGGCATATTTTTATTAGTGTGTTGGGGGTGCTGTTTAGCTTAATCAGTACAGCAAAGTATCCTATCAAAACCAAAATAGTGGCACCCATAAGAAATTGTCATCAGCATCTTGATAGACATTTGTTTCCACTAAATAGCCATTTTGATATTTTTCCTAAGATAGGCCAGCACAGCCAAGTAACAAGGGTATAAAAATGCAGCAGTTAAAGTGGTAATATTAGATCTGATCAAAAAGTCTTAAAACAGTTGCTATAGTAACAGAACTAAAATACTAAGTGTGAAGCCACAATCTCACTCACATTGTTTATAGCAGTGCTTGGAAGGAAAGTGTAGAGTGTGGTCATCTCACCACACCACAGAGATTGCATCAGTGACTATGGCTTGTGCAGCAGTTTGGGGGAAAATTCAATATTCCTTGAGTCTGAAAACAACTATATTCCTCAGATGCCAAGCCTTGTGATATTTCCACTTTAAAAATCAAATCCCACTCGAAAGGAAGAAGATTTCAAGATGTTGAGGAAATCAAAGAGAATTGTATGAAGCAGCTGCTCACTATCCTAAAAAAAGAGTTTCGCCAACAAAAACAATGACAGATAATGTGTGCAGCTTCAGAAAGGGATTACTTTGAAGGAGATTAAATGTTGAATTGATATGTGTTGTAGTTTTCTATTTTATAGTACCACTCCTGAAACTTTTTGATCAAACTTCATATGTTCCAATTTTTAAGGTAATGTAAAATTATGATTGTATGCAGTTTTTAACTATAATTACTTAATTATATGCACTTATTTAAAAGGTGTTATGCCTACATGACTTGATGAAATAAGAACATTAATGAATTAACTTTTAAAAAATCTTCTTTTATATGCCATAAGCAATCATGGCTTCCCTTTGTAACTTGAATTGCTACTATTGACTGTTAGTTGCTGTTCTGAAATCCCTTTACCCATGCTCTTTAGTTAAGTTACTTGATGTTTATCTCTGTTCCACTTGCCTTCACTATGTCTTGTGAATGTCAAATTCTCCAAGCCTTCTTTTCTCATTGTGTCTTAGAAATTTCAACTTTCTCTTTCTGATTCACTTAAAAATTCCTTGTTGCTTACATACCCTGTTCATGGTATTCTTAGTATCCTCCTACAGTTTCATATACTTTTAAAAACAATATGAAATTGCAACACTAATGTGATGATGTCACATGATCAAACATCACCAAATTCAAAAGCAAACTAAATGTGACTGTTTGGCAACTTTCCTCTTTGCCAAAAAACAATATGGTTTGTTTCCTTATAAGGGAATTCAGATTTAAGTGTAAATTTCTGAATACAGATATTTTTTTACTTTTCAGGATTTTTGCTAAGTTGCTGCAATATTAAGCTTCTTTAATGGTTCCAGAATGTAAAGCATGTGATCTTTGATACAGCTGTTTATTACTAAGATAGGAAAACTGACTGAAAGAACTCCAAAATCTTTGCATTTTCTGAAAGCTTATAGTCTACCATTTCTGCAGCCATACCCAAATATGCAAATTAGATTACCTTAACTCATTAAATACTCAAAACTGCTATCACATGACAGACTGACAATCAAAATTTCTTTTGTTGCATCTATTTTCTCTTTTTAAGCTACAATACACCAAATAAGCAAGAAAATGTAACCAGAAGAGGAGTTGAAGAATTTGACATTCTCAGAAAATACTAAAGGCAAGAGAGACAAAAGGAAGCAATAGGTAAGCTAAAAAGGGCTTGGGTAAAATGATGGCAGAACAGAGACTAAAGGTAGATAGTAAAGAAAAACATTGTTTTGAGCTACAAGGGAAAACTATGATTTGTCATGTCCTGAAGTGACATGACATTTAAAAGAAGATGTTTTAAAAGTTAATTCACTACCCTTTTTAATTCATCAAGTCATGTAAGCATAAAATTTTTAAATAAGTGTATATAATTATAATTGTAAGTTGCAATGACTAACCCAACTAATGAAAATGAAATGGATAGCAGAGAGTTGGAAGGATGGTGAAAAACAAACCTAAGAGCTACAAATGATAGGAAGTTGTGGAGATCCATGATCACTCACATTCCAAATGGGCATGCAGCATAGATGAAGAACTGAAAAATACTGGCATGTGAACAGGTAATTTACAAGCTTTTTCTCTTCTGTATTCTGCTTTAAAAAATGTACTGTTCTTATTTTACAGAAACATTTTATAATTACAATTTTAAGACCCACTGTTCATCTTTTATTAGAATGAATATTAGTTTTATTCCATAAATCATTTGGCCTAATATCCTCACCTTTGTTGTTTTTGTCACAACATATCAGTTTTCTGCTTTACCAAAGACGTATTTGTGCATTGACATTAGTTTTATTGGGGAAGATATATAGTGATTTCCTTGTAGATTAGCTGCCATTCCAGGTGAGAAAGCCCAGTTTAAAAACCTCCTGAAATAGAATTTATAATAGGTTATTTAACCTATTAGAAGGCATAGTAGATTAATGCATTGTGGCTCAGATTAAGGAACTGGAAAGCCAAGTTTGAATTCCTGTTGAGTTCATTACCTTCAATTATGTGCTAAAAACCTTGGGGAAGGTATTAGTCCAACTCTTCATCCCCTAGCTATGGGTAAAAATCAGAACAGACTCGGTTCCTTCGCTTTGAGTGGCAACTAGTCTAGAAGGAAAACTCTGAATTCAACATTGTATGTAGCTCTGCTGAAGCACATACTATGAGGATAGGATTGTTCGCATTGAGACAATGATCCCGACTACGATTCCTTTGTTTTTTAACCTACTTCAAGAGGGAGAAGATATGGAGTAATGTCTTTTCTCACAAGAATTGGTGCAAAAGTGAATGTGACAGGCTAGACTGGAATTTGAACTCAGCAAGCCAAATCTACTTTCCACACTGATAACCATTATGATACCTGCAAATGTAAAACATTAAACAATTTTCTTCAAACTATTGAACATGACTTTCCATTTCATTAATTTCCCCGAATGGGCACATTTCTGATTGTGAAACTTGTGATGAGGCTCTATGTATTTTGCAGACTTGTAAATGAAACCTAATAACAAGGTGTACTCAAGACATTTCGTAGCGGTCAGCAACAGTTGAGGAAAACAGTGGATGAATAACTGCAGGCACAAAAGCATCTGAGTGGAGATTGTGATTACAGGGTCATCAGTGCTGAAAAATGTAAAGAAGAGACTATGTGAGATGCTTTTATAAGTGATCTAATATCTAATACCACCAGTCAGACTGCAAGCAAGAGCTATGAAACAAATCTAGTATCATAGTCTGTATTAGAGACAACCTTTAGCACATCAGTCACTCCTTCCAATGATAATGGAGAACCATATATTAAATAATGACATATCTAGAAACCAAACACTGGCTGCTGAAATATTTCTTCTGTGGGGATGATTGGCACTGCACCTTCACTGGGAAGCTATATGTAATAGATGAGGCAAAATGGGCTGTTTTGAAAAGTATGCTTTCAGCAAAACATGGAACATCTGTTGTATTTCAGTCTCCAACTTATGCAATAATGGCAGATACCTCAATTTTTTTTACCTACCTGAATTAAATTAAATGGGAAGAGTGTTCGAGCACTTAGAGACATGGATAGTATTGAGAACTTTCTCTGCCTGTCTGTTTTTTGGAAGCCACATTTGCACATACATCCAGGTTCTAATAGTGTATCTATGGCTTCAACTTTATTGAGTTCTAAGACTTATGTTGCTTCACAAGTCTAATTACTACTCTATCACTATTTTCATGCCAAAAATTCTGATGAGCTCCATTTTTTAGTTCTACCTTGAGAGGCTCTTGGGCCTTTCATTAGGTGATCATTAGTATATAAAAAGTCCAGGGTCAATTTTTATTTATCCTCCATACCCTTATAATTTTTACTTCTCACTTACTCCTCTTGCATTCATAACACACACTTCATTAGGTAACCTTCTACTTTGAGTGGCTCTTGAGCCTTGTATTGAATGAAGATTAGTTAAAACATATGAGGTTGTCTATGCTGTTTGATTTATGTGCTAATGTCATCATTGGACAGGACTTCATGAAGTAACATCAAAGTATCTGTGTAAATTTCAGTGACAAGAAACTTCTCTTTAACTTTTGTTTCCCCCTCTTCAATTTCATATTAATCTCACCATTGACTATAACTTGGTAGCTACTAAGTCAAGGAAATATAATTCTTCAAATAAATATTTTATTGCAACTGAAGTGAAGAGGCTACTTCCAGATGGGAAGCACTTCTTGGCAGGCTTAAGTTATAATAACTGCTATTGAACTGCACAAGAGCAGAATGGTAGTTGATTATTCTCAGACTGTGAATTGTTTCACACTTTTAAATTCTTACTTCCAATCAAGGATCAAGGACAAATACTGTAGCAGAGTATGAATACTTTAGTACAACTGACTTGGAATTTCCTTAGCATCAAGTATGAGGATTTGATGAAGCATTGCATTGACAACTATACCAATTCTGCCAGATTACATTTGGAATAACCAGCTGTGTTGTTTGCTTTCATCACATAAACAAAGTTATCATTGACAACTCTCTGATGTTTGGTTTGCCAGGTAATATGTTTGATTGTCATGAAAGTAAGGGAGAACATGACATTAATCTCAAGAGATTTACTGAAACTGTAAAAAGGCTTAATTTGATCTATGATCAAGATAAGTGCACATTCTCTTAAACACCCGAATTCTGATGGTAAAATTGAACCTGATACTGAAAAATGTCAGCCACTAAAAGAACTTCCACTTCCTCAGGATATGTATTCACTATGTCATGCAATAAACCTATTTTTATGATATTTCCACTGGATTGCCAATAATTCTGAGAAGATTAATTCTCTCAGACAAGTTCTTCCACTATCCAAGATGGCTGAAAATGCATTCAAATGTTTGAAAGCTGAGATAGAGAATACCTTGGTGCATTCTATTGATGAAACAATTCTCTTTGTTGTAAATATGGATGTATTTGATCTTGCTACTGCAGCCATTTTAAATCAAGCTGGTCAACTAGTGTCTACCTTTTCAAAGATATTAGATGCTAGAGGACATAAACATACAGCAATAGAAAAGGATGCAAATGCTATAATTGAGGTCTTACATAAGTGAAAAAACTACTTAACTGGATGACACTTTTATTAATGTCACTCATCTTTGATACCAAGGATACCAGTAAGATTGATCCAATTTAGAGTTGAAAGATTTAATTGGCTTGTAACAGTTTTGGTATCAAGTACAACTCTAGAGGGGATAAAACTATAGAGGCCTTGTTTAGTGTAGAGTGTTCTGTTGGTCTGATGTCTAAGTTAAATTGTACAATTCCCTCTGTTATCCAGCTTTTATGCAAACACTACAAGGAACTTATATCTGTTGTAGATGTAAAAAGAGTTTTTGTGCTGAGTGCTAACCAATGTTTCATTTTTCTGATATATCACAATTGATGAAGGCAACATACCAGGGATCCCATGCTGATTTTAAAAGCTATTTACTCTCACAAGTGAATTATCTTATTTTCTATTAATATTTGTTCACTCAGATATAACATTTCAAACATTAAACCTGTTTTTCAGCCATTTTGATGCATGTGTGGTATATTTAATAATGGCTTGGAATGATAAATTGGAGAGCTAAGTTTGAAATCAGTTGCTTTTGTTATATAGACTTAAATGCAAATACACTTAGAAAAGTATGAATCCTTCATTTTTCCCCAACTATGGGTTAAATAGTAGGACTTGTATCAGGAAAATCATTGTTCTTTTCTAAAAATTGTTAATGCAATATTCACTCATAATAAAAAAAAGAATATTATTCTTACAATCCAACATTCATTTTGGCTTAAAATAACCTACGAAGGATTGATAAGCTGTAAAAAATAAATCATTCAATCTTGAGATAGTTATTTGCTATTGTTGACATACTTACAATCAGACAGCAATACTTCACAATTTACAGTGTTCAGACTGTTGTCCTCATATAACTGCCACATTCACAACATTTTGGCCATTTTGTGCTCCAACCTTCTTCAAGTGATATTTGTTGGAATTTCAAACTGAACCCTTTGTGCAGTTCACAGGAGTAGATTGTTCTAATTCCATGTGCCTTGCCTCAATGGTCACATGGCCCAACATTGGTTGATTGATCCAAAAGTGACTTGACCAAAAGAGTTGTAAGTTCAATCCCTGGTCACAGCAGAGAGAATGAAAACTTGGAGAGTTGAGTTATCAAGGGACATTAACTAAAACTGAGATATCTAAAGTCAGGGTATGTGGAATTAGAACAATCTACCCTTGTGGACTAAATGAAGTGATCGGTTCAAAATTCCAACAAATATCACCTGAAGAAGGCCGGAACGTATAACAGCTGAAACATGGCAATAAAGATGAGGAAAACAGTCCAAACAATGTATATAGTGTAAATAGTTACAATGCCCCATCTCAGAAATGTAGACAGATGTTAGAGATACTTCATTCATGACAATGGAGTCAAGAAACTTTCAGCATAACATGGAATTTCTAAAGTCAGCTAAACACATGTGATAAAATGGCACACAAACCACAACTCTTGCTTATGATTCACTGGCAGCTTGTCCTACAGGATGCAATGCATTTGATATGCACTCTGCTTTCAAATGTTACTAATATTTCTAATGGTAATTGAATAGTGGGTGCTCTTTTCTATTAGGTTGGTGCATAAATAATGACATAATAATGTCGTTTTTTGACGTTAAAAAATACGTCAAAAAATGACATTATTACGTCATTATTTTTGCACCAACCTAATAACATGGTTGTCCTCACCGAGAATTGTCCTTTTTAGAGTTCATGTAAAATAAAGAGCACAAAAAACTGTGGAAGAAGCAGAACTCCCTGATATAAATTTTTTTTTATGACCATATTTGTTTTTATAATGGAAATCATGGACAGAAGGAAAAGGAGTTAACTGACATTTGAAGACTTCATTTATGCCATATTCTTAAATTCAGAAACTACTCCTAACATCTGTCAAATTAAATGCATTAGATAACAGTATAAGTATATGATGAGGATTCTGTCCAAAGCACATTGCAGAGTGAAACTGAATCTATTGCACTTATGAGCAAGGCATTCATTCCTCACATGAGGGCAATTCATTGTCCAGATAACCTGACTCCATTATGCTTATCTGAGTGTACACAATCCATTGAACTATCCGAAATTAATGATTTTAGTGATGCACTGCTGCAGCCGACTTATTCTTTACAGATACAAAACTGAGGTTTTGTGAGTTTTTTTTTTCATATCAATCCTTTTATTTAGCAAGGGAGAGTTTGGTAATTTTGTTTATTATTTGTTATGCACTCTTTGGTATTGTAATAATATTTCTGGTTATTTAGTATGCAGTTACTAGCAACATGGCTGAAAAGACTGTAGATAAATTAGTGCTTTCTTGTATGACATCAAAAGACTTCTTAGTATTGTCATGTATGTTGCTACGATCTTTACTGAATAAAATCTAAGAAATAAATGTTTCTACTACAATAGAGTGACATTTAGTACAATTAGTCTATGAGGTCTGAGCAAAAATTAACTTACCAGATAACTAAGATTCACCTGGGATATATTTTTTGAGACATTTTAATGTAATCTACTAAATATGATACTTGAGAATAAACTAAATTTTTAATACAAGATTTTTGGTTCCGCAAGAGGATCAGTTGTCATCTACAAATGTTAGATTTTATTATACAAATCATTATTTTCACAGTAAAATCTGGTGTTGGGAAATTTCAAGATATATTTACTTTGAGTAAAAATAACTTTCTATTGGACATGAACTCTCTCAGCTGGTTGAGTTTTGCAAGAAGGAGGCAAAAATATCCAACAGCAGATGCAAAAGACTCAAAAAGATGTTTGGTGCAAAAGGAGACAGCACAAGGTAATAACTAAAAGTGTTCACATTGTTTTGCATTTGTCAGATTTTCAGTTTTGGTTAAATAAATCCCAATTTTTTGTATAAATAATTAGAAAACAACTTTTTTTTATCTTTGTGTTCATTATTTAGAAAGTCTACTTTAAAAATTGGTGTTTGGTTGCACATTTAATACACATTTTCAATTTTCTTTTACAATAACAATAACTTTGTTTGTGAGAGGGTCACAAACTTTTAAGCAGTACTATATACTAAAGCAAATCAGGCTATATTATTCTCATATGCTTTATTATATACAGTGTCCCTCCTACACTGGATTTGCTTTTGCAATTTTAAGAATTGAGATACTAGAGTAAATACACTCCTTCCCGGGATTTTGAACAGGTGTAGAGGTTTATCCCTTGTTTTCAGTTTAGGATTGTGTTTCCGATTTCTTCAAAAGTCTGCTTCAACTCTATACTTCTAACATTACTTCCTAAACTCTGAAATTTTATTTATTTATTTTACTTTTTTCTAAATCAGAGTAGATAGTTTTGCTTATCCTTTATTTCACACTCCTTCTCAGTCTTTTGAACAGGACTAGAGGGACATGTTTCCAGTTCTTTCTAAGATGTTCTTTTCTAAAGTCTTTTAATTCTCTTTCACTCTCAGTAACCACTTCTGCCTTAGTAGCATTATCATTTTGATTTGGGTGAATTGATGAAATCTATATAACTTAAACATTATTTTTAGTGGATACTGTCAGATTAATAAATAAAAAAAAATCCATCCCTTTCTTTATATATATATGAAATGTGTCATATTGCTATGATATTAAATATCATATCATTGGGTATGTGTATATAAATTATAAACTTCACTCTGTCATCTTTCAGATAGACAATATGGCTTTGAGTGTTCAAGGTCAACCACTGATGTGTTAATGGTTATGACAGAATTTGTCTATCAAGCTTTAGATAAGAACAGCTGCGACTTTAGATATCTCAAAGGCATTTGACAGGTTTTTTTTTATGCTGGCCTACTTCACAAGCTGAAGGTCTATGGTGCCTCTGGCTGAAATTTGATTTGATCCAATCTTTCTTAACAAATCGGGTTCAATGGTCAATCTTCTAGATCTTTTCACATTAATGCGAGGGTCCCCATCATTTCTTATCTTCATCAACAACATTCCTGATGTTATCGGTTCCCAACTTGATATTTATGCTGATGACACAACTATTTAATCCTATCTGATTAGGTTCAATAAAGTAAAACTGCTAGCTGCTCCCAAAAATGATCTCTAATATTAGGTTGGTGCAAAAATAATGATGTAATAATGTTGTTTTTTGACATATTTTTTAACGTCAAAAAACAACATTATTACGTCATTATTTTTGCACCAACCTAATAACTGGGACAAAAAATGGCTTAAAAATTTTAGCACCTCCTAAATGAAACTGCTATCTTCTAATTACCATAGAGAAGCTTTTTCTGTCTTCCATCACTATGGCTGATGCTAAACTCCAGGAGAGCTACTGTGTTTTTGGTCTCAAGTTTTCCACTGGCATGATTATATTGAATCAATTGCTAGGTTTGTTCACTGTTGTGCCAAACCGCTTTCTTACCAGAATCTATCTTACATATTTCTAAGTCTACAAATCACCTGTGCATTGGATATTACTAACAAATCAGGTCTGGTGTACCTGTTATATATCTCAAGATTCTCAACAAAATCCTAAGAAGGGTCTGTAATGTTATTGTTCCTGATTTGACATCTCAAATTCAGTCACTTTCACATTGCTGTGATATGGCTTCCCTGTGCTTTTTTCGATTAGGTTGGGTGCAAAAATAATGTCGGTTTTTGACGTATTTTTTAACGTCAAAACCGACATTATTCTTGCACCAACCTAATATAAATATTTTCATGGAAATTCTAATGAGCTTTCCTTCTTAGTAACTTGGCTGCATGAATTTAAGCATACTAGGTTTCATTATTTTACGGTTGATATAGCTAGATGTAATCCTAAATCTATCCTAACAGTTTCTTTTCTCACACTTCACACCTGTGGAACTCTTTTGTGTTTCCTTACTTATTTTCCAATTTCTCTAAATGCAATGTAAATCGCCATCTTTTGTCTTCCTGAATCTTGTTCTTTTATTGTCCTTTCTCCTCAATAATGAATTTTCATTTTCTTTCACTCTCAGTAACCCCTTGCATTTTAGTGACATTTTCACATTGCCTGAAATGAAAGGATTAAAAAAAAAATTAAGTCTGCTACAAGTACAGTTCCATCATTAATAATTGGGATCCTTCAATGAATTATCTATTTGCTCAGTTTCATGTTTGGAAAAGGAGTGTTTCACTCTACATAAATCAACCCTAAGGTAGACAATAGGATCAGATATTGCCAGTTTAATGTTAAAATTTAACAACACAACTCAAAGTGAAAAATTGCTATTTCATTAATATTTAACTTTCGTGTACTATATGATTTAATCATAACTTAACAAATTCAAAAATTTATTTAACATGCATTTTTCTTCATCAATAACAGAATCATTTTAAACAGCTTACATAATAAAAATAAGTTTTTTTTTCTATAGAGAAAAAGAGGAAATATAATATGTAAATAAACTAAATATTTATTTACAAAGTATTTTTGTTTGTATCTAAGCTGATTTACAGACTGACAGACAGAATTTGCCTTTTAGATATGAATGACTGATCTTGATAGACTATATGTCTTAATCTTAATAGTTTTATATGATGGACTCTACTGTTGATTTCAATGTCTGATGATCTGACGACCTCATTCAGTTTTTATGTTTGTGTTATATGTGACACTTCAGACCACATATTGTGTAATAGCGAGGATCTTAGAATATAGTCATAGGAATATTTATTGAAGCTTTTCACCGTTGTCTTTTGTCACTTAGCCAGTCAATATGACTGATTTCCAAATTTTTGATGCCACTTTGACACAAATAACTATATATATATATATATATATATATATATATATATATATACACGCACACATTTCATATATAGTGTGACTTTTTTGCATGAATTTTAACCCCTCCAGAAAAAATTACCTGTGTATAGTGCAACCACCACTATTTTTTATGCAAAAGTAAGACCATAAAAACTCACTCTATACTTGAGTGTGTGCGTATATGTGTGTATATATATATATATATATATATATGTGTGTGTGTGTGTGTGTGTATATGAAGATATCCTAATGTTAAACAGTAAATGTAAAATTTAAGGAAAAATTTAAATAGATATAAATATGAATATGTGTAAATATTTGTAAATGTATGTGTAAGTATTTATATATGAATATGCATAGGTACCTGTGTATATCAATACATATGTGTGCACTTATGTGTGTAATTGCACATGTAAATGAACATATGTATATGTGAGATTTACATAAATGTATATATGATATATATATGAAAAAACAAATTTTTTTTAATATTACCTTCAAATATAACTCCATCTTAACTTGAAACCTAAACTTTAAGAAAGATTACCTATCTAAAAATAGTTACAAATTACATTCATGAATTAGACTGAAACTGATAAAGATGTTACCTTAACAGTCATTTACAATATTAAAAGATTTTATACTTTTATATTTTAAATTTTTTTATGTGTTTTTTATTAATGTTTTTAAATATAGTATTTAACTCATTAAATCCCTAATTTATTTGTAAAGGAGTTAAATATTTAAATTGCTAATAAGCATTAAATTAATTTCTTTGTGGATTTTTTTAAACATTTAAATTACTATCAAATGTTAAAATCTGTTTTTTTACCTAAATTGCTAAAACTATACCACCCCTCTTCTTCCTCTGTAAACCCTAAATACATCTCCTTTCTCTTTACTTCCTACTTTTTCTTTTTCTCTTTTCTCTCCTTCCCTTACCCCCCTCCTTCCTCAATATTAAGTATGATAGAAAGAAATATAAAAGTAAACCCTCTCTAAACTCGACCATGTCACTCACACCACTCCTTGCTACCCTCTCTGTTAAATTACATAAATTTAATACTACCCATCAAAAGTGTAAATTTTCATTTCATTTTTCGTTTCACCTGTTGAAAGTGATGTTTGAGGATCCAGGGTACTTTAAAAGGTCTCTGGTGAAAGAAAGTATAAAAAGGAACCTTAAAGTGGTCTGTTTTTCTTTAAATTATTAGCTCTGAATTTACATTGAACTCACAGGATTTCATCCTCCTTAGGACAACCCATACGAATTACCAAGTTTTTCGTAACTTAAATATATATATGTGAAAAGTGTGTGTATATAAATATATATATATATATATATATATATATATATATATATATATATATATAAATATAAATATAAATATATATATATATGCAATTATTTATATATTATATGCACGGTATTATTAGAAAGCGCTCAATATCAGAGATAAAGCTAACATATTTGTCTAACGATTTCAAAAGCATGAAACCCAGGGTTACAAACTCACATCAATCCAACCAAATATATATATATATATATATATATATATATATATATATATATATATGCAATTTTTTATATATATTATTTATATATTATATATGCATGGTACTTATTGGAAAGCACTCAATATCAGTGATAGAGGTAATTAGAATTAGTTGGATTGATGTGAGTCTGTTTGACAAACTCACATCAATCCAACTAAATATATCACATCAATACAATTAAATATGTTAGCTTTATCACTGATATTGAGCACTTTCCAATAAGTACCACGCATATCATATATATATATATATATATACACATTAAAGATGACTGACAAGGTACTGCAATTATGCTTTTTATTCAATTTTTTTTCATTTATGTAAGTGATTTCTTTTCTGTACATAAAGTGTATAAAAACTGATTGAATTTTCTATATATCTGAATGTTTTCATCTATTATAGTAATCATTATTGAGTGTGTCTATTTAATTTTTATTTTTAACGGAATATGTCAATTTTTATGTTTTTAGAGTGGTGGGAATGATAATTTATTTTTCAAACATGGTCAGCACATTGTGACCATGTTCATAGTTGACGTTATTGAGTATTGCCTTTTTCTTTTTTATTATTAGTGCTTCCATTATTTTTAGTCTTTTTTTTAAAATGTGGATGAGGCTGTTATACTTGTATTTTCTACAAGTATGTTGCAGATGGAGTTTGGTAGATTTCCATGTAAATATGAGAGAGAGAAATAATATCATGTCAACCAAAAGCCAACCAATGTTTCAGCACATTTTATAAACACAATAACAAAATTAAATTTTGCAAACAAGAGAAGCAGTTAATAAAGACAAAAACTGAAGCTGCAATAGAAATTATGTGACCTCTCAACGTATTTGTACCTTCAAAACGTGTTATGCATGATGTGTGTGTGGTGAAATATTTCAGACATGTTGAGAACAGGTAATTTTGTAAAGTAATTCCATAAACCAGATGTGGATCCCAAACTCTCTTGAAAGTAAAATGCTAAAGAAATGGCTAAAAATTTAGGGTTTTTTTTTTATTTTACTTTATTTTTTTATTTATTTTTTGTTTATTCTATTTATTTTTTTTTATTTTATTTTATTGCTAGAAACTTTTGGCACATAACTAATTACATTTTTAAATAATTTTTTAAGGGCTAATTTATGCTTATTTGGAATGACTCTCTTTTTTTTTTATTTATAAAATCTCCTCCCTTCGATATTTTTAATTTTTAAGGGCTAATTTATGCTTATTTTTCATTATTTTTTTAATATTTATTATTTATTTTCTATAATATTATATTATTATATTATAATAATATTATAATTATTATAATTATTAATATTAATATAATATAATATATTATATTATTATTATTAGGTTGGTGCAAAAATATTTTCGTTTTTTAACATATGTTACTATGTGAGAAAACAAAATTATTTTTGCACCAACCTAATATAATTATTATAATTATTTTTATATTCTATTATTTTATTATTTATTATTATATTTTTATTATTTAATTTTTAATCACTCTGTTTTTTTTTATTTATAAAATATCCTCACGTTGATATTTAAAAAAAAATTAAAATTGTGCTTTTTCTAAACAAAGCGAGTATTGAACCTTAACCCTGATGTTTACATATACTGGGCTTATGGACACATCATGTTGAAGTAGCAGATCCGCAAAGCTGAGTGATACCAAGATGAATGACTTCTTGGGAATACCAGGTGCTGTAAGCTTGGATATGTGGGTGATGTATAATAATGGCCCAGAATTGTTAATCAGAAAGCCGAGTTCCAATTCTGGTTAGGTTCATTATATTCACTTATAAACAAATACTTTTTGGAAGGGTATGAATCCACCTCCTCTCCCACCAAATATGGATTAATTAGTAAGACCTGTATTACTAACTCATTATTATCTCAAAAACAAAAATTCCTACAATCTAAAAATACTATATGGTTTTAAATAACTTGCAAATGCTTGATAAGCTATAGAAAACGTATCAATGTACATGTATTAATATTATAGTTGTTTCTTTAGTTTAGTCTGGCACAAGCTCACAGTAGTTGAGTACAATGTGAAGATCTATGTCTACAATAGCTACGGGTTGGATATTAACATCTTTAAATTAATAATTAATATTGCTCTAGTTACAAATAAATTACACAAATAAATTGAAATATATGATCTGCTTCCAAACCCTTGTACAAATTAAGTAGATATCTTACCATTTATATCTTCTAAAGTAGATATCATCTATAAATTATAAATATCATTTATCTATCATTTATAAATATGGCTGATTTCATTCAGGAAAAGTGGACAAGAGATATGATTACTGATTACAAAATCTGAAAAAGTGGATTATCTTCTAAGATTATTAAACATGTATTAAACATGGAGTTGCAAAATCAATAAAAATTAATGTTCCATTTTAAAACAATGTAAAGATGCATAATCCTCAATTTACAGTACATTCAAATGATCACTCATTCCTTTGAATGGATGGATGGGTATCATTTTGGTTATCAGCACAAAAAGTGAGATAGCACATTGAGATCAAATCCCACCAAAGGCCTTTACATTTTCCTTTGTATGAATGCCCTTGAAAAGGTATAAAACTATTTCTTCTCTCCTAGATAAAGGTTAACAGCAGAACAAACTGGGCTCTTTTGGCCTTTATTGGCAACTAGTCTAGGAGAAAGACAACTCTGAATTTAAAACTGGTTGGGTGTGAGACAAGTAATTCCATCATGTATAAAACCTATTTGCAATGGAACACATAATGTGGTGAGTCTGTGGCTCTATAGTTCAAAAGATAACATACTGAATTCTGTATTTGTCTGGCCTTTTTCTTTGTTTCTAACAAAATTTGTTTGTTTCTTAATACTTTTCTTAGCTTTTGGAAGGCATTTTCACTATATATAGTAGGTACAAAATTTAAATAATACATTCCCAAAAGGTTTACTTTGTATAGCTCTTGAACATCGTATTCAGTAAAATTTAGAATAAAAATAAAAATAGTAGTTTATTTATAGATTCTTGATTGTTATCTGTTCATAATTTTCAATATTCAAATTTGTTTTTCTTGTAATCTGTTTTCTTTTATAGATAGCTGTAGTATGCTTGTGATATATACTATACAATTAGATGAGCAGGCAGAGATGGGTTGAAAAAGGTTGCTACTGATCTGGGTATAACATACCATTTAAGGTATGCTGTCTTTAGCAACCTAAATGTATGTGTCTTGCTATAAAATAGACTGGTTATTTATGGCATTACATTTATCCTACCTCAACATTCCTTATTACAAATTTATTTCTATGCCTGCAGATGATGGTCATGAGTTCTTGTCTCCTAATTAACATTCTATCACCATTATCTTCATGCCTTAAAAAATCACCAGTTTTTTTTGTCCATGCATAGATTATATCTACCACCCTTATGAGCTGTAAGCTCATAAGGGTGGTACTCATAATCATCTGCTCAATATATATAAAAGTGGACACTAAGGTCAACACCGAGTGGTGACAGCCTGTTTCATGTTTGAATGTAATCTTAAGGCCTGATAGTGACATTATATTTACATGTGGTCTATTCTTGATATTGAGCATTTTTATTCATAAATATAGCTTACCTTAAATCTACCTTTAATATATATATATATATATATATGCATGCAGTGATCAGTTCTATTCTTAGCAATCTGGTGATGTAGTTCCAAAATAATCTCACTGAATGAGAACTGATTTGCTTCATACATGTCTATAATTTCTTTTACTATGTTACTATTAACATTAGTAGATACATCTGTGAGTCCCTTTCCCTGTTTTGATTTTCTTAAACAGTGAAACTAATAACAACTGGCCTATATTGCAAATCAAACATGTGTACCTACTAAAAATGTTTATAGTAATAAAAAATAATAAACATTATGGTAATAAGAAATAATAAACATAAAAAAACATCCATTTAATATATATATATATATATATATATATATATATATATATATAGTCAATGACCAAATTATTCAAACACCCATCAATTCTTAATATTTTCATCCATTTCTCTGAATCTAATGCCCATATGATGCCAGGTTTTTTTATATGTTAGTGAGGACAAAAAAAAAAAAAAAAAAAAAAAAAAAGAAATATAAAATTCAATTTTCAGGATAATGAGTCAAATACAACAAATTATACAGGTGAATTATGCAAAATAAGAAAAGACAAAATTATTTGTACAGTAGAAAATATTGTTTTAAATTGATTGATCCATGTAAGTATAAGTAATTTATATAATTATTTTATCAGTGAAGCCTTCTACACTATTTATTCAATAGAATGTTTGTGATAATTCCAGTAAAGAACATCACATGGGGAATAGATTGTCACCATTGTTATTCTTATGTTGACAACATGATTTTAAGACAAAGGAGCTTAGTGTTGACTTGAGACAGAGAATTATTAACTTCCACAAGTCAGGAAATAGTTACAGCACTATTTCTAATCAACAAGCTATCCCTTGATCTATGATACAGTCCATTATAAAGAAGTTTAAACAGTTTGGAATTTTCCTGGTGTAGAAGAAAACCCAAATTGTCAATGAGGACTGCACAAAAACTGTATGGTGACATTAATATAAACCCAAGAGTTGTTTTGAAAGACATCACCAAAATTTTGGATATGAATGGTATCAGCATAAGTACTTGCACATTACAACTTTGTTTAAATAGAAATGGGTTATATAGAAACCGACCACAACGAACCCCTCTTCACAAACCATGTCACATTGTTGCTCAGTTTAATTTTGACAAAACGTTCTTGAACAAAGAAAGTTGCTTTTGGGAACAAGTACTATGGAAGGATGAAACAAAAATTGAACTTTTTGGACATAATAATATGCAGAAGATTTAGCACAAGAAAGGTAAGGCTTTCCTCCTAAAGAACACAGTGGCAACATTAAAACATGGAGGTAGCTTGATGATGTTTTAGGGTTGTTTTAGCTCAAAGGGGACTGGACAATTAATTGCAATAAGAGGAATAATTAAATCTGCAGACTATATCAAAATTCTGCATGAAAATCTACTGCTATCAGCGCAAAATCTTTATCTAGTTCAGCGATTTACTTTCCAGCAAGCTAATGATCCCAAACATACGTCTAAATCAATGACTGTGTAGCTTCATAAAAAAAAGATTACAGTTCTGCCATGGTCTTCAATGACTCCTGACTTGAATCCTATTGAAAATTTATGGCAAGAATTGAAAATTATCAGGTACGAAAAAACCTTCAGGAATTAGAATGTGTAACAATTGACAAATGGAAGAAAATCCCAGAAAAACTTGTTCAGATCTCATCAAAAACTTTAGAAAATGATTGCAGCAAGTTATAGAGAGGCTATGCTACTGACTATTAATATTGTGAAAATTGTTCAATTTTTTTCCTACTATATGAATAATTTTGTCTTTTCCTATTTAGTATAATTCACCTGTCAAATTTGTTATATTTAACCTATTGATCTGAAAATTGAGTTTTATATTCCTTTTTTTTTTGTGCTTATTAACATATAAAAACCTGGCAGCATATGGACTTTAGATTCTGAGAAATAGATAAAAATAGTCAAAATTGATGAGTGTACAAATAATTTGACTGTGTATGTGTATATATATATATATATATAACATGTGAAATGACATTTATATCTTGATACATTAGGCTTCATGATTTATATTAGAGCTCAAATTCCTTCCAGATATCTATACAATCTACTGCTAAGAAAGTTATAAAAATGGTCAGTTCATTCTACCGTTCCAAGAAGTACTTGATTCCTTCTTTATAAGAATTAAATGGAACTAAAAATAGAGATTTGCTGCCATATCTGAACTAAAGTTACTGACTCCACACTTTCCAAACTTAATAGAGTTCAAAATCGTTTATACAGTCTTGTAAGGAAAACTTATTTTCCACTTGGCAGCTTCTTTCCCACAGATGCAGCATCAATCGCCTATCATTAGTCTGTTGCTATTTACATGGAAAATTCTTTAGTTTCATCAGTTCAGGCCTTTAGAGCTAGACACATCATGTTATGTCACCATCATTTCAAATGTTTTCCAAGTGTAAGCAAAAATTTCCACTCACAACAGCTTTTTCCAAAGAACTTCTAATTTGTGGAACATACTCACATGTGGGTACCTTGCAGAACACTACACTCTTGACCTCTTCAAGTAAAGAGCCAATCATTATCTTTCCTCCTTATCCTCATAGTCTTAATTCTCTACCATCTTTTTCATTCATATAGCACACCTCACTCTCAATTACCATTTTGATTGTAACCCCTTACTTTGAGTAGCTCTTGAACATTGTATTCGGTAAAATTTAGAATAAAAACAGTAGTTTATTTATAGAAGCTTGAGTCTTATCTGTTCATATATTTAGTAAAATAAGGAATTAATTTCACACAGTATCTTAGCAGTATCCCTCTACCTTGGGTGGTTCTTGGGCCTTGTTATTTTTTTTTTCCTAAATTTTAACCAATACAATAAGTCAGTAATTTATTTGTAAACTCTTGCTTGTTGCTATTCATATATTTAATGGGATTGTTTTATATATAATTAAAAAATCAATTCCCAAAGAACATGTTATTCACCCATATGATACATCAGGAACAATATGACAGCATTCTCAATGTTAATTTATTTTGATAAGTGTCTCCACTGTTATTTCGTTTTTACTGTCTTTTCCTAGACAATCATCAGGTTTAAGTAATGCCAAGATATTTGTTGCTTGCAATAATTATAATAATGATTTCAGCAAACTAAGTTGTTTGTAAAAACAGCAGCATCACAATCGTGTAAGGACTATGAATATCTTATTTAAATGATCAATTTCATTTTTTTTTTTTTTTGGTCTTCAATGTGATACTTTTGTAGCAGTTATTGGCACAGATGATAGGATTGGTATGTTGAGTTTAAATTCTAACTGTTGCATTCACTTTCACACAGATATACTTGGAAAGTTATGAATTATATTGGGGAAACCCCCTTAAGATCGGATGTGCTTTGGACCTGCTCAACCATGACATGGAGTAGTTTTAACTTGCTTTCCTGTAAAGTCTTTTATGGCTGAGTATAACTGGCTCTGGGGTAGTTTCCCCAATATAAAGGAAGATGAAGGTTTGAATGCTGCCAAAAGACATCTATTTTATTAAGACTCACAAATGCCAAGGCCAGTAGATATTGAATATACACCATTTAAAAAACAGGAACGTCTGCTA
>OZ010593.1:29003895-29168895 GCA_963932145.1 Acanthosepion lycidas | reverse complement strand
AGAAGAAACAACTCAAAAGCTTTAAAGCCAAGCTGCAAATTTTAAAAGAAATATTTATTTGCATTCATTTAAAACTCATTTTTCCTTTGTCATTGCTTTTACCTTTTATTTAATTTTTCATGTTAATTGCTTTTCTCTTAAAGGATTTTAATTACATGGTATTAAATTGTAAATATACCTATTTCCTAACATATTTTATTCACCTTAATATTCTCATTATATTTTAAAATGAAATTTTGTTTATAAATAAGATACATGCACTTCTTTATTTTTCTAGGAGTTTGATAAATTTTGATTGAATGCTGTCAGCAAAACATCTTGAAAGTATCTTAAAATTACTAAATAATAATATATAGCTATGTGAAAAGATACTGTTTTTAACAGACATTCATTTGATTTCTCTTGATATCCACTGCTTAATCCTGACTTATAGAAGAAAAACTCATTTGCAAAGACATCTGGCTCACCATCTAAATTTTACAACAATTTGGTGTTTTCAATGTGATATTAAGATTTAAATCTTCAGATTTAAAATCCTAAAAAATCTTGTGTTATCTTCATTTGTTTGCTTATTAGTCAACATAACTGAAATGGTGCCATTAATATAATTTTTCTTTAATATTCAAGAAATATAGTTGGTATAAATCATGTTAAAGCATTTAAATAATATACTACAAAATTTATCTTTGATGAGATATTTTAAAGTTAAAAGAATTTCAAAATGGTATTGAGATTAATAAAAATTTTTGGGAAGCCATCAACAAAATTAAAATTAAAAATATACATCAATGGACAACAATTCTTAAATAAAATCAGTTAATAAATAAAATTTAAGAAAATTTGGCATTTAATTAGCAAAGCAACTTAAATCTTTCTAAACTATATTTCTAAAAAATAATAAAAATTAAAATGCCAAAAAGACATTGTTTAAGTATCTAATTATCAAGGTGACTTCAAACGTTTTTGTTCTTTTACATAGAGCCAATACAGATTATGTTTTTAAATAAGTTTCTAAAACTATCTTGCAGTTCTTATTTCACAGAGACTAAATTTAAAAACCTCATACTCTTTCTAATACCAACCTTATAATATTTCTAATTTTAATAGTGAACTTAAAATCAATTTCCATTTAATAAAAAAATTGCTAAGTCAAATAATAAAACAGAAAAATAAGCAGATCTATTTAAAAGTGCTATTTATACTATAAAACTGACATTATTTGCCTTTATTCTGTGTAACTGCAAGAAAGCTAAGTCTTGAAAGATAAAAAGTACTGTTTGGGGAATTTAACTGCAAGTGGCTGGAGAAATGGTTCAAGCAAGCAGAGCACACAGGTCATGTAACTGAGGAAGGATAAGGGGAAAATTATGAGACTGTCAATTAACAAAAAGGTTATTAATCAACTTGATGGCTTTGATTTGGATATTATGGCTGACAGATAAGTACTATTTTATATATGAGAGCAGTATTCTAGAGTTGCTTGAACTGTATTTTAGAAACTGAACCAGGATAAATTAATTTGAAAAGGAGAGGAGACAGGGTTTATTATAATTATTTCAAGTAAGCTATAAAAAATTTTATTAAGGAATTATTTTTTTTTTATTCACAAAAATGAAGACCAATCATTTTATACTTAGTTTTTAATTGTTAACTTTGGATATCTTGATGAAAGCTAAGATAATGCCAACCAGGAAGAAAAATTACCGTATTTTCTGGCTTACAAGATGCTGCAATTTGGAAAACTCACCCTAATATTAGAAAGACATTTCTAAGAAAAAAAAGAAGTCATTCTCATACAACACATTCACCATGCATCCCTCAAATACTGGTGCCACATATTGTTTACATTAATCACTTGTCTGATTTTGTTTGCATTGCAATGACATACTTGTCAAGAGCAAACAGGCTCCATTTGCTTCTAGAAACAGAGCATGTTTAAGCTTGTGGCTCAGCTCCAGGAAGGTTTATAGTCTTAGAAATACTTCTAACAGCTAAGTACTGAGGTTACATCATATAAAAAGCTGAATCTGATAGATAGCTAACATTATAGTGTAATGACTCAACATACAAATCCACGTCCCTATCAGCCAGGCCAATTAGGTTACCGTCCAAGCTTACTTGAGCCTGGGTGTTGCCTTACATTCATCTTGGAAGATGCACACATATTCTTCAGGAAAAAAGCGCGTCTTGTAAGCCAGAAAATACAGTAGTGTATTTTATTTTTGTATATTATCTACTATAAGATTACAAAGAAACTATTCACCATACACAAAATAAATAAAATTTGTATTTTTATTGTAAATCTGCTTCATCTCAAATATATAAAGAATTTTTTAAGCTCATAACTTTATGACATCATAATTTTGTTTATACATTAAGCTCATAACTTTATGACATCATAATTTTGTTTATACATTCCCTTAATGCTTTCTAGTTTGCATTTCTTTTTGCTCAATCAGAAATCGTTTCAAACACAGAACATTATATTGAATTGTCATAACATTTATCTTTTTCTTAATTTTAAAAAAATTTTATCTTATAATATTTTATTTATAGCTATTAAAATAATCTTTGTAATTTTCACTGAAGCTATTCAGATTTTCTTTGAGAAGGTTATATGGCAATGCTGGGTGAAACAAAGACTGTTCCATTAAAATAAATCATTTTTAATCTTTTATAACAAATTTAAAAAAAAATGAATAAAATTATTACAAAGAATATATTTTGCACATTTAATTTTTTAACATTAATCAAATTAAATTTGTTTTGCATGATTTGTACTTAATTAAATGAAGATTTTAAAAATACAACTGCTACATGAGGTAAAAATGAGGGAATGCAAAAAAAATAGTTAAACACTTGATATCTACAAGGCAGATTATTATTGATTTTTATATATCAATATTCAAATTTTTTTTCTCTCATTTCTTGATATTTTTGCTTCAAAAATCACTGATTCATTCTTTGGCCATCTTCAGGCATATATAATTTTTTTTCTTTCAAAAGTAAGGAAACTAGGATTTGGTTTAGTATCAAAAAAATATAAGTAAAAAAAAAAGTAACTATTACAAAAAAATGATATATGCCTGAAGAGTGGCACTAGTTGTATATTTTGAAGTGGACAGACAACCAGTTTTATGGTATCAGTTTAAAATACTGAAATGGGTCTTGGTTGTCAGGATACTAAACCAAATTAGAACCTTCTCTGAAAGAAAAATAATGGATTAATACAAACCTGATTACAGCCAAGGAAAGAATAAGGCAAAAACAAAGAAAAAAAAACCTGTAAAATATAAATATATAAAAAATGACCTGTATGTACCCAAAAAAAGAAAGATTTAAAAAAAAGAGAGAAATTTTTTTTTTTAATTTTTTGAAAGCAAGATGGCCTGGCAGCATAATTAATTAAATTAAAGCAGTTATTCATGTTCCCTTACATTTTGTACAGACAATTAAAAGAAAATTAAGAAGGATAATAATAATAAGAAGAAGAATAGATAAAAAAAACTGTAAAAAAAAAAGAAGTACTGAGCAGGACAATCTCTACACAACAGTAATGAGACAATGTAAAAGGAATACGTCACCGTTGTACGACCGGCAATGCTCTGAAACAAGGAAAGGAAAAAAAGGGGAAAATTAAGGAACGATTTCCAATATTTTTTTTATTTTTATTTTATTTTATTTTTTTTTTTTTGAGAGGTGCCAAAAACATTGAACAGAAACAAACTTGGTCAGCCCAAGATGATGACCAGTAAATAGGGCAAAAAAGGGCAAGATGGATGCCACTAAAAACATTATCACCTTCAGCTTTGTCACTATCACCATCAGCTGAATAAAACAGGAAGGAAAATAACAAACAATATATGTGAGTGAAGAGGTGATGAAGAAGAAAAAGAAGAAAAAGAATTCAAATAACAACTAGCAAAAGTGGAGAAGGAAAAACATCTTGGTACCAGAATGCTTATTGGTGAGATACTTCTGAGTCTCTTTTCAATTCTAATAATAAAAGTATAATAAACATAATATGACAACAACAACAACAACAACTATAAATGTTATTGGTACTAATAAGAAAAATAATAATACTACCTAAAGGTAATTTTTTGCATTTGGAATTATAAAGGAAGTCAACAACTATTTAAATGCATGATTTTTTTTTTTTTTTTTTTTTGTTACAATTATGTTCACCCTGTACAAGTCCCGAGGGCCAATCGAGGTAGAGGGTTACAGTTTATGCGTAGAAGATAACAGTTAATCCTAGACTAGAACATGTTAAGATTGTTGTGATCCAGGAAGCAAACTCTTGGGAGTGGGTTCCACAAATCAGTGGTGATACATTGTTAAAGTGAAACAGTAATGAAGTTCTGTCTAAAATAGGAATACCGAGTAAATATAAGAAAAGAAAGAATATTAACTTTAGGATGTAAAATACTTGAAAACAAAAAAAAGGAAACAAGCATACTGAGAGAAGAAAAATTAAGAAACCATATGGGACAGGTGAATTTGAAATGATTTCTACACGAGTAAATTTCAAACTGTAGGAAGTTATTTAAACTGTACACTCACTATAAAGATAAAATCAATATTTTAAGCAACAATTTGTTTGTATCTCTTGAAAATATTTTTAAAAATTCATACATTAGTACAAATTAGTGTTATTTCATTGATCTAATTAGCATGTCACAGGTGCACTGAGATTGAGTACACATTTTGAATATTGCAAGTTTTGCAATCATGATCTGTGAGAAGAAAAAAAATGTTTGTTTTTATTTGTATTTTTTTATTCGAAAGATATTAGGTTGGTGCAAAAATAATGTCGTTTTCTCACACAGTAACATATGTGAGAAAACGACATTATTTTTACACCAACCTAATAAATTACTTTAAACAAATAGTTTGTTTTATCTTGGTTATTGAACTGCAGGTCTTACTGCTTCTTTGAGCTATCTCAAAATCAGCCAGGTTTCTGTACATAATGATACCATTTTTGTTTAAATTTTGAATGAGTATACAGAAAAATAACAAAATGCTCACAGCATCAGAAATTTTTTCTTGAAAAAATTCATTTGCATCTTCGTCAAAGTTAATTTCATTTTGCAAAAAACAGACTCGCCAAAATTGAACAAAAGCATGTCATTTATTTTATTTATTTATTTTTTTTTGCTTCAACAGAATATAATGGGATGGATACATTCTAAGTTATATATCTGTGATATGCAGGATGGAAAGTTTGACATAATTATTTCCCTTACATTCTGTTCTCGGCATAAAAAAAATGTCAGAAATCTATTTTGCATGCTTTGGAGCAATTTAGGCAAAAATAATTGAACCTATAACAAATGCCTTAAGGTTCAAATGAAAAGAAAAAAATTTTAAAATGAAATGCATTATTTTCTGAAATTTAGTGAGCTTGAGTAAATGGATGGCAGAACAAAGTATAGGACAAATAACAAAAAGACAAAATTTATTAAGGACTACAAAGAACAAGAAATTGTGGAGAGCCATATTCGCCTATGTCAGGTGGGGACACAGCATACAAAGTAGAACTGAACCTTTAATTTACCTTCATTGGATATCATCAGTTATTTTAGGACTGATAAAGAATGCAAATTTATTTTTATTCAAAAATACAAGACTTCAGGTTAAGTTAAGCCTTAACTACAAACACAAAATAACTTGTTTATACTTTACAAGTTGAGACTTGACTGATATTTTTGTCATATTTAAACCAATATTCTCATCTTCTTAGGTGTAATGTTTGATGGACAACAACTAATTTATTACTAAATAAAAAATAAATGATCTAGTGAAACATGAAGATACAATGTCTAGCTTAAAATAGTAATTTTATGAAATCAGTAAAATATAGTAAATAAAATTTGCATTTAAGAGTCTGAAAAATCTACAAAATAAATGCATAATAGAAAAGAAAATGAACAATAATTTCTTTTTTGCCTTTTATTGGTAGTTTTTTTTTGCTAATCTATTTAGTTATGAAATTCAAATAGAAATTTAAAAGAAACGAGTATCTTCAAACATGATTTGAACTCATATCTCATACATCTACAAGTTTTTCATATCTGAAGGTGCCAATAAAGTTGGTTATGATAATGGAACAGAGTTCACATTTCCTAATGTTCTGTTAAAATGTCTTTTATTTCATGCAATATTACTGACCAATTAAATGTAGAAGAATTGTGCAAAAATTATTCTAGGGATCATTCTTTCATAAATTCACATAAGGCTACATTTTGGCATCAACAGAACAAAACAGCCTGCATTGTTTAAATGTAATGAAGGTTTTTACTTGGCTTCCCCATTAAGGCAGAGTATGAATCAAAATCTTTTTTTTAATGTGGTGGATACACATACACATGAATATTCAGGAAAGGGAGAGATTTTTCATTGTGCCACTGTCGATACTGAATGTGACACAAGTTTAAGGTCTAAAGAAATGTCGGTTTTTTACGTTAAAAATATGTCAAAAACCGACATTATTTTTGCACCAACCTAATAAATACCATAGAAAAATTGCTCAAACCCATTAAGCAATACCCGTTTGGGGACACTTCAGGTGCTGAGTAATGACCCCAGCGCTTTCTCAAAGAAGTACTTCCTGGAGGGATGGCCTCTTGAGGCTTGAGCTAAAATTAATCTTCAACTTTCCCAGCAGAAGATATGCATGTAATGAATATTTGTCAGATTTTTGTATTACTAACAAATGATGTTTTCATCAGCAGTAAAATTTAATTTACATAATTTTTAAAAGTATATTTTAATAAATATTTCCCCTGTGTTATTTATTTTTAATTCAAGCCTTAAAATTGCCATTTTTCTGTTGATAAAGTTTTATTTTTAAACTCATTGTCTTTATCTACCTTGTCAAAATTCAGTTGCAGGTTAGAAAACCTACAGCATTCATAATAAGCATTGCTATTTCACATTACAACAAATTAGTCAAATGAAGCCCCCAAAAATTATGGAATTATCTAAATAAGTCAAAATGATTTAATTAAATTTTTGTAAAAATGTATTGAATTATTTAAACAGGTGAAAAAATAGTCTATTTACTGAATTATTATTATTAATATAAATATTAAAAAAAATTAAAATGTTTCTCTCAGGATCAGCTTCGCGTAACTATGCCTAGAGTAGGGAATTCAGTTGAACTTAGCATAATGAAAAAAATCTTTAGAAAATAGTTATCTTGCCAAAAATACAGAATATTTTAGAGAGATAAAATAACTTTAATGACAACTATCTCTGCTTGAAGGACAAGTATTCAGCTACTAGATTAAATATGTTTATAACATTTTATGATTAAATGCTTGACTAAATATCTATTTTATAAAGTACTAGCAGGAGAGCCCGGCATTGCTCGGGGATGTAACAGTAAGAGATAGATCAAGTATCGACCATCATAAAGACTGAAAAATAAAATTGACAAAGATTATTGTTTAAGGTTGATGGACACGCATGTCTTAATTAGTTTTCTTTTTTTTTTTTACGAATTGGTCAAACCCAAACTCAAACAAAAACATTGTTTTCAATCGTTATGAGTCTATCGATTGAATAGAATTTTATTATAAACAATTGTCTTGTAAATGGAATTTTTAAAGCATTCTGAATGTAAAAAGTAAGAAAAAAGTGTGCAAGACAATAAGAAACACTACCTGCCAAAAAAGGTGAAGTTTTGTTGAAATCTGTTGAAAAATGTAGGAAATCCAATCCCATATATAAATGAACACACACACACACACGCACAAACAACCTGGGTTTTATAATAAGTATAACTCGATATGAGTTGCCCCCCTTTCATTCTGGTGACAGAATTATGTTTTATTGTGTTTTCAAATTGATTTCGTGCAAAAACAATTGTGTTTTTCCAATTTTTGGTGCTGTCAGAACCACAGCAAGGTAATTTTATGCAGTCCTGTGAAGTTTTGTTGAAATCGGTTGAAAAATGTAGGAAATCCAATTCAATATATAAACGTACAGACACACACACACACACAATCTGCGTTTTATAATAAGTAAGATAATGACCTACAAAAATATGCAGATAGTGTAACATTTATTGATGCTAAATATAGAATCATCAAATTCAAATTCTAGCCTTGTCTGCTCTGTTCACCTTCACTTGGAAAAGACGTGAATATAAAATCTCTTTTCTCTTCAGTTATGAATTAAATAGCAGGGTGGACTGAATTCTCTAGCATTGGTTTGGCACCAGTTTAGGGGAAGAGCAACTGAATTCATAACCATGGAGAAGGCAACAGGAAACCACTCTACTATCTTTCCCAAGAATATATGGCAATTCCTGGATATTAAAGAAAAGGAAGCTATGAATACCTTCATCTTGAAGAAATATGGCATTTAAAAGAAAAGGACATACAATCAAGCACTTTCAGTTGATATTTTATTTAAGGTTATTTAAATAATTATTTATTATTTTCGTTTTGTTTTAATGAACTTTATAAAAATGAACCCTTCTTAAGCTTCTAGTATAGTTCTTAAAATTTTGAGGGATTTTTTTTAGAAGAATATCTTCATTTGTATCATAATCAGGACTGTAAGTAATAATATCAATCAGCTTGCTGAGCTAAATATCTTTAAAATATCTCGTTTCATCAAAAACAATATTCTCATAAATGGTGTCAATGTAAAATATTTGTGGTAAAAAAGCAAAGTGTATTAATCATCACAAATCCTTTTCAGGTAGAATATGTTTTATTCAAACTAAAGCAGTTTTGGCTGTACCAATCACAACCTTTACAGGTGCCTGTCATATTTGAATTCAACCTTTTTTTTAGTCATCTCAGGCAATATCTGAAATTAGTTAATTCCGCCTGTCCAAAGTATTCAACAGAAATGAAAATCTGCAATGTTACCTGGTGGCCCAGAACTTAATTCTGAACCACTAGGTAAAATCCAGATTTCATATATAAGAAATATTTTCTAATGTCCTTTAGGTAATAGTTTTTGAAAGATGGCATGGTATGTAAGGAGAATATATATAATTTACTGTATATACTCATGTATAAGTTGACTTTATGTATAATGTAACCCCTGCATGAATTTTAACTCCTCCAGAAAAAATGCACCTATGAATAGTGCAACCGGTCATGCAAAATGCATTATTTTTAATCTCTTCAAAAAATTACCTGTGTATTGAGTGACCCATTATTTTTGCATAAAAAATTGATATACAGTGCACTTTTCTTATCTAATTATTTTTAGTAGGTATACATGTTTGTGTAGACATACCAGTTTTGAAATTACCACCTAGAACAGTGTCAGTCTTATTTAAAGAAAAATGCTCAACTTGGCAGGGATCAAACTTGCATTCCTTTTGGGAATGCACCTCTTGTACATTCTGGGAAACCACCTTTTAGTGACGCATGCTTTTACAGTTCAGCCACCAAAGTCCTTACAGCAAAGCAAGGCTCAATTATCATTTTTAAGAAATGCACATCCCTCATTGTATTTGTACTACATTGCAGAGATCATGTATGCATTTACAGTTCAGCAAATGAAGTTCTTACTTCAAGGCTCAGTTATCCTTTTTAAGAAATGCACATCCCTCATTGTGTATCTACTTCTTGGCAGCAGTCATGTATGCTTTTATAGTTCAGTCACAAAAGTCCTTACAACAAAGTAAGGCTCAATTGACCTTTTTAAGAATTTAGATATCTTGTTGGGATTTTTCTGTGTCTGTAGCTGCTAATCTAGATTATCCAAAAGGTAATAAGATCCTGCCTGTCCTGATATTTAGCCATAGCTGAGGCAGGGAGAGAAGATATGAATTCATACCTTTCCTAAGGGTATTTGTATATAAGTGACAAACTTGACTGGAACTTGAACTCGGCTCTCTGATTCTTCAATCTAAACCACTATCCATTATTAAACTTTGCCTTAAATGACTATATACACTTAACTAAAATTTATATCTACTGGACTCCTTATCTCTCCTAAGTGCTGGAATTTTTAGCCTTAAACCTAATGTCTGTTCTTGCAGATAAAGATCATAAAGATGAATTAACTATTAGGTTGGTGCAAAAATAATGACATAATAACATCAAAAAACAACATTATTACGTCATTATTTTTGCACCAACCTAATAATATAACATATCTGAATATGAACAGCATTAGTTTGAATTGAATAAAGGGATTGGTTCAAAATTCTTAGACATTATTAAATATGACATGCACCTATTGAAAACTGTTGGCTATAGCAAACAAAATGTTGTGACTATAACAACCAAGGTAAGGACACTAGTTTGAATACATCACTGTATAGTTATAATGATAGGTCATCACAATTGAATTTCAGACAAATATTTTGACATATATTCAAAGAACCCACCATTTAAAAAAACAAAAACAAACTATTATCCTCTGCTAACTTAAATTCAAATTTTACAATATTCCTTTTTAATATTGAAAAGTTCAAATTTTTCCACTTGAAAAAATATGAAAAGCAATTTAGAATCAATATCAATAACATCTAAATTGTAAAGAAATCAAAAGAGGAAGCAACATTTTTTTTTTCAAAGCAAATTGGTTGTTTTATTTGAAATGCAATTAGTCATGCATGGAATATGCAAACAAGCACAAAGTAGCCAATGTTTGGATTTGAGTCTGCAAGAATTCAAATAATCAATGAATCGGATAATCAATATTGTTAATCGCTTGGTGAAAGCATTATACACAGTTTGAACCCCTTATTATAGAGTCATCTATTCAGATGAATATTATCACCATGTTTGTTATTGTTATGAATCTAATAGCAACCATGCTTGTTATAGTTCTGTATAACTATGTTTGTCATAGTTCTGTGTCAAGAGATAACAATATTTGTTACCTTTTTGAATTTAGAGCTAACAATGTTTGTTATAATCCTGTGTTAAGAGTTAACAATAGTTCTGAGCCTAGAGATAATTGTTTGTTATAGTTCTGTCACAAGAGCTAGCTATGTTTGTTATCATTCTGTGTTAAGAGCTAACAATGTTTCATACTTTTGTGAGCTAACAACGTTTATTATAGTTCTGCATCAAATGTTGATAATGTTTGTTATTGTTCCATGTTTAGAGCTAACAAATTAAGACGTCATCTAATGAAGGTTAGGGAAGACAATTGCAAAAGCATTTTGATCAATATAAAGAAATATCTGTCATTTCAGAAATTTAGACAGAATTTAAACAATAAACTAACCAATAAAATTATTTTGGTCCAAAAATAAATTTTTTTTTTAAATGAGTTGTAGAATATAAATTTAAAAATATTTTGGTAAACATATATTTTATTCCTAATTTCAGATAACAGAAATATTTCATTTTAATGTTATTTGGGTGATAGCTTTTTGAAAAATAGTTTTGCATATAAGGGGAATTTTAATATAATAATAGTTGTTCCCTTCAGAAATTCAAACAGAAATATTTAGGCAAATATTTAAAAAATAGTGTATTTTAACAACCCATTTCACTCACCTCTAACTTAAAAGAAAAAGAATTAAAATTCTGTAATATTCTTTTCACAAACCTTTCACAAATTTTAACATCGTAATATCATTATGATGTTAAAATTTGTGAAAGGTTTCCTTTCATGAACCACTTTTGTATTAACATTTAAATCTTTTCTTTATAGAATTTGCAAAGTTCAAACTGGACTAGAATAAGCTTTTAGCCACTGGTACGGACACCAAATAGCCAGTTAGTACGCTAAATACCATTTTATCCTCTAAAGCAATGGTTCCCAAAATTTTTCTCTGAGACACATTTTCGGAATGAAAATTTTCTCATGCCTCACCAAATTTTACGTAATAAAAATTACATTTAAAAAATTAAAAAGAGAATGTTAAAGGGAGATTTCACGGATTTGAAGTCAGAAGATTATCATTGCTAACTCTCTCCTCCAGTTTGCGAACCTTAGTTACTATATTCTTAATACTTGATATAATGCAAAAATATCACAATGATAAAATCAGTCAATAATTATTTATAACTATTTATACTGGGACTCATGCATGCAATTACAAGTAATCCATAATAGTATTTGAAATTTTGAAATCATATTTATTTTTGGCATATGAGTTTTTTAAAATGTTTCTAAATCTTTGATTGTCTTTAAATTGCTCCGAGGAGCTGCATTCGCTGGTTCCCAGACGTCATGAGACATCATACGAGGCTGGCATCCCACTCTCACCCTTCACTGTCGAAACTCCTAAATGTAGCCGTCTCTTCTATTCCAATAGCTTCATGTCTCGCACCTCTCGCCTGTGGAACTCCCTTCCCTATTCCTGTTTCCCTGTGAGCTATAATCTCCAGCTATTCAAGTGTAATGTCAATTGACATCTCCAGTTGCCTCGATCTATCCACTACCCTCATCTTTTCTTCTATCACTCCTATCTGATCTTGCTCTAAATTTTCTGTAACCCCTTGCGTCCTAGTAGCTTCCCACCTTGCTTGGGGTAAAATGCTTAAAAAAAAAAAAAACTTTGTCAACTTTGATCTTCAAAAGTTTAAATGCAGTGTCAACCATTATCTTCTGTCTTCTTAATTCTTGTTCTTTTATTCTCCTTTATAGTTTTTCCCATATTCTCTTAGTGACATGTTTTTGAGCTACACACAGATTTCAGATTTGTTCAAGTGTCACTTCAAAATGTTCAGGGTAACCAATCACTAGTAAAATGTCAAAAAATGTGGGAAATATTTGTGAATTTATCCATAAGAGGACCATTGCCAAAGCAATCCATTACTTCTCTGGAATCAGTTATGGACTGATAGGAGATCTTAGTAATCTTGGGACTTGCTGATATCACCTCATATATTTTTAATCAAACAGAACAGAAAAGGAATGGCTGTTAGTCTTTTTTGTGGATTGCTCTTGCTTCATGTCAGTGGAAATTTGTAAAGGAACTTGCTGAAATTGTGTATACTGGTCCATGTATTCAACAAAACACATTTAAACAAAGAATTGCAATCTAACTATTCTATTTAATATATACATATATATGTGTGCATAAAATATGCATATGTATGTGTGTGTTTGTGTGAAGCAGAGCTCAAAAATTTTCACCCTAACCAAGAAGGTCTTCCATAAAAATTTGATTTTTGGTCATTGGGTTTGGCTAAGATATTTTCAGCACCTCCTTTATATATATATATATATATATATATATATATATATATATATAAATGATGCTAGATTGTAATTGGTAGGTGTTATTCCAAAGTGGACTTTTAGTTTATATGAGAGATCAATGTATGATACAGAGCAAATAATAATAATAATAATTAAGGAAAAAAAACCTTAAAAATCCATTGTTGGTAATAAATTTATTTCAATGAATATAAGTATATTTATCTCATCAGACCAACTACATTTAAAATGGAATGAATGAATGGAATCAATAATACCCAGACAGATAGATATACAAAGATAAAAAAAAATAAGAAATAGAAAAATAAAAAAATACAAGATCAAACAATAGCAAAAATAAATAGACCTAGAAAAGTTTTCTTTTGGGGGCTTACATTATGAAAAGAGAACAGAAAAAAAAAAGAGTTAATATAATGGTTAAGGAAGGTAAAGAGATAGGAAGCTTAAATTTTAAACAGAGTTACAACAATCTTTGTATATCTATATCATAAAATTTAGTCAGTTTGATGAGATGAATATTCTTATATTCATCTAAATAAATTTATTACTGACAATGGATTTTTAAGGTTTTTCCTAATTATAATAATTTTATTATTGTTGTTATTATTATTATTATTATTATTATTAAATATATAAAAGAGATGTTGAATAAGGGTTAATGAGATGCTCACAGTAGATATGTTACCCATTTTCATCATTGGCTCTTCTTTTTAGATGTTTACATATTTAATGCATGAATAGCTGTATATAGATATAAATAATCAACCTGCCATAAAAAGTATCAACATGAAACTCTTTAAGAAGAGGAAAAAAAGGATGAGGATATTAGTCAAAATAAATATTTGATGGCCTTTTGCTTAGTATATCCTCTTTTCTTTTTTGGCCTTCAAGAAGATGGTGCAAGAAGGTAAAAAATTGTTGTTGGCATGAAGTTGATTTAGACATCAAATGTGTAAATGCAGAAAAAAAAGCATGATTTTTGAAACTGAAAAATGGATGTAGAGGAAAAGAAACAATGTGACAGAGACAAAATAGAAAACAATTTATTTTTCATATAGTATGAATAGAATCTACAGCTTAATTGACTAAAGGAGATAAAAGAAACCAGTCAATCATGAAATAATACACTGTTCACTTAAATTATATGCCAACAAACCCAACAACGCCTGTAATTAACTTTATAATAAGCACCAGACAGAATTTGGATGCATGTCTAAGTATAAAAAAAAAAAAGCCTTATGAAGGAATTCTTAGATATTTTATATATACAGATACAAAAAAAAGATTACAATATGAAATGTACAAAACTATTATATAGTGCAGACAATAATGTTAATATATAATTTACAAATAAAAGGCACACAGACCCACACACACACATATATGTGTGTGTGTGTATATCTTTCTTCTTTTTCTTCTTTATCTATTTATCTTCTAACAGTACGCATGGCAGTCCTCACTCCAGATCTCCAAATGCATCTGTCATGAGGATCAAATGCAAAGAGCTTCCACTCTCTCAGATCATATTCTGTTAGCTCCCCCCATGACATCTTGTGCCTCCCAGACACTCACGTTCCTTTATGTCATGGGAACCCTTGATAGCAATGGAATGCTCCACCTGTCCATACCAGCGAAACCTTCTCTTAAAATGCGGTTGAGATTCTTGAGACCAAGCCGCACTAACAACTCATTTGATCGTACAGTGATCACATTCTCTGGCTTGATATTACAGATCTATCTGATCATGGCCCTCTCATTATGCACTAAGTGCTGGAGGCTTGGCTAGGCCTGGTCATAAGCCAGGTCTCACTTGCATGAAGCATCATGCTCCAAACACAAGTGCTGTAAACACAGCCGCATGTCTTGTAGTGGAGGTAGGGAGAAGAGAAGGCTGGAAGCAGTTTGTTGAACTTCCACTATATATATATATATGTGTGTGTGTGTGTATGAGATGCCGGTATATATATTTTTATATATCAAGAACAATATTGGAGGAAAAATGTAGAACAAAGAAAAAGTTTTCATGTAACACGTTTTGACCTTTCATTCTTCATCAGACTAAAATTGTTACCGTGTTGCGACTACACATGAGTACGAACAAGGAATGCTGGGAATTTGAAATTTAAATATAATGGTAATATATGGTATATAATCTGAATTTGCTCCCTCTCTCTTACAACATTTCACCATTCCTAGCAGATCTCCTATATATATATACATAACAAATTCAGTTCAAGAAACTCTTAAAAAATGAAACACATCACACAAAAACCTTTTCCCACTTTGTAATATATTTTTCACCCATATATCAGGCTGTATCAGGAAGTCTGCAACCTGACATTAACTTAATTTTGAACTAAAATAATCACTGTTTTATGTTTGATTCTTGTGATTAAATCCCCCCTCAGGTTAAGTACACTGACAAGGAAGGATATTATGCTGAAAAATAAGTATTTGTTGTATGAAATAAATATTTTTTTACTATTAGAAAATGAACTTATTGATTTAACTATATATTATGTATATATCATACAGAGTGGAGTGGATCAAGCATGAGCTCCAACAAAGGACCCACTTTGATTTGCCAACTAATATGCAGTCTTGGAAATGTGGTGTGTAAGCACATGTTGTTGTCAAGGGCAGGTTATATACACCATTTGAAAGGTCATCATAACAACCAGATGCAAAACAGTTATGCCAAACTCCCTCATTGTCCTGCCAACAATACATGTATTGTTTGCAACAAAGTTTGCAGATCATCATCTGGACTGAGGAGACACATAGTGGTACACAGGAGAGTTGTAGGGCATACAGATCCAATCAACCCAATCAAGGATATAGAATTTATTTCTCATATATGCCAGATAACTATGAAATTAAAAGGTTGTCATCTTATCTTAATAGAATCATCTTAGAGGGCACAAACACTAACAGGAGACAGAAGCCATCATAAGTAATGTGAAGAATGAAGTGGGTAATTCTTATCTGTGTAAGATGTGACATTCAGCAGATACGAAATGCATATATATATATATATATATATATATATATATATATATATATACAGGATAAATATCACACAAAAATAAAAATAATAATGACATCTCATTTTAACAGATATATTTACCAAAATTACACAAAAATATCTTAAAATATTAAAGAGTAAATTTATTAAATAAAATTGCCATTGGCTTCAACCATGGCCTCTAGACAACTTCAGAATCTCCTGCCCCTCTTCTGGATAGTCTCCTTGTTTAAGTTGATGAATGCTGCCATAATCCTTGCCTTCAGTTCATCTTTGGTGTTACAATCAAGAGGGTTGCAGTCTGGGGAGTTAGGTGGCCAGATTTATGGGGTGATTTGCAGTCACAGAAATTGTCTGACAACCATAAGTGGGTTCTCCTGCTTGTGTGGCATAGTGTAGACTCCAGCTGCCAAACATAGGGCCTTCCAGCAGCCACCAACTTAACCCAGGGCAGTACTACTACCTCAAGTCACTTGATGTAGGACTCCGTGTTGAGTCTGAGGCCCCCCCAACAAATGAGGGAGTTCTTTTCTCATCAGAACATCCCAAGTGAGTTTTCAGAGCTGCCATACCTTCGTAATCACCATTAGACTCATCCAACTCTTTCTGAATCCTCTGCACTGTCCTCAGAGTGACACCAAAACACTAACATATTTGTATTGGAGCTTTTGGCATGAGTGCCAAGCAGTACAGTATATGCTGTTTCCAAATTTCTGGCAGTGAATTGCATCTTGGTGCTCTTTTTCTCAAAGATGGTACTCAACTGACCCTACTATACTGTGCAGTCCACAAAATCAAAAACAAACAATCGCATGCATGAAATTAAAAATATAAACCGGTGATAATTTACCTATCACACCCTTTATATATTTACAAATATTTTATCATTAACCATGGTTATAGTTAACTAAGCATTTAACAGTTATTTGCTGCCACTGCCTGACAGGTGAGGTAATTATAGGAGAGTGGTTTACTTAGGTGTACATTCAACTAGTCTCTTCTCCACAAGAGATGACGGTAAACTAGAGAGGAGAAAATTTACCAAAATATCTGGCAAGGCATCAGATTGCAGACTGGAGTGTGTTCATGCCTTTCCCAAGAACATTAGAGATAACTCAACAGTTTTAGCTGAAATATGAACTCAATTTCCCATTCTAGTAACTAAAACACTGCTACACACACACATACACAAATATATATATACTAGCAGCATGGCCCAGCGTTGCCCGTGCTTGATTCAAAAATCATACGACTCATACATCAATCGCTATCACTTGACTTAAAATATTTTTGCCCTTCCTTGCCTTTAAAAGAGTGCCCTTTGCCGTGCTGATGTTGCTACATGCCTTACTTCTTCACACTGCAAATTTTTTCTAAGCTCTATACTAAACATTAAATCTGTTACAAAAAAAGAACTAAACAAAATGAACACAAAACGATCAGCTTTAAAAAGGACTCGTAACTGGAAAAACCGAATGAAAAAGAATGTTAACAACAAATACTTTTTCACACTCAACCCAGTTCTGCGGAATCAGAATCAACATTGAGTTTAAGCAAGCGAATGAGCCAATTGGAGTAAAGTGCCATGCAGATTTAAATTTTTCCCACTTGTGACGAATGTAGCTATCGATTTTTTTGCATGCAAGCATGCTAGTTAACATTCATGTCAGTCAGCTGTTGGCTCTCACACTGGCCAATAGAATCTTCCAGCCTATTCGTGGCAGCCAGCTATAGGCTCTCACTCTGGCCAGTACAAAATGGTCACAAACTACATTAAAACTACCATAGAAGCATGAAAAAATCTATTATTTCCACTGTCGATGGGAGTTGTGAAATGCAAAGTCAGTCTTGGCCTTCCTGCTAACTTGGAGCATGTGCATGTCAATTTTGGTGGAAATCCGTCGAAAATTGCGGCAATGCATTCGTTATGCACACACACACACACACACACACACACACACACACACACACACACACACACACACACACATCCTGCCTTTTATAGATAGAGATTTATTGTTTTAAAAATGATGGAGTGCATTTTTTTTTAAAGAAAAGGAACCTTTTCCAACCAAAACTTCTTTAGAAAGATTTATTGGAAAAACAAAAATTATAAATGGCAAACTGAAAATGTCCATAGGGGTTAAATAAGGAGCCACAACTAAAATAAATTGATTACTAAAACAATAAATGGATGTAAATAAGCTCCTAGCGAGTATAAAGCAAAAAAGATTTTGTACTCACGACCCACCCACGAGACACAGAGAACAAAGAAAGTCCTCCTTCTGCTGGGACAAAGTCTGTCACTGAATCTTGATATGAACAGATCCTAAAAAACCTAAATGTTTAGCCGACCGAGCTTTGTGTAATACCTTAAACTCTTTGTCAGAATATTTCAAATATATATATATATATATATATATATATATAAATTTAAACTGGTGCCTATCTTCCATCTGAATTTCAAGGATGAGGAGTTATCATTATTTTCACTATTACTACTGTCCTTATTTTGTTATTGTTATCATGTTTTGGCTGTTATGCTCTCTGGCCTTCATTAGGCTTATATTGACCTGTGTAATCTATAGGGACTTCCAAACTGAACCCTTTACTTAATCTATGGGGTAGACTGTTCTCATTCAACAGACCATGTGTAGGGATATTTCATCTCATTCTTATTAGAACTGATGTTTATTGCTTTGTAATGCCCAAATCTTCCAGTGTTACCTGCCAACTCAGTTCAAAAATCAAATATGTATTGTGTCTATGATAAAAATATGCTTAACTTTCCATTGGAAAGCTGAAGTTGTGAAGAGCAAAAATAAATCAGATATAAGAAATAGCAAATGTCTATTGCCAAAGTGAAAACAGTCATATGATGGGAAACACTCTTGCTTATTTATAACTATGTACCAAGATGTAATCATTTTTAAAAATATATTAAATAATATATTTGCAATGTCTGCATAAAAGCACTACTTTTACAATTTATACCAAGAATTTTCATTATAGTTTTTGATTGGAAAAATAAGATTAGAAATGCCAATTACACATTTCAATGAGTTTAATTAAGACTAGTACAATTTAATGAGTTTACTTACTAGTACAGGGATAAAAATCTGAAGCCACACATTTGAACATTGACCTTACAATACTAAAGACAGACAGAAATGATCACTTTCAGCCAAAGACACCATCACCTTCTACAAGCCATGTCCCTTCAGGATGTAGGTGATCATGGCTCTCTACAGTTTTCTTCCTTTGTAGTTCTTTTATAATTTTTTTTTGCTACCTCTTGTAATCCCTGTTCTGTCAACCCTTTACACAAGCTTGTTGGTAGGTTACTCACTGCTTTATTCTGTCCTTGTTGCCTTCATTTTGTCCTTTGAGTATCGAATTTTCCAAGCCCTATTTCCTCATTATATGCTCTAGAAATTTCAATTGACTTTTCCTGATTCTATATGTAAGTATCATTTTGTTTCCATTTTCCACAAAACTTGTTCATTGTTCACATATTCAACCCATGGAATTCTCAGCATCCTTCTGTAGGAGAACATTTCTGTTGCTTCAAGTCTCTACTTCATATGAGAGGAGATTGTCTATCATTTACTGCCATATTGGAGGACTGATATTGCATAACAGTTCAGAAATCTCTTATTTGTTTCTCAGAAAATTTTCTTGTTTCTTTATACTTTGCTTAGCTTTTGGAAGGTATGTTCCACTATCCCAGTGAATTTTCAAATTTCAGCTTTCTATTTACTATTATTTAATAAACTTTGTTTAATCTGGTTATGAGCCAAAGGAATACAGCATTATGTTGGAATTGGACTCACTGCACTAGTGGTTGGTCAGATAATAATTTCTAATAAGTACATGCTAAACATTGCTTTATGTCAAGCAAAAGGCTTTCATACATAACAGAGCAGTCCTTGCAGGTAACATGGACATCACTGTGTAGATAACTAAGCAAACTTTACAGTGAAAATGTACATACCTGTGCATCCTTCACTGGTAAAGTGTACAATGTTTAGCTTTAACAGGTAAACTGTAAAGACTAAGCATCCTTTATAGGTAAACTGTATAAAGCTGACCACACCCTCACTGGTAAAGTGTAAAGGACAGAGCATCTCTCACAGATAAAGTGAACATAGCTAAGCACTCCTCACAGGTAAAGTGTACATTGATAAGCACTTCTCACAGGTAAAGTGTACAACATTGAGCCTCCCCTTAAAATTAAAGGGCACATAGCCAAGCAACCTCACAGGTGAAGTGTACATAGCTAAGCACCCCTCACAAGTAAAGTTCACATAGCTAGGCACTCCTCACAGGTAAAGTGCACATAGCTAGGCACTCCTCACAGGTAAAGTGTACTTGACTAAGCATTCCTTGGAGGTAAAGTTTGCATGGCTGAGCTCATCTTACAGTTAAAGTGTACATAGCTGATCACACCTCATAGGTAAACTTACCTGTCTCTGGTGTTATTTCTGACACCAAGTGATCATAAAACTGAGAAACCATAGTTAAATTGTACACAATCAGAATTATCTTTTATTTAACTTTTTTATGATAAAAAAAATACTGGAAAGTTTTTGATTAGTTATGAGAATTAAGAAAACCCACAAATTCTGAAATATTTCATTTAATTGAATAAAACAGAAAATCTGATAAGTAAAAATAATCTTTATGGCTTCAATGCCCATTTCTTTGTATTAAATCTTCTGTTCTCTCTTCTAAAAATAAATGGAATATTTGCACAGATAAATATAATCTAACAGCCAATGAAATAAACTGGAATGCATTTTAAGCACTTAAATAAAACTTCCATTTCTGAAGACAAAGTTTTAAAGCAAAAATTTGGAGCCAACCTATCCACCATCAATAGATTTATTTGATTGAAATCCTCAAACAGTGGGAGGGACCAGGGGCAACTCTGAGCTTTATACTTGAAGAAGTCCACCAGTAAACAATGGAAAACATAAAATTTGTAATGAAAAAATAAGTAATGCCTTTGGCAGATGAAGAATATCAACTTACATGTTATAAACAAAAGATTTTGTTGAAGTTCAGTTCTACATTTTATTGTTAAATGTTTTCATTTATTTTTCATTTTAGATCACAGTTATATTTATACTGTTCTTCATATTTACTGACCATAGTTTAATACAGTACACGCTCAAATTGTAGGAAAAGTGGGGGGAAGATTTCATTACTCTAATCATCTAAGTGGGGAGGACCTGTCTTGAAAACGACATTCAAAATTATATCATTTCACCTGAACTTAAGATATCTAAACATGCCATATGGTCAAATGAGGAAAAATACAAGTTTAATGTTAGTAACATCTTCAATGCTATGTCCTCATTCAGCACTTCTGTGTGTGTATGTAATGTTAGTAACATCTTCAATGCTATGTTCTCATTCAGCACTCGTGTGTGTGTGTGTGTGTAATGTTAGTAACATCTTCAATGCTATGTCCTCATTCAGCACTTGTGTGTGTGTAATGTTAGTAACATCTTCAATGCTATGTCCTCATTCAGGACTCGTGTGTGTGTGTGTGTGTGTGTAATGTTAGTAACATATTCAATGCTATGTCCTCATTCAGCAATCGTGTGTGTGTGTGTGAGTAATGTTAGTAACATCTTCAATGCTATGTCCTTATTCAGCACTTCTGTGTGTGTGTGTAATGTTAGTAACATCTTCAATGCTATGTCCTCATTCAGCACTCATGTGTGTGTGTGTGTAATGTTAGTAACATATTCAATGCTATATCCTCATTCAGCACTCGTGTGTGTGTGTGTGTGTAATGTTAGTAACATCTTCAATGCTATGTCCTCATTCAGGACTTGTGTGTGTGTGTGTGTAATGTTAGTAACATCTTCAATGCTATGTTCTCATTCAGCACTTGTGTGTGTGTGTGTGTGTGTGTGTGTGTGTGTGTGTAATGTTAGTAAGATCTTCAAAATTATGTCCTCATTCAGCACTCATGTGTGTGTGTGTGTGTAATGTTAGTAACATCTGATATGAATAAAAGTCTAAATTTTCCATATGGAAAATGATTGTACATTTATTTCTAGACTCTGTCAAATTAACAGTAGTTGAATTGAGGGTATGTGGTTTTGTGTCTTTCGTTGAACATTTGTTCTTCATTTTAATTTTATATCCTCATTCAGCACTCATCTGTATGTGTGTGTATGTAATGTTAGTAACATCTGATATGAATACAAGACTAAATTTTTTATATGTATAATAGGTCTTCATTCATTTCTGAACTCCAAAAATTATTTAATATCCATCATTTTTTCGTAATCTTCTTCTCAGAAGAACGTGAGAAACTCTGCCTTCTCTGTTGCCTTCTAGCATTTATATAACTTCCTGTTATCGAGTTGTCTTTGTCTATGGTGGGCTGACTTTCTACTTATATTAGCGAACACAACTTTGCATTTGGTGGCTATGAAAACCATCTTTTAGTCAACTGTCAGAAGCACTTAGCTCGTTTAAGATTCTGATGTGGCACCAAGTACAAAGCTTACTTCAGTATCTTTTACAATGAACCCAGTACATACTGAGGTCACCACAGATCAACTCCTATTAGATTAAAACTTCTTGATAGGCATTAAATTCAATTCAGGCCTCTGGTATTTTCTGACATGAAATACAAATACAAGCAGAAAGATTGTATTGAAACAATTTTAAGGTATGGAGGACCTATCAAGCCTGAAACTCAGAATTCCATATCATGCTTTTATTTGGGCTCTAATTATTCATTCTCATGTGTGATATTCTGTGAGAAATCATGGCTAGTAAATACAAAGGATTCCCTATCTTTCGTAGTGCTGAACAATTTTTTGCCCCTTTACTATCCCTACCAGTCTCTGTTCTGTAATATTTTTGTATAGAACAAGAATAAATGGATATAGGAAGAACTGACATTTCCAACAGAGAAGGCCTTCATTCATTTTTACTTGCATTAGAACACTATTGCCAGTGAGAAATGTCATCTAAAAAGGGCAGATCCTATTCAACATAGTTCATCTGCTATGACTCACAAACTTCAGATTTGAATGTTTGACATAAAACTACTGCACTATCTCATAGGTTAACCTGACATTTATTCTATCAAATGGCAAATGATGTTCATATGAATGAACATAAATTGCTAGGCATTGATATTTCACAAATAAGCACTAAATAGAGGCAGCCATCAGTCTCAGGCCACTATGTAGTGGCTAGCTAATTCCAATTATAAATGCCTGTTCTGGAATATTTATTTTTCTTGAACACCCACAAATGTAAACTATCATTTATACTGCATAACTGCAGTATAAACTCTCAGGCCCAAGCCATTTCAAAAAGTGGATTGAACTAAGAATACTTCAGAAATCCTCCACTGTATATCAATATCATTCAACATTTATCTATTCTTCTTCTGAGTTATGTCCACGCAATACATGGGCAATCATGGCTCTCCACAGCTTCCTGTTTTCTGTAGATCTAAGCAACTTTCATTCTCTTATCATTACTTGCAGTTTCTCCTCTGCCATCCATTAAACCTTAGTAACAATTTCTGAGAGAGAGTGTATAAGTTAGTGTGATCAACAGTTTTGAACTTGGCCAATACACTCAAAGCCACTGTCATGAGTTATAAATTTGGCCTAATACAATCACTAATGTCTTCTGAATAGTTTCATAACCTAATTTCACTCACAAGACTAGGATCAATTCATGATATTGTTTTCAAGTACTTTGCAATAGTGCTAGAAGCTGTGCTGTCTCCCCAGGCCAATCCCATCAACGAGACACCTCCCAAATAAATCATCCGTAGTTAGATTAAAAAGGGGATTCTCAGGTTTGGAATGCTAACATTGTAACCACTCAGCCATATTACCAATACTAAATAACTATAAACAATAAGCATATATATTTACTGTAAAAAAAAAAAAAAAGAAAAAAGATCCTAGAAAATGTTTATTATAACAGCTGAAATTTCCTGGATACATAACAAGGAAAGAGGGTTTGGAGAATTTAACACTTACAGAACATACTGAAGGTTAGAAGCATTATGATATTTGATCATTAATTTTGGAAATGGCTCAGGATGAGAATTTTTCAAATGCACCTTGTATATAGCTGCAGTAAAATCACGAAACAAACTTGTAAAACTTTGAGGACATGGGCATATTGAACATTAGAAGAGCAAAGTAAAACAACAAATCATCTACCTAATGAGTTTATGGAAATGGATGGCAGATGAGAAACTGGGATCAATGATAAGATGACAAAAGCTGCTTAGATCTCCAAAGTAATGGAAGCTGTGGAGAGCCATGATCGTCCATGTCTTGAGAGGAAGAAGAATGGATAAGTATTGAATTATATTGATATACAGGTCGAGGTGGGTGGTCATGGCTCTCCACAAATCACTATCTCTTGTAGTTGAAAGCAGTATTTTTCTTTTTATTATCTTTTTCGCTCCCTGTCCTTTCACCCATTTGCACATGCTTGTTAGATAGATTACTGTTTCCCTCTGCCTCTTTTGCCTTTAATGTACTCTGAGTGTCAAATTCTCCAAATCTGCTTTCCTCATTATGTGTCCTAAAGAACTGTTTCTTTCTGAGTATAAGTACAAGTGTCCCTTTCCTTAAAACATATTTGTTCCTCCCATGTCCCCAATAATAATATTTCTGGATTTTACAAGAGAACACAAAAGCAGCTGTAGCTAAAGGCTGCATGTGTTCCCATATCATAAGGACCCAGCTTGGTATCTTTATGATCTGCTAAGTCAAGATAATTTGTTTAAATATTGGTGCATGGCTTTCAGTGGAATTAAGATTAAGCTGACTTTGACACAGGATTAATGAGGAAAAATCATGAGCAATGGCTTGCTAGATGTGCACAGAAAAACTTTGTTTAATAGCAAGTAATCTTGAAACTAAATATAAATTAAAGTCTCTAATTTAGGTATTGCCTGACAAGTACTCATATTAATCCACAAAGAGATTTCTTCCATTCTTAGCTAAGATGTTCCAGCTATTAATCTTCATTTCTCAAAAACAGTCTAATTAATTTGACAGTCAATTTCTTTCCACTCTACAACCAATTTCCCACAGGGGAAGAATTGCAAGCCTGTCTTGCTACTCTAATACTATTTCCATTATAAACGTTCTAATGAGCTATATTCATTAGTTTCACCAGTTCAGACTTTCACAACTAAGATCCGCCATGTCATGTACACTTGTCCAAATCTCCTCTCCCTTTTCCCTTTGTATTCCATTAGTAAGAGAGAACTTCCATTTGAACAGCTTCTTGCAAAGAACTGTATTTGAACTGCTTCTTGCAAAGAACAGCTAATTTGTGGAACAGACTGATCTTTACAATCTTAACCTCTTCAAGTCGAGAGTTAATCATTATCTTTTTTATATATCCTCATAATCTTCCCTTATTATGTTCATACAACCACCTCATTCAGTAACCATTTACCTTGAGTGCAAGTAGCCATTTAATAGGTATGAATAAAATTACTGATAAATGGTTTAGTTAGAATTTAGTGTTTTTGACATGCCCATAACTTTATTTTACCTGTATTGTTGTATGTAAATTTTTGTTCAGCATGGAGAAAGCAAACTTTTCCAAAAAGGTAAGGCAGTTCACGCATATTAAATGAATCTGTGTAGAGCCTTGATCCCCTATGTCCTGATAATTTATAAAAACACTCAGTCAGTTATGTGCCATGCATGATACACATTAAGGTGATCATGTATCTTTCAATGCATGACTAACAAAGCAGATTTTTTTCCCACAATAGGTTGCCATTTCTTTTTGCAGTAGACCAGATGCCATCCAAACCTATAGAAACCAGTCTGTCCTGCTATTTAACCATAACTGGGGTGGGAGGAGAGGAAGAGGATTCATACCTTTCCCAAGGGTATTTGTACTTAAAAGAATAAAGATTCAACTGGAAATCGAACTTGGCTCTCCAATTCCTCAATCTGAGCTGCTATCCATTACTCCACCATGCCTCCTAAAACATTACTAATGTATAAAAAGAAAGTCATATGTCAGGCATTCTGTGAATAACCAATTCACCACCACAGGAGAGGAAACATAATCACGTTAGTCAATCTATTTTACTATGCAATGTTTGACAACTAAGTTGGTGAATGTAGTTTTGGGATAATCGTTCATGTTCTAAATTTGCCTAATTGTGATAACAATTTCAAAAGAGAAAATCTGATGTATATATATGTTTTCAAAAATAAAAATAATAGAAGGGAAACCATTAAGGAAGATATGCAATGAAAGATGCAAATTGGGGAAACACTTGAATTAATAATAACTGGCAATATTTCAGCTAATAAACTGAAATAATGTTAACTTAAGACTGGTTAACATAACCTCAAATTTAGTCTGAAAAATTAAGAACTGATACCAACATCCCAAAAGACATGAACCAAATTTATCTAATATGTGTTAGGATGTTTCTTAAATAGATTAGGTAAAAACAGTAACTGTTATGTGGACGTTAAAAGTAACGAAAGCAAAAGTTACTGAAATTTCATTTGAAAGAATAAGTGATTGTATAGAAGTGATTGATTCAAAAAATGTTCTTCAAACTAAATCACATATTGTTAATGATAGTTGAAATAACAAATTAATGGTATCCACTCACAAAACATAGGGAACAATTTTTTAAATTAGCATTCATTAGACATTGAAGTTTGACAAATGAGAAAAAAATAATTTCTTAAGATGAAAATGGATAAATATTTTTTATTAAATAAAAACCTCCATTTTTAACAAAACCTTATTGAAACCAACAAAACCAATAAAAAAATAGGAAAGACACAACAGTTCAAAGTTTTACAATGAAATATACATGTGTTTGCATGAAACCATATATATATATATATATATATATATATATATATATATATATATATATATGTATATATGTATATATATATATGTGTGTGTGTGTGTGGAAAGAGAGAGAAGGAAATAGGAGGATCTACACACACATGTGTATGTTTGTGTACACATATGCATGTTTCCCACCAAAAAAAACTATTAAATAAAAGATGTCTTATAAACAGGAAAATGTCAAAAAAGTTAACAAAAACATTAAAAATAAAAGAATCCAATTCACCTCATTCTGTAAAGTACCTTTGCCCTTTTTCTTTTGTCAAGATGTTACCATGATTAAGGTTAGATTTGAGCATTCAATAACATTACCTGTCCATCAAACCATCAAATTCATCTGTCTTTAGTGATCTGTATGTTTGGTTCAGTTTATTTGTTTTATGGCATATCAGCCTCAATGGGTTATTTAATGCTAACAAGATTTTTAAGATAGGTTTACATGAATAGAATATGTCTTGTTTATAAGAAATCAGTTTGTAGATCAAGTTTCATTGATGTATTTTTGCAAAGAGGGTTTTTGTCGACAGTCAAATGTATCGGTGGTAATTTTTTTTTTTTTTTTTAAATATATTGCTGATATTTTTATTATAAAAATCTATTTTTATACTTTCATAATGTTTTGTTTTTACTTTTTTTATACTTTCATAATGTTTTATTTACTATTTTTATACATTCATAATGTTTTGTTTTTACTATTTGCCCATAGCTGGGACCCTAACAGATGCTACCACCCCAGGTCAGGGTGGATCTGGAAACAACAGCAATTAAGAAGTGGTCCCATGCTCCACAAAACCTCCTGATCAGTAGATGTAGTTTATCGTCATACCCAGGATAAATGATCAGAGTATTTGGATGAAGAAAAATCATAGTATTAAAAATGGTTCCTCTGAAGGTGGAAGAATATTCCAATATTCTTTTATTCTGGAGGTAAATGAAAGCAAGAAAACAATAGAAAGAAAAAAATGAATCAAATAAAAAAATATAAACATTTCTGGATCATTCAACTTATACAATTTGTTTTCCTTAACAATTGCTCTCTACAAAATAGTCTAAGGCAATAATAATTCTGCTCTCTATTAATCATTTAAGAGACCCCCTCTCTGACTTCCATCTCCAAGAGAATGACTTGTTACACCTTCTCAGACTAGCGTTCTTGGCTGACATGAAGTGGAAAAAAACTAGACTGAATCCAATGCTAGGTCAGCTGCTAAGAAAGTTGGTTCACTGTGTTGTGCCAGACAATTTTTCTCTTCAGAATCCATCTTACATATCTATAAGTCTACCATTCATCTATGCTTAGAATATTGCTGCCAAATATGGTCCAGTACTCCTGCTATTTATCTAGAGTTCGTTAATAAAATCTAAAGAAGAATCAGCAATATTATTCGTCCTGATCTGGTGACTCAGCTTCCGTCACTTTCCCACAGTTATAAGGTTGTCTCCCTGTGTCTTTTCTATAAATACTTTCATGGTGATTGTTTGGTTGATCTCTTCACTATAGTACCTAGATTTTTTTTTAATTTAAGCAAAGTACTAGACTGGCAAGGAGGTCTCATCAATTTACAGTTGAGTTGGATAGATATAACTGTAAACGTGTTTTTTTTTTCTTGCACTTCTCGCTTGTGGAACTGCCTTCTGGCTCCATGCTTTCCAGTCAACTTTAATCTTCATGTCAATTGTTATTTACTGTCCTCTTGATTACCCTACTGTTTTTCTTGCTCCTTAGTAATGTCTCTGTTTCTAATTCTTCCACACCTAATAATCCCCTGCGTTTTAATGGTTTTACTGCCTAGCTTCAATTAAAAGAGTTTTTGAAAAATTGAAGTAATGTTACTATTAAAACTACTAATTTGATAACAACTGAAAAAATATTACTACAAATCCTACTACTGCCAGTATTGTAGCACTTATCAGTGTGGAAAGTGGAATTAGGGACTTATCAACTCTTTGTGGGTTATTTAAAGTGGAAAGATAATTTGGACTATAAGAATATTTTTTTACAAGTGAATATTGTATTAACAATTTCTTGAGAAGGACAAATAATTTTTCTGATACAAATCCTACAATTTAACCAATAGCTGGGTAGAAGGTATGGATTCATACCTTTCTTGAGTGTATTTATATGTAAGTGAATGTAAGAAAACCAAATAAAAATTTAGATAGAACAGGGAAGTTGTGGCAAATATTGACCTCCATAATTCTACCAATTTAACATTCTAACATGATTCTTTACAGCAGAAAGTTCACTTAAATTTATGAGTGTCTGATGGGACAGCTAAAGTATGAATAACCAAAATTGACAAAATCTTATATTACCCACAATGGCAAATTAGGGAAACACTTGAATTAATAATAACTGGCAATATTTCAGCTAATAAACTGAAATAATGTTAACTTAAGACTGGTTAACATAACCTCAAATTTAGTCTGAAAAATTAAGAGCTGATACCAACATCCCAAAAGACATGAACCAAATTTATCTAATATGTGTTAGGATGTTTCTTAAATAGGTTAGGTAAAAACAGTAACTGTTATGTGGACGTTAAAAGTAAAGAAAGCAAAAGTTACTGAAATTTCATTTGAAAGAATAAGTGATTGTATAGAAGTGATTGATTCAAAAAATGTTCTTCAAACTAAATCACATATTGTTAATGATAGTTGAAATAACATAAATTGATGGTATCCACTCACAAAACATAGGGAACAATTTTTTAAATTAGCATTCATTAGACTGTTTCAAGTCACATTTGTTAGAATAGTAAAATATTGATGTTTTTTATTATTTTAGAATTGTGGTCCTGTTCATAATATAAATGGTCAAATCAATCACTGGATTGTTAAAGAGTTATCTATACATTGTTTTTATTTGTAAATATCAGGTTTGAAACTGTCCCTACATCATTGATAATGGCATGCTACTGATGTACCATTTTTCCAATTCAGAATGGTAAGCACTTATTAGTGACCTAAGCACAGTTGTAAATAAAACAAAAGGTAACTTTTTTTAAAGTCAGGGATCAGTTTCTCACAGTATTCATATGAACAGACCCTGCTTTTAAAGTGATAAAAATCAATATTTTCTATGCTTACAAATATCATGGCTTGAAGAAAGTCTATTGACTGCTAATCTCCAAAAATAATTCCCCCTACCAAATTTTCCCTATTTTTTGCAAGTGGATCGGTCAATTTAAGTACTGCTGAAAGAATCTTATAAATAATAGATCACTGATAAAATTTAAAGCAAGTAAAAAGAGAGACATTAAGAGTTTCAAGTTTATCTCTGGATACTGAAGATTTGTAATACCGATGCCTGTAGAAAAAGAGAAACATATTAAAAACCAAGAAGGAAAATTAGTTTTGAAGACAAAGTAACATGGCATGCCAAAAGCGTTTCGCTCTCTCCTATAAGAGAGTAATAATATTGGGAAAGAAACAAATTCAAGTAAGTAAAATTTTTAAAAAACAACAACTGAAGGATTATTGATAAAAATGTTGATTAAAGGGTAAGAATGATTTGCTAGTACTTTAAAAGTACTTATTTTATGAAAGTTATTTCTTCAGAATTAATTGGTTTGTTATTCATTAATTGTCCATCATGACAGGTTTCTTGAATTTGTAAAATATTCACTATTTGCATGTTTGAATGTGTGTAATATCATTTGTCATAAAATTGGCAATGTATTTTAGGGTATTAAAATTTCATTTTCTGTCTGGAGATATACAAAATCGCATATATATATATATATATATATATATATATATAGGCAGCATATCTTCATTCACGCATACTTCATTAAATAATATACATCTTATGTCTATTTTTATAATAATCCTTTCAAGTTTTCTTATTATTTTCTTGATGTTAAGTTGAAATTCATCAAAGCACCATATTGTTTATTAACCCAAGTACATTTGATCTTCTCTGAGGTCATCCTTAGGTGTATATTGCAAAGACAAACTTAATGTAACTGTAATCGTTGTGATGGTGATTTTTGTAAACATTTATGAACACACTCTGTTATAATTATTTTAAGATTAAACATTGTGATTACTATGCTTTGTAAACAAGCATTCCCAGTAAAAGGGGGTAGCCAGAGATTGTAAATTGCAACATGGTGCTAAATGTTAGTCAATGCAAATGCATTTTAAAACATTGCTACTGTGGGTGAATGTTTTCCAGGCATGTGATATCATGTTTTTACAGAGAAAAAAATGTTTCTGTATCAACTAATGATCCTACTGCATAATAAAACTAAAAAGAAGCAAAGGCATTTTGTTGAATTTTGCTTCAAATTTGATGAAAGAAAAAAAAATGGACTTGCCGTCTTTATTGAAAAAAGTATATCAGTAATGAGCACAATATGTGGAAAAATGAATTCATGATTAGATAAATCCTAAATGTTACATTTTGTCCTTGATTTTTATTAAAACTAAGACAAGCTTAAAAAATCTCAGAAGTAATTTGTAGTTTTCCTAATAGCTAACAAAATATATAGGATGTGAAATTTAGTTAACTGAAAATAATTTTCTGACTATTCATCTGTAAGTATATAGCTTTAAAAATACCTTTTCTAAATAAGCAGATAATTTTTGTTAATTATTCTTATTGTTATTAATTCTTCAAACATTTGTATAATATGCACATATGCTGACATTTTCATCATTTTCATTGAAAAACAATAGAAATCTGATACCAATTGCTACACATTGGTACAATTATTGTTTACAGTTATTCCTGGTTGATTTAATGAATTGCAGATTGTGCTTATCTCCTTTTTCATACGATGAAATCATGAAGGTAACATGACAGCCTGGGAGGGAATCGCAAACACTAGGTGCTATGTAGACCGATGTAGATATAGTGATTATTTTTTTTATATATTAATATATTTTTAATCAATTCACCCAAAACAAGGTAATAGTTCTACTAAGGGGCTACTGAGAGTGAAAGAGAATGAGAAGAATTTAGAAGGAATCAAAAACCCAATCCTAAACAGGAAAAATGGGATAAGCCTCTACTCCTGTTCAAATCCTGGGGAGAAGTGCGAACCGGATGATAGGTGAGCCTATCTTCTCCTATTATGGGGAAAAATAAATAGTAAATATAATTACAGAGTTTAAGCGGAGAAGATAGAATTAGTCTTTAAAAGGAACTGGAAATCCAGCCCTAGACAGGAAACAAGGGATAAACCTCTACTCTTGTTCAAAAGGCCAGGGAAATGTGTGAACTGAACAACGGGTGAACCTATCTACTATTAAATTATTATATCAGGGAAATTATAATAATCTTTCTTAGAGAGAAAATTACATGCTACTTTGATTAAAAATAAACATTAAACAATCAGAGAGAAAATGAGGATCAATTTATACTTCATCACTGAAACAAGGATTTTTTTTGGACAAGTATTTTCTTCTTTAGCCTTTGGCAACCATCACTTTGTTGATAGAAAGTATTATCAAAGAGTGACATATTCATTTCAATCCTTTGAGAAGTACCCAGTATTGAAACAATATATTTACATGAATGGAATAAAGTGTTAATTTTAAAATTGTATAGAAAGTTATTACATGTGACAATGACATGAACAGTTCCAGTCAGGGGAAAACCATAAACATTGTGCTCATCTTTATCATCATCATTTCCATGACCTGGTGTGGTCTAAGGGTCACTGCACTGTTACTATGTGAGAAAACGACATTATTTTTGCACCAACCTAATAACTAGTTTCCTTCCTACATCTGGGTTGAAAGCTGGAGATGTATTTTTTCATGCATATCATAGCTTGGGCAAGCTAACCCAGTGGAGTTTTCCAACTTGTAGGCTCACCTTGATTATGGATACCTGGCTTTTGATTCCATCATTTGAACCCACCACCCTGGCCACTGACAAGAATCTAGGAAGCCTTCCACGCAGTGATGGTGTTTCTATGAAATTTCTTAGGTATTTGGGCCAGTAAATGTTGTTAATACTGTTTATTATAAACAGAGCATGTACTTAAATATTTGTATCTATAAAAATAATGTATAAACAGAAAATATATTAAAATTATTGTCGGACTTAGTCCATTGCATAATATATATATATATATATATATATATATATATATATATATATAAATAAATTACCAAAAGGATAGAATCCAGGTAGAACTCAATGTCCAGAACAGAGTAAGAATATAATATAAAAGGCTCAAACACTAATATTCCATGGTAATAATTTATCAAATTGGAATCATAATTACGTAATTACGATCCAAACCATCAGACCTATAAATTAGTCTGATGATCTGGATCGTAATTCCAATTCCAATGTAATAAATTTTAACCATGGAATATTAGTTTTTGAGCCTTTTATATTATATATTTATATATTAGTTAGTGTTTTCTGCCATCTATTGCTATTAACTAATGGAATTTTCTATCTTGTTCCTCTGTGTATATAAGAAACAAATTTGCTCATTTGACTTCTAGTCTTCAAAGAATGATGATTTTTGCGACACAACTAATACCATCTTGATTCTTGTTATTTCAAGGAGAATCATAAGAGGAATGAAAATCATAAGCATTAAACATTTTCCTTCTTGAAAACTTTTAGTAGAACCAGTGTTGCCAGATTTACCAAAGAGAAGTACAGAACACACTGTTCAAATTTAAATTAAAAAGATTTCTAATTTACATATACCGTGTAACCCGGATATAAGAGAAACTCGGATTTAAGATAAACCCAGATATAAGAGAGATTTTATCTAGTCCCAAATTAGAGCCATACTTACCTAAACAAAATAGACCAAACCCGGATAAAAGAGAAACCCGTATATAAGAGACTTCGTCTCCGGTCCCAACAACTCTGTTATATCCAGGTTACACTGTACATAGATAAATGGAGGTACAATAATATTTTTTTCTGCATGGTACATATGCATATACAAAGGGTTGCTGAAAAGTTCTTAGCCTGTCCAAGAAGCTTCTTGATCATTAGATCAGAGCTTATGAAGTTGGTTGGGTCAAGAAATTTTTTTTTAACCTCTTGTACTAACAAATATAATTAGAAATCATTTGAATTTAAATTTCAAGATGGAGGTCTGAATTAGTATTTGGTGAATCTGCCAATACAATGCAGAATTAATAATATTTCTAAAGAGGGCAAATAAATATGGAACTTGAAAAGATAATTTGCCTTTCAGCAAGATCAGAATTAAGAAGAAGCTAAACTAAATTTTGTGCCTTACTATCTGCAGGAACCTTAAAAACTTCATGTCTTTTTTTTTAGTGAAACCTTTCAAAGTTTTGTTGTCATTCTAACAGGCTCACCTAGACTTTATATGGTTCCGGGCCTCACCAACTCTGCACTGACCTTCAGAAGTGAAATCACTTTTAACATGTGTAATATTGTACATGTTAAAGAAAAAGTATATGTTAGAATGTTTTTCTTTTATTTTTGTTGAGAAAACAAGTTCACAAAAAAGAAAAGAAAAAATGAGGTTGATGACATTTTACAGCTTAAAAGGGAAAGTAATTTTATTCATTTTTCTTTCATAAATTCGGGTAGCAATTATCCTGTTGACCTACACCCAGAAAAAAACAAAAAACAAAAACATATTGTATTCATATTTTTGTTTTTATTATTCCAGATGAAAATAAAAAGATATAAATTTGTTACAATACTGTGAAAATTTAAAAAAAAAATTAGTAAAATAAAAACAATGCTTAGAAGCATTTTTGTTGATATTAGAAATGAAGAATTAGAATAAAATAAAAAATAACAATTCATATATAGATATATATTTTTTAAAGATGACAAAAACAACAATTTCAGCATACAGAGCAGTTTGTAAGTAATTAGTTATAACAACAAAGTTGACAAAAAGGACAAAAGCTGTGATGACAGAAAAGATAAAATTTTGATGTGCATGAAAGTCAGACATCTTTTTTTGCTTTTATTTTTAAATTTTGAAAGCTTTTCAAAATTTGGTTAGGTATTACATGACAATAAATTTTAAATTTCATTATTTTTACTTTATAATCAAAGAATATAGAATGCAATATAAGCTGAAAATATTTATTTTTTTAAAATTTTTTTCTTAAAATGAAAATAGAAAAATGAATTACACCTCTCCATGCTGATATTATCAAAAAGTCACTGTCCTGATCAATTATGGTGAAATTTGAACCCAGGTCTTGTGGGTTGGAAAGCAAACTTTTTAACAACTTGGCCACTATTTATTTAACATTTTTTAACTAATTATGAAAAAAAAACTATAAATATTGAACTTATTCAATATAAGGATCTGTTTATCACTTTTTAAAAACTAAAATCCAAAAAGAACAGACTTCTGCTACCCAGTTCTATTAGCTACAGGAATTTGCTGTTTTTTCATGCATATTTATAAAAACAGATTTTCTTATTTGACTTCTAGTCTTCAAATACTGAGAACTAATGCTACAAATTTATCAGCACCTTCACTTTTCTTATTATTTTGAGGATAACTATAAAAAGACTAATTCTCAAGCATTAGCTATTTTCCTTGTTATGCACTTTTCATAGAATTCAGTCAGTTAAGTGCCATAGATGATAGACACTTGGGCAATCATGATCTTTTGATACATGACTGACTAGGCAGAAGATTTTCCCACAATAGGCTGCCATTTCTTTCTGTGGTAGACTGGTTGCCAGCCAAGGCTATAAGACTGTCCTGGGTAAGACAATAAACTCTATCTTATATCCAACATCCAAGACCTCTGATCAAGAGGTTCTGAAGAGCATGGAACCATCTCTTAATTGCTGGTGTTCCCAGGTCCACCTGACCCAGGGTGGTAGCACCTGTTAGGGTTCCAGCTATGAGCAAATAGTTAACACCTGAACTGGGGTCAAAGCACTATGAAAGTGTAAAAATAGGTTGTGATATCAGCAATACCTTTTTGTAAAAAATTATTACCAGCAATCCATTTTTGGAAAAAAACAAAAGTATTAGCAGCAATAGATTTTTGAAAAAAATATTACCAGCAATAAACATCTTGTTGGCATTAAATAACCGATTGAAGTTGATATGCTGTAAAACAAACCAAACTATAGGACCCAATCTGTCTGTCCTGCTATTTAATCCATAGCTGGTGGGAGAAGAGATGGATTTATACCTTTCCCAAGGGTATTCCTGCCTAAGTGACTCATTGATTTCTCATTTTGAGTCAATATAAATCACACTACAATGCATTTCCTTCATAGAAATAGGGTTGCTAAAAAAAGAGTACTGAATTGTTATGTAATATCAGTCCTCCTATAAGGCAGTGAATGTTAGACAATCTCTGCACAGATGAAGAAGAAACAGAAATGTGGTTCTATAGAAGGATACTGAGAATGACATGGACTGAACATGTGGGCAAAAAGAAAGTTTCAGAGATAGCATAGTTAAGATCAGAAAGAGAGAGTTGAAAGTTCTAGAGCACATAATGAGGAAAGAGGGCTTGGAAAATTTGATACTCATAGGACATATTGAAGGTAAGAGTAACAGAGGAAAACAGCATATAACCTACCTAACAATTTTGAGTAAATGAAGTAACAAAAAGAACAAATTTATTAAGAGCTCCAAAGGACAGGAAATTATGGAGAGCCATAATCACCAATGTCCTGAAGGAACACGGCACATAGGTGATTATTTGCCAAATAGAAATATAGGACACACTGTTCAAATTTAAATTTAAAATATTTCTAATTTGCATAAAGAAACAAAATCCTATTACTGCATGAGACAAATGTATGTATGAAGGGGTACTGAAAAGTTCTAAGTATGACCAGTTTTTCTTATGAACAAACATATTTTTAATGAGCTATTTCTTAGTATTTTGGTCATATGTTTTTTTATATAACTAAATAATAATAGATAAAGTAAATAAAAGCCAACGCACCAAAATTCAAACTAACAAAGATTATGTTAAAGCATTTCAGAGGGAATTATTTCTATCATCTCTCACATCAATTTCAGTTGGGATCATAGTGTTATTGTGAATTCCACAATCTTTTCATTGGCTGCATACTATGTACTTTACCAGGGCTAAACATAAGTTTAGACTTATTGCCAATCACAGCTAGAAAGTTCAGTATATTTTGTTATTTAACACATAAATGAGAGAAGAGATAGATTCAAGGGTGGATATACAAAAATGGATGTAATGAACTAAACTGGAATTTGAACTTAGCTTACTGAGCTGCTAACCATTGCAACAGATATACATGATTTTACATGAAGGCTTGTTTTCAAGAAAAAAAATTTGAAATTCTATTAAAATATTTTTTAACTTACTTTTTATTGTTGGTAAAGTTGGTTCAGTTAAAACAAATATTTTTTTACAGATAAACCTCACAATGAATGAAGAAAAACAAAAGTTCAATGCTGTTAATCAAACCAATACTTGCCCTGCACAAAAATGCATGAAAAGGCATGCTGATAAATGGTCTAGTTACAACTTCCAGTGAATAAAGATGTACAAAAGTCCCAAACCAATAAATTGTCCAACCACAGTCTCCACTGAGAGAAAAAGCATAAAACATGCCACAAAGTTGTTTTTCTCCAGTTATATACCAAGAACAGCCATTTGAAATTGTCTCATCATTGGTTAAAAGGTGGCCTTCTTTAAGACGTGTGTGGTCATAGCTCTCTACAACTTCCTATCCTTTGTAGCTTTTAGCCATGTTTGTATCTTTACTACCTCTCCTACTCCCTGTTCTGCCATTTGCACAAGGTCATTTGATTTTTGCCTCTGCCCTGTCATCTTCAATATATCCTGTGAATGTCAAGTCCTCATTACTCATTTGAAACTGACTTAATAAGGAAAAGAAAAAATATATGCTGGGGTTGCTAAAATCTATGTTAAGAATTAATCTTTTATTTTTCTATTTATCCTATAACATTTATTATAGTATATTGTTAGAATTGCTTTATGTTATTATTAGTTATGATGATTCCTTTACTATGACATATTGTTTTAAGAGTGTTTTTATTTAAAATGGATATATACTGTATGATCCTGAATGTAAAGGATTCTGAAATCAGTGCAGAAAGATTTTATTAGAAACAAATAAAAAGAGTCCTGAATTGATATATAATATCAATCCTCCTATACGGCAGTGAATTTTCTCACAGATAAAGAAAAGACTTGAAGTAACAGAAATGCCATGGACTGAACATGCAAGCAACAAGGAAGTTTTAAGGAAAATTAAAGTAAAAAAGACACTTATCTTAGAACAAAAAAAGTCGATTGAAATTCCTGGGACACATCATGAGGAAAGAAGATTTGGAGAATTTGACACATGACATATTGAAGAAAAGAAGGGAACAGTAACATCTAACAATCTTGTATAAATGAATAGTAGAACAGGGAATTGGAAAAATAGTAAGGGGACAAATATTGCTCAGATATACAAAGGATAGGACGCTGTAGAGGAGCATGACCACATGCACCAAGAAGAGACATGGCACATAAAAAACTAAGGAAAATTATTGTCTTAAAACTTCTACAAGAAATGGAAAAATACAAGAAAATGTATTTGATGTTTCTCTTTTCCCTTCTTACCTTCAATATATCCTGTGAGTGTCAAATTCTCCAAGCCCTCATTCCTTGTTTGAAACTGACTTAATAAGGAAAATATATATATATATATATATATATATATATCTATATGTGTTACTAAAATCAGTGTTAAGAATTAATCTTCTATTTTTATATTTATCATATAGCAATTATTACAGTATATTGTTATAACTGAAATTAGTTTAAATTTCAATGTAATAGATATTTACCTTTACAATATAATGATGACAGAATCAAAATTTATATTTTCTCTTAATATGATCTATTTTGGGGTTTTTTTTTTGTTGAAAATGTATGTAGTATAATGACTGAAATATTGTAAGAGAACATGAGTAGCATCTCTCTTATCTTACAACATGAAATGGTAAAATAAATTGTAGTATAAAGCACACAGTTTAATTTAAGCTAAAATAAAATAATACTTGCAATCAGCAAATTTGAAACCATTTTCTTAGGTACAAAACTTAATTTAAACAAAGGACAATTTTGGGGGCTTTTAAATATTTCCATAGTCACTGACAATAAATTTTACAATTATACCACTGAATTAAATTCCTGATTCTTATCATGTTCTAACTTTATAAGTCAGATCAGACCAAAATGGAGCATTGCTGTCATTGCTAGAGATGCCCAATCTTTATTTTCCAGCCGTGACACAGTTCAGAAGCATTTATGTAGATATGTGGGCAATAAGTCAACTTTAACTCTTTAACCTGTTTCCCTCAGATGAAACATTGCAAGCCTATTGCTAATCTATTTCCATGGCAAATGTTCAGATTCCTTAGTTCTACCAATTTAGACCTTTACAGCTAAAACCCTCTATGCTATGTACACAGAATAAGATCTTCATTCCCTTCATATTCTGTTAATTAAGAGAAAGTTCCATTCTTCTTCCATAGAAGTGCTACTTTGTGAAACAAATCCTTAATCAATCTTAGCTTCTTCAATTCTTGGCCCAAGCATTATCTATCCTACATATCCTCATAGTCTGTTCTTTCTTCCTCATTTTATTCCCAAACACAAGCACATGGTGTAAACATCTATCTTGAGTGACTCTTGTGCCTTCTTAAATTTTCAGTGATATCTTTCTATTAAGCCAAAAGAATCTAACGTATATTCAAAATGGTTGTTTATAACTTTTACCGAAAGGCATATCAAATAGGACAGAAAATAGACCTTGCTAACCAAGCAAGTTCATTCAGTGCATTAATGGTATTGATTAGGGCAAAAATCTATCACCTGCTTGACATGAGAGACATTTCACAGGGAAAGGTGTCTCAATGTGAAAACTAACCACTGTGAGAGTGTTATAAAGATATCAAACTGGTTTCAAAATGTAAAGGATTAATTGTACTAATTCATTATGGCAAGAAAGATAACATGATCTTTTAAACATTTTTGTATTCATACAATATTTCATTTTTCTGGATCAGGTCCTATTGAAAAAGTTTGATGTCCAAGAGTCACTGATTCTTCTTAGTCATCAATAGGACAATGCAACCACTTGCAATTATGATTGTCAATGACAATCTATATAAAACTTGGTTTTTGATTTTTGGATCTTCCTTTTTTCTTACAGTTCTTTCAGATTTTGGACAAAAGATGATACTTGTAAACCTCTCCTCACCCAGTACAAGATAGAACTATATTTTCACAGTTCTTGTTTGGAAAAGGGCTGTATATCAAAACAAGTTTATGAAACAGTCATCCATGACACCAGTTGGTATGAAATCATTTTTGAAAAAACAGTGTAAAAAAATTCTTTATAGGCCATTGATTGTCAACTTAGGATTGTTGAAATGCAATTCAAATAAATTTACTTTTTTTGCTGAGTTATCACGAGATACAAAATTTTTGTTGGAGTCAACATGAAAAGTTGAATGAAGGCAGATTTTTCTTCAGTAAAATCACCTGACAGTCTATGACAGTATAGATTGACAGTAGGTTCCAAATGAAATTGGATGCTCACATTGCTTCTTATATTGACAACTTCCTGCTTGCTTTATTATTAATTACAGGTTTTATAAAAATATCCAGTACTATTTATAGGCTTATAAAAATCTGGTATTAATTGTAGGTTATATAGTATAAGTTACATAGGTATAGATGCAAGAATATGAAAAAACTTTTCTGTCTCCCTAGCCACCAAGCTTCCAAAGCCTCAATTCTATGAAGCAATCATAGGATGTGTAGAACCAAAATATTTTCTCTACAAAACCACTTTCACACTGCAGTAATTATAGAGAAACTATCATGTTTGTTGCCTATTGTGGCATGTAGTGTCTTCCTTATTTTACTCAATTCAGCAGTAGCAGCAACATAAGTAATCAGCAGGGTACAACCGGAAGTCCCAACACTCATAAAAATGCTGAGCCCTATTCAGCCTCTTTATCTACTTTTTCCCTGCAGCAACTTCTACACTCAAGGCCAGCTCTTTTCCACTCTCCCTCTTCAGTGGCCGCTGCCTTTAAAGCTTGAAGGACAACTCACAAGTCTTGCTGCAGAAGATATGTTGCCTATCCTGGCAGCTTGACCTCAGATTTCTCATTCCTCATTGGAACAAGTGGAGATATCTCTCCTTATGAAACATCTACTCAAGGGAAGTACTTTGTTAACTATAAAACCCAACTCTTTTTCCAATAAAACACCACTATTTTGCACAAAGCACCAATAAAAGCTGTTAAACAGTTATTTCTAGCCTTGAGTTTATTCATCCTACTCTATACACTATTGAGAACACACAGATATGCACACACAGACATACACACTTGCAACTGGGAAAATGCCTACAATTAAAAGACCTGTTATGTCCTGGCACCAGTTCCCAATGAAACCCTTGTAGAGATCATATAGAGAAGATATCTTGTTGGGTAGGAGCAGTAGTGGTATCCTACCAGTTTGCACAAAATGATTCTTAAAATTATAAAATAGGGTTCCTATTTTGACTGATTTTAATACTGTTTAAATAAATTCATTCAGGAATAAAAGTTCAGATATTATTTTCCAAACAACCTAATAATTTATCAAAATACAAAAAATTTGGCATATTTATTGTTCTGCATTGTTTTATCAGATGATTCTTAAGAACACCAGAGCATTGGATATAATATAATATTTAGGTACAGCATTGCTCTTATCCACAGAGGTTGTATAACAAGACCTTATACATACAAGTAGTTGCTGAAAAGTTCTCAGCCCAACCCACTTCTCAAGATATGACCAAATTACAGAACATGAGAATTTGTTTCAGAATCCTTTCTTGGCTTTCTCTGCAGTGCTTTAAGAAACTATTCTTCACGAAGAAATCTAATACAATGAGATTAGACCAAAGTTGGTTCATTCTACGAACTACTTTATATTTCTTACAAACTTAGCTTTTTAAACTTAGTTTTAAAATCTAAGTTTTAGTTTCTGATACACATGTATTTAAATGTGATTTTAATAAATATAAGTTCTTTTTTGTTGATTTTTTTTTAAACAGAAATTACTTGGATAAAAAAAAAGAAACCCTTTTAGCCATGATTGGCTATAAAGATAAAATATAAACTTTTCTGATTTTTATTTTATACTTAGAATGTTTTATCCTTGGAAAATAGTTATTTTATTATTTATAATTATCAGAAGGAAGCTGAACTGATATTTCAAATGAGAATCATTAATGTAATTATCATATTACTGATAATATCATTATAATGTATGCCTTTGATTTTTTTTATTGCCTCTTATGGTATTAAAATTTAATCTCCACTGCAATTATGATAATTATTGCTTTTTTTGTGATTATCAGCATCACTTTTGTTCAAATTTTTGTAATTTTTTTTATTCTATCCAATAAAATATTTTTGTTTTTTTGATATGCATTTTTAGATCAGTATTTACACTACTCCATCCTAATGCTCAAGCTGTACTGCTCATTGGATACTAAAGAGTGCTGGATTTAACCATAGGCTTAGCAGGTTGAAATCTAGGGCCTCAAAATATAGGGTGCCTCCAACCAAGGGTTATAATATTTTTGACATTGTCATAAGCTTTTCTTACACATGCTGTCATAATGCATTGTAGACTCTAAATAACCCTTCAGTAATTTTAATCACCTGCCATCATGCTTAGCTTTACTCAAATTGTTTAATTTAACATGCTTCCATTTTCCTCTGTGAGAATGGGGGATTTGGAGAGGGTCTTACAAGTGGAATAGCCTAGAACATCTCTTCATCTAAATCCAGCCCTGATACCATACAATATTTAGGTAAAATATTTCTATATTATACACAGAAGATGGATTACAAGACCTGCAGATTGATTTGTTTGTTTCCTATGGCCTATTAACTCTTTGCAAGTTATTTCAAACCTGAAGATATTTTCAAATTGTAAGAAGTCTTTTTGGAGATAACAATGATTTTAGTGATACAAATCTTACTAATTAACATAAAGCTGGGGTGGAGAGAAGAGGTGGATTCATTTTTGGGGGGCGGGTTTACAGCAAGATTCACTCTTTACATGGCCCTGGGACCACTTGAGGTAGAGGGTTGCATTTGAGGGCTATTTGTGTGTATAGGAATAGAAGATAACAGTTAACCCTGGCCTTGTACAGGTCAAGATTGTAGTGATCAGGGAAACACCCTGTTGGGAGTCAGTTTCACAAGGCAGTGGTTTACAGGAAATAGCTGCTTGAGTGGAACTTCTCACCGATGGAGGGAATGTGAATTGTCTGCTACTATGTAAGTGGCATGGCATGTTCTTGCTGTGAAGATCTGCCTCAGCAGAAACAGAGAATGTAGTTTGTCCAAGCACTTACCGTGACATTAGCAGTAGAGCAGTGAGAGGCTTGCCACATCCCACCAGTGGGAGAGAGGTTGATAGGGTGGCAGATAATTTGTCATCCACAAGGCTGGAGAGTGAGGTTTGGGCACCCACCCAAATATGATAACAGTACGCCTGATCTGGCTCTTGTAAAGGTAAAGGATACCAGGAGGTGTCAGGTACTTACTGGAGTAGTACAGAGAGCCAACCATTTTACCTGCATTCTTAGCAATGGACCATATGTACGAGTTCCACTTCAGGTTGGGTGTGAGTTTGAGGCTGAACAGTATTTCAAGACATGGTGCTTCCCTCAGAGGACCTCCATTCATCCTGATTGGTGGTAGTTCAGGGTCAGATCAATGATGATGGAATGTAAATATTTTGGTCTTTGTGGCATTGAATGTAACCAGCCATTGGGTTGTTTGTGCAAGATCGGAAGAGAGATCAGTTGCCAATCTCTGACCATTAAGAGTTTCAGAGGTGCACCCTTATATAGTCATATCATCTTTATAGATGTTTACAAATAAGCTGAGTATATTCTTAGGCAGATCATTTATGAAGATCAAAAAGAGGGTTGGTATGAGGAGTGACCCCTGGGGGACGCCTGCATTGACCTCTATGACTTCAGCAGACTGGCAATTCATGGACCAACATGCTAGGAAGTATTTTATGATCGAGAAGACCCTTCTAGAGAGCTTGTGTAGCAGGCCTTTGTGTCACATCTTGTTGAAATCTTTGAGATATTTAGTGCTATGGTCCTCAAGGTGTGTTTGTTGTCAAGAGCTTCACTGATTCTCTGAGTAATGGTAGTTAAGATGTCGGCTGTGAATCAGGCAGACCAAAACCCATACTGCTTGTTGCCGAAGAGGTTTTTTTCTAGGTGCTCAATGACCCTCATTGATTATGGCCTCAATAAGCTTACTGAGGAGACTAATTGGTCTGTACTGGGAGCGGGAAGATTGTACACCTGTGTTCTTGAAAACCAGGCATACACTTGACACTTTCTACAGGCTTAGGAAGGACTTCTTCCTTCAAGCAGCAGTTGAATAACTTTGCTAGGATTGGGGATAATTCCAAGTTAATATTCTTAAGGAAAACCAGTGGAATTTTGTCTGGACCAGTGGCTTTCTTAGGGTCAAGGTCTTTGATAAGTCTGGAGACTTCTCATGCTGTGATGGTTGGTAATATTACTGAGATTGTGCTTGGTGAGAAGTGGGTACTTGCTAAGCCTAGAAAAAAAAAACACTATATAAAATTCACTATTTTTTATCTATAATGTTGAATAAGTTAAAATTATTAAACTTTTTAACAAGAAAAATCTCAAGTCGATGTTAAAAATTATTACAAAAAATTGATTTAAGATGGAATAATCTATTACAACATGTCTCTAATTTGCATTTAGATACATTAAATTTATTTTCAATTTTCTAGTTGAATTGTTTACCTATATTGCATATGAATCATTATTGTAAATAATTAGGTTACAATAAAATTTGTATTCTATATGAATACTGCCTTATGAAAACTGAGATGTAGTAGAGTAGGGGGGTCCCATATCATAGATTCAGTGGGTGGGGGTGCTTTCTGGCCCTGACCTAATGTATAACAAGCCACATCATGGTAATTTTACTTTGTTTAATTTTCCCAACCTGCTATTTTCATTTGATTTTCAGCAATGATCAAACTTCTCATTCTAATGTAAGATTTCTTCAGAAGAAGCAACCTTAAGGAGAACAAATTTGTCCAGCACAAATTTGTTTCATTTCATCAGCCATCTTTACTCAGTTTCTCTTTTCAGAGTCATTCTTTGCTGGTTAACCAATTAAAAAATTTCTTTGATGGCATCAGGACTAAAAATACCATGTTATAAGAATCTCTAAAAAGCACAAAGGCAAGAAACTGCTTTGTAAAAGAAAAAAAAAAAATTAGATGATTGATTATGTGACATTATTATCTCCCCTTTACTTTACTGACTTGACAATTTTTTTCTTCTTTTCTGCACTTCTCTAATGTTCCCATTATTTTATCATTTTTTATCAGAACTGTTTTTCTTAATTTCTTTACATTTGCATGCCAAAGTCTCAAGAGAAAAGCAGATTTTCTTTGCTTTGGATTAAGAAGAAAGCAATTTTGTTGGTTATATTCTGTTCAACCATTTTTTCCTGGCATGTTACACATGTAATTCTTCCAAAGGAAAAGGACAATTGTGACAAAAGTATGAAGAAAATAATAATAAAATAATACTAGATACGACATACATTATTATATTACAGCTAATAGTAAGACTAATAATTATGTTACTGCGATAAAAGAAAAGGATAAAATCTTTATATGTAGAAACACTTAAAAGAATAATTGAAAGAACAGAGCACAAAATTACACACACGCACATATTTCTCTGATTGTTCCTGTAAACCTGAGAATAAATAACTGAATTCTTCATTCATCTATTCACTATTAACACTATTTTTTAATATTGATCATTTTATTCACAAAATATGCTCGCCTTAAATGCATTATCCTCCAGTAAACTGTTTTTTTTTTCTTCAGTGTCAACTATCTTTGTTATTATAACTTATATATACTAATTCCCCAACATATGACAGCTATGACTTATGAGGATTCATGGTTATAATGCAATCTCTATTAATCTTTTTTTTGACATACCATTTACCTTGTACATACGATGCAAATGGTGCAGGAGAAGAATACATTATATTTATGTTCTTTATGTATTTTTTTATTCCTAATTATGTTAACATATGTCATTGAAATGTGTTGCTATGTCTTAGATTATTACTTTATTATTACATTAGCATAGGTGAGTGATTTAAATGCTTATTCATGGAAAATCACAGTTACATTCCGACTTTTTTTTTTTTTTTTTTTTTTTTAAGCATTTAACCCCTAGCAAGGTGGGAAGCCACTAGCATGCAAAGGGTCATAGAGGATTTGGAGCAAGAGCAGATAGGAATGATAGAGGAAGGGATGAGGAGAAGAATAGTGGATAGGTCAAGGCAACTGAAGATGTCAATTGATATTACATTTGAATAGTTGGAGAGTATAGCTATCAGGGAAACAGGAATAGGGAATAGAGTTCCACAGGCGAGAGGTGCAAGATATGAAGCTATTGGAGTAGAAGAGGCAGCTACATTTAACGGTTTCAACAATGAAAGGGTGAGAGTGGGATGCTAGCCTCGTAGGACACTTGAATTCACAAAGTCTGGGAGCCAGCGAAAGCAGCTCATCGGAGCAATTATCATGAAAGTATTTGTTAAAAAAACAGAGAAAGGTGACGGTGAGTCTGTGAGAGAGCGACAGCAGATGAGATGCCAGATCAGGGCCAATTATATTACATATCCGTCTCTGGATCTTATCAAGAACTCCGAGGCAAGTAGGGGCTCCAGACCATATATGGCAGCAATACTCCATGCAAGGGTGAATGGTTGATTTGTAGATTTGAAGGATCGATTCCAAGGAGAAAATTTCCTGGCATGACAGGACTCAATGTATTTGTTCCATCTCAGGTCAGTAGACAAGGTGAGACCAAGCAGCCACAGAGAGGTGCTCTCATTAATTCTCTGTGGTTAATAGAGAGTAGTTTTGTTTTGGAGGCATTAAAGTTAATCAGCCAATTACTGCCCTAGTTCACAACCAATTAGAGGTCCTTTTCGAGACAAACGGCCAGGTTAGTTTTGTCAGTGAAACTAGATTTGTTTTTGAGGCAGGAGTAAATTGTAGTGTCCGGAAGATCGTTGATGAAGATAACAGACAGAAATGATTGTATTGTATCAAACATTATTTATATTATTTGGACTATTGTCCTCATCTTTGTCGCCATATTTATCACAACGTTTCGGCTGTTGTATGCTCGGGCCTTCTTCAGGTGGTTGGAATTTCGAACTGAACCCTTTATTTCGCTCACTGGGGTAGACTGTTCTAGTTCCATGTGCCATGTTTGATGGATGTCAGTTATCAGTTATTTCCTGCTAATTTCCCTCTGAAAGTTCTCCACTACCTTAACCGGGTATTGAACTCACACTCTTTGGGTCCTGTGACTGGATCTAACCAACACCTTTATCCACTGTGCCATGTGTCCTTGAGGACATCTGGAATTTATAAACCTAATAACTTCAGCAACCATTTTTACCAGTGCTCATATAGCATTGATAACAACAAAGTTGCAATATGAGCTCTGGTAAAAACATGAAATGATAACAGCAAAATTGCAATATGATAGTGGATAAAGGCATTGTTTAGTTCCAGTGACAGGACCCAAAGAGTGTGAGTTCAATACCCAGTTAAGGCAGTGGAGAACTTTCAGAGGGAAAATTAGCAGGAGATAACTGATAACTGGCATCCATCAAACATGGCACGTGGAACTCGAACAGTCTACCCCAGTGAGCGAAATAAAGGGTTCAGTTCGAAATTCCAACCACCTGAAGAAGGCCGGAGCATACAACAGCCGAAACGTTGTGATAAATATGGCGACAAAGATGAGGACAATAGTCCGAATAATGTAAATAGTGTACATAATACCTCATCTCAGAAATATAGACAGACTCTTAAGTCAAACAATCGACCTGTAATACCATAACCCTTGAGCATGCCAAACCCTATCAAACACTTTGGAGATGTCTTGGCATAAGCTTGGTAGATAATTTCAGCTGATGGCTGTAAGCACATCAGCTGTAGATCAGGCAAAGCCTGTCTGAGAGCAGATTATGGGTTGTAAGGTGGTTAACCACGGCGTTGATTAAAGCTTCAAAGACTTTGCTGAAGAGGGGAAGGAGACTGATAGGATGGTAATTAGAAGGGTTAGAGGGGTCACTGGAGTTCTTAAAGAGAGAAACAATCAATGAGGACTTCCAGCTGTCTGGAAAACAAGATTCCCAGAGGCAGTAGTTGTATAATTTGGAGAGGGCAGGCGCCAGTTCAGGCACACATTTCTTCAAGACAATAGCTGGTATCCCATCTCCACCACTAGCCTTGTGGCGGTCTAAATTAGAGATAATGCCCAATACCAATGACGGGGTTATGTGCAAGATAGAAGTTGGGTATGGGTATACTGGAAGAGTTGAGCGTTGAATTGAAAGAAAATTTCCATGCAAAGGATTCAGCCTTGTTGGCAGAGGCAGTGAGGACCTCAAACTGGTTGAACAAAGGAGGTATAGAGGGTTTGCTACTGTTAGTATGCTCTTGCAGAGAAGCCAGTAATCCTTGGAGCCGAATTTTTGAGAAGCAATATGTACCTTCATTCAAGCAGCAAATAGTGACTTAGCTTCGTTGAGGACACGCTTACACTCGTTACGGGCAGCGGCAAAGAGACGTCTATTGCAATCGGGCATATCACTATGATATAGGTGGAAGAAGTGGTTCCTATAGGCAATGGCGGCTGAGCAAGCAGCAGAAAACCAGGGGGAGGAGCGTGATTTGATCTTAAATTTCCTTGAGGGGATGAAAGTATCAATTCCAGCTTTGACCTACGAGGAGACCTTAGAAGCACATTCTTGAACGGGGAGTGTAAAAACAACATCCCAGGGGACAACACAGAGGAAATCATGGAATGAGTCCCAGTCAGCTCGTTGATAGCAGAACAAGGTTCTAGAGGTAGGAGGTTCTTTGCATGGTGCAGTTGAAGGAGATGTTGACCGACACTACAGCGTGATCGGAGTTACCGAGAGGGCAGAGCTGTGAGGCACTACAAGACTCGGGAATGCAGGTAAAACACAGATCCAGAAGAGAGGCCTTACTATCCCGGTTGTAGGCAAAACGCGTGGGAAGTCAACTATCTGTGTGAGGGATTGAGAGACTGAAAAATTAAGTATCTGAATGCGTTTTGCATTACAACACATCATAGAATTGGAACTCTGTCATAAGTCAGTGACCCACTGCATATATATATATATATATATATATATATATATATATATATATATATACACACATACACAGAATTTTACTATCTGGATATGCCTATTTGATAGAAACCATGATAACAGGAATGTTGGTTTTCTAAATATGTCTTAAATTGCTCTACATTTCAATTTTTTTTTAAAAATTGTATTCAGTTCTTTTTCATTAATTTAACCATTTTTTGACAAATATTGCTTTTGTCAAAAGTTTCAATTTTTTTATTTTATATATATATATATAATATAAGGAAGGGATTATAGTTGTTCCAATGAGAGTAAAATGTATATTTAAAAGAGAAAAGAGAAGCTGCAAACGTTTTTGGTTATAATGTTGTTTTTTAAAAATATATATTATACTTTATTGTTCATAATTTTTGTTACATGTGTTTTGGGTTTTGTGATCTTCATCTGATGAAGAATGGCTATTTCCACTTATTTAAAGGATTCATTTTTTTCCTAATGTTTAACCATTGTCTTTTGAGTGTGGTAGTAATCCAAGTTCTTCTTGGACTGGTGGAGAAAATGTTCTTCTGTATAAGGGATAATAAAACAATTAAGACTGCTCAGAGAAAGTGGGGAAGGAAGGAGGTATTTGTGTAGCCCAACATATGATAACATTTTGGAATCAGACCATCCACATGAGCAAATTAAAAACATGCCGGGCTGGATCCAGACCCACAATCCTGAAATTTTGGATTCCCAAGTTTTCATTATCACAATTGTTTTTGGTGATTTTTTGCAACAAATCTTTTTGTACAGCTTGGAAATAAAGTTGGGAATAATCAAAATTAATTGCAAAATCCAGTGAAAATCACCCATAGAATAAAAATAATTGTTTGTTTGGAAATTAAGGACCTACGCACATCAAATTGTCTTTGAATTAAGTGATATCAAAAATATTTATTGTTGAAATTTTAAAAGGTAAGCTTAAATATTAATATAATACTGAAATGCAACAATTAATTTTGAGTTCTTCTGTAGTTTATGGTTGCCTATCACATCTAATCCTCTCTACCTATTATGATGTAGGCCCAATTAAGAGCCCTCCACAGGAGCTGGCTTAAATATGGCAGTTTTTAAGGAAATACATACACACATATATATGTAAAATTGATTCTATCACTAACACTGTTATCAATTCCTGGCCACTAATAATTCGTTTTGTTATTTTTTACTAATTAGCAAAACATTTCTACTGTAAAATTGTGCACTTTTTTCCCTCTAGCACAATAATAAGAAATGCATTTAAGATGTGCATATAATAGCTCTATTCTATCAGTAATGTTTTCATAAATTCTTAATCACTAGAGTTTCCTTTCTTTCTGATTTTCAATGCACAATAAACAGAAAACTGAAACTTTCTAAAACAAATTTTACATTAAAAAAATGACAAAAAGTTTAAATTATCAAATTCTGTTTTTAAATAATAATTTTACTGTAATGATTTTTAGTTCTTCCCTGCTTGATTTGATTGTATAATGTGATAATTACATAATATAATAGCATTTTCTATTTCTTTTAAGCATAAGTTAATTAAAGGCATACAAGGAGCCAAGATAAAGAAGGATAATGTAATGTAATGATGTAAAAATAGTTTAGAAAGCAAATTTAAGCATTCTCAGAGGTTCTGATTAAGATAGAAATATTAAAATTCTTAAATTATTAATACAATATCATATCTGTTCACGCAATCAGTGTATTACCTCAGTTTTGATGCAACCTATAGCTATACATTTTTAACTGTCATACAAGCCAGACCTCAATCTACCTATTTGACATCTGTGCAAGGTTGATATGTCCTAAAATAAAACAAACCAATTTAAAAGGACTAAGTTTCTTAATATTTGCTTATTAAATCCTACATGTAATTAGTTACATTGTTAGTTTTTTAATTTTTAGATAATTGATATATATATATATATATATATATATATATATATATATATATATATATATATATATATATATATAAATCTATAATTCTCAAAATGTATGTATGTATGTATGTATGTATGTATGTGTGATTGAATGTTGTTTATGCATTTCCACAGTTTTCATCTGATTTTGATGAAATTTTTTGTTTGATAGATAATTTTTCAATGCCGGTTTTGAGTTCAAATTTTTGGCGACAATGGCCCTCCACTACTTCCAGCCCATTATAACTCTCAGCAATGTTTTACTATTTACTATCTGTTCTTGGATATATATCTTTCATAAAAACTTTAATAAAAAATAAATAGTTTAAATTATTACAATAATATTTATTATTATACAATTCCCTTTTCAGGGCTACCCCCATTCAAATTGTTAACCTCCCATTTGGGGATGTGTCTCAATTGCCCCCAAATGTTGTTACTAATATTGATTTTTGGGTGGGATGACTTTAAACTTAAACTGCTCCAATTGAATGGTAAAAATTCCCAGTAATGAAAGACCCAGTCGAAGACAGATTATACTGCTAGTATTATAAAAAATTCAGAATTTAGTCATTATTGTTATTCCATGTGTTATTCAAACTAATGTCCTCATCACTGCTTTATATCTACATTATGGCTGATGTCCTTTTTGGCCTTTCAATTATTATTATTATTTTACAAATTGTCTAACTGAATATTCTTAACTCTTTTGTCATTTTTTTCTCTGAGTGTTTTGAGCTTTGTTCTGACTTCATGTTAATTGAAATGTGTTATTATTGGCATTACAAAAATAATCATCAAAATGAAAGAAAGTTTTCATTTATTTGTTTAATAAACATGATAAGTAAGAATGTTTTTGAATGATAGCTTCAGATTAAAATAAGATGGTGCAGATGATTGAAGACAGTATACATCCCAGTTGCAATGTCAGGATTACGTTAAAAAGAGCTTCAAATCTTTAATGAGCTTCATTTCAATAAGACTTAATTTTACTGGATTATTCACTAAAAATATATTTTAATTGGTTCTTTTTGGAAGGTTTTCAAAGCAGTAGATTTTTTAGAATGAACTGCCCATGCTTAATTCCCAAATTTACTGTAACCTTAAACTTAATAGCTCTGTTATAGTGATTTTCCAAGCATAGCTCAGATGTGGTACAAGGCCGAAAGTACTCACTACTCTGTCGTAATTGTTCTAGCAAGATAAGCTTGCTAACCATTACGCTGCCTCAAGGTGCCCAAAATTGATTTTCTAAGCATAGCTTAGATGTGACACAAGGCCGAAAGTGTGGGGCACCCAGTGAGGATTGAACCCACTATTCAGTCATAACTGCTTTAGCAAGACAAGCTTGCTAACTATTACATCACGCCGGGGTGCCCTAAATAATAATAGCTGTGTTATATTACATTGAGCACTATTTTATTAACACCAGCAATGTGCAATGTGTATATATATATATATATATATATATATATATATATATATATATATGTGCGTGTGCATTATAGCCTTCATTTGACAGTCAACAGTATTCTGGATAAATACTCTCCAGTGGGATCATCCATAGTTGTTGAAATATTTTGTGTTTTTGTTTTACAGACATAGTATATGCATCCCATATTTAACCATCTCTATACAGTGCCAGGGGTGGGGCTAGGTTTTGATTTCAGACTTGTCCTATTCCTATACTGGTTGCCAACCACAGAGAGACAAATCTGATGAGGTGCAAACATACATGATAATGTCTGTCTACTCAATTTTTAGCCTAACCACTTTCTTAAATTAACTCTTGCTTCACTCATATATAACAACAGTAAAATTTTAAATGGAATGGAACATTGTTTCTTGACATTTGCTATGATATTTCATATTATTTTACTTTGTTTGGTCAGTTCCTGATGGATCAATCTGACACATCTGTGGAAGGTGACGGGATTTCTTTACAGTCACGTTAATCAGGCATCCGTGATTTGTCAATTTCACTTGAGCTGAAACCCTGCAGGGTAATATGTTATGCAATATCTTATTTTGCAGAACTGAAGCTATAGTTTGTTGATTTGACACCAGAGTACAATGTCATTTTCTCTCTTGCAGTCAGTCTAGTACTGGTAAAATCCATAATGTCATATAGTGTCTATATCTAAAATATTGATTTTTATTTTCAATATTCCCAGGTACTGAAAGTAAATCCAGATGGGATTTTAAAATCAATAATATATTTAATATTATGTTGGGCTGAAATCCTAACTAGATGAATATCATGGATTTTCTAGCAAAGGAGGTTTTTTTTGTTTGATTTTAGGCATTTTATTTGTTGGAGTGAGAGGATCTTTTAATATGTTTACAGAATTTCATCATTTTGGCATTTCTATGGTGACATAAAACTTCAGATATCTAGATAATGGTAATGGTTGACCTTTGAACCATTTTTTTTTATCTAGGATTAAATATAAACATCAGATAGAGAAACAGAAAGTGAATTCAGCGTGTCAAGTTCAATTCTCACTTCTGTTTTATTCATTTCACACTAATGTCAATGGAAAAGGCCAAAATTCATCTTTCACAAGCGATGGGTTGAATCTTTTGCCTTGAGGTGGTAACCAGACTACAAGAAGAAAAACACTGAATTCAAAACCAGGATTGGCTCTGCCAGACTATCTTGCCCAAGATACATCACTGCTGCCATGGGTGCAGTACATGTGGTGCCTTTATGATCCTAATAAGTTACAGGATTTGGAAGAAGATGCTAAACATCAGAAAGACTGGAAATACAAGAGTCACTCTGAAAGCAATGCTTTCTATTTTACTGTGTTGGCAAAATTGTTTCCAGCAAATACAGAAAGATGTATAACTGAATACCTCTTTACAGGTAAAAAAAATTGCAACTTGGCAAGTTTCTCACTGTTCTAGTGTTACTTCCATGGAAAGTACTCGGACAAACTACATTTCTTGGTCTTGTCTAACCTTCACTGCTTGGACCTGCTATGCCACTTACATAATAGCAAACCACCCACATTCCCTCTATATTCCATCAGCAAGAAATTCCACTCGAACAGCTTCTTTCGGCAAACCACTGCCCTGTGGAACACACTCCCAAGAGGATGTTTTCCCAATCACTACATTCTTAACCTGTTCATGCCTAGAGTAGAGTCAACCATTATCTTCTCTTCATATCTATATAATCTACCTCTTAACGTAAGCCACTACCTTGTGTGGCCCCCAGTCCTTGTACAGGGTGAACCTTACTGTAAACAAATAAATTACTGACAACCATTTCAATGATGAACACAAGGTAAAATAAACGCCTTCAGGTAATTTGCTATTTAATCTGAATGTCTCTTATTGATTGATTGATTGATGCTTAATAACACCATACTTGCTAAATGTCACAGTTCACAATTTGAATACACCAATCATTTTTGCCTTCATCAGCAGTCAACAAAAGAACAAAACATTACAAGTAACCTGTCATGCTTGTGCTCACCAAATTATTTTATTTCAATTGATAACTTTATTAGCTGGATGAGCAATTTACTTCACCCTCACTCTTTTTAGTCCAACCTAAACTAGTAACCCTTTTGTTATATTTTTCTAAGTAAATACTACACCTTTAGCACTCTGTAGGTGACTATTTTTATCAAGCAAAATGTTAGTCCTGCCAAAGCAAGTTGAATTTGAATTTCTTGGTTATGTAGTTGTATCCTTCTATGGTAACATCTAAAACAATCTTGACTGAAATTCAGTCAGGCTACTACAATTTCAAATATATAAAACTAATATATAAAAAACTATATTTTGAGGAGATTCCATATACAGTAAAAGGGGAAGTAATATTCATAAATGATGCAGAGTGCTAAATGTTAAGCAAATAAATTCTTTCACAACAAATCAAAGATAGCATTTATCAACTTTTAGTTTCTTAAAATGTTATATATTACAATAAATTAAATAAATGATTTTTGTCAATTAAGCATTTCTATAGTGGCATATGATGACATGATGGATATAAGTGCAGAAAGAGAATTAGGCATACAGAGTTCAATTCCCACACAAGTCTGTTGTGTTCACTTTGCACTAATGTCCACAGAAAAGACAGGAATCTGTCTTCCTCCAGCTATGAATTAAATAACAAGACATAATAGGCTCTCTTGTTTGAGGTGCAACCAATCTAGGAGAATGGAAACTCTGAATTCCAAACCAGGTTATCTTGTGCTTGACATGGCAATGCTGCTATGGCTGTGGGTTACAGGAGACACACACAGTGGCATACATAGATATAGTCAGGGTGAGGTATTAGGTTGGTGCAAAAATAATGTCGTTTTCTCACATAGTAACATATGTGAGAAAACGACATTATTTTTGCACCAACCTAATAGATATGTTAATAATGGAGTCAATGAATAAAATAGTGATAAAGGTTATAGAATGTCAAGGAGCTTATATTAACATGTAAAATCATAAATTAATGAGTGATTCAGGTTTATGGGTTATTGTGTTAATCAAATATATGTTTATTTGGCCTTTATCTTTTGGATTTATGTACAAATAAAAATTCATGTTGCACTCTAACAGTTTGTATGACATTACCCCAAATCAATAAAAGCCAAAGTACACAATCTATTTTTTATATAAATGTATATACTGAAATCAATGTTTTCAAGCTATGCCTATAGTTATATGATAAACTTATCATGTGAATATCTGCTTAGAAAATAGAGTAATATAGTTATTGATATTTATAGACAGAGGAAAGTAAGTAGTAAGAGAAGATCTCTTAACTTTTGTTTATTAAAGTGCCATGCCCCATCAGGATGTGACAAATCACGACTCCCTGTATCCTATTTTTTTTCAGCTCTTAACATCTGTTTTTTTACTATCCAATCTCTTCCATCTCTTCTTGTCCTGTGAGTCTCAAACTTTCTAACACTTCTTTTCTTATTAATATGTTCCGTAAATTTCAAATATCTCTTTCTGATTCTAAATATAAGTGACCTTTTTGCAACATATATCAGAAAGAGATAGTTGAATCCTTATTACTTATGAGTCATGGGAATGATGACAAAACTATACCTGGCAGCTATGCCTCTGATCATGAAGATTAAAGACTTTGAGGAATCACCTATTTAATTACTGTTGTTCCCCAGTCCACGCTGACCCCAGGGTAGTAGCACCTACTAGGGTCCCAAGTAAGTGAATCCCCAAACAAAAACAAGAAACTATGAAAGTGTAGAAATACATTTTTGTAGTAGAAATACTAGCAATATATTTTTATATAAAAAGTTACCGACAATACATATTTATAATAGAATTACCAACAATTTGTTTTATAGCAAAATAACCAACAATATATTTTATCACTAGTTGAAGGCATACAACTGTGTTCAAAGTATATTTAGTTGAAGCCATAAAATTGTCTTCAGAATATTTACATTTTGGTATTAAATAACTCACAGATTGATATGTCACTAAAGAAAAGCAACTATCCAAACAACCAACATAACATTGATATAATATCCTACAATGTCTTAAAGAAATCATACAGTATTCTAAAATATAACTTCAACAAAACTACAATATAAAACACATATATCACTGCCTCTAGTAATAATGTCCACACAAACATTTATATGCACAAAAGCTGAGTATCATCTACCATGTGTTCACTTGTGAAAGCAGAATAACATTATATTTTTATTATTTCAAAGCTCCCAAGAAAAAGAAAATTTGGCATTGATGACCCATAAGTAGTTGATATGCTATTAAACAAACAACTCAATCACTGTCACATCCATGCTCTGTTCATGACATTCTCAGCATCTTTCTGTAGAATCACATCTTTGTTGCTTGAAGTTACTACTTCATCTGAGGAAATTTTCCAGCATTCACTGCCATACAAGGGAGTATCTGTTCAGCACTCTTCTTTATATCTGAAGACATTTTCTCTTTCTTAATACTCTGCTTAGATTATGGAAAGCATATTTTGCTATTTGAATGCACCTGCTGATTTCAGTGTCACATTTTCCATCTCCTGTAAAAACACATCCCAGATATTTGAACTTCTGTATCTGTTTGATTTTGAAATTTCCAATTAGTAGCTTGCATGCTGGTCTGTTTAATAACCATTCCTTCTGTCTTTCAAGAATTGATGGTTAGTCTTTTCTTTTAGTTTTTCTTTACTACCATGTCTCAAAGTTTCTGCTTTTTTTGTGTCTGCTATCAATACTGTGTCATCTGCATATCTTATGTAGTTAAATTATGTTGATATCAAATCCTGGTAGGACTTCTCTTAGTATTGTCCTGCTGTAAAGGTTGAATAAATCTGGTGAGAAAACACATCCTTGTCTTATGCCCCTTTCTACTTTTGTGTGCTCAATTAATTTTCATTCTGTATGCAGACAGTTTGCCCCCATTATAAATTCTGGATTATTCTAACATCTTTCCAAAATAAATAATTATTTCCTATCAATTTTAAATAGAACTTTGTGCTAAACCTTACCAAATACTTTTGCATAATCTATAAAATATAGTTATTTATCTTTTTGTATTTGTACTGCTCACTTTGATATCCTTCAGATCATAAATATAACATTATTGGTTCAGTGTCTTTGACAAAACCAAACTTTTCTTGTCCTATTTCTAGTATAATTCTGCTACATGCTCTATTCATCAGAATTTGCATGATAAGCTTGGTTTTATAGCTCATTAAGTTGATTGTGCAATGGAGTTTGCATTCATTTACATCTGACTTTTTAGACAGTACTATGGAAATAAATCTACTAAAATATTCTGGTATGCTGTCACTGTCATATATTTCACTTATTATTTCTACAATTTTGTCAACACCAAAATTGTCTATGGCTGATGGCATTCCAATTACAATTTCTTCAGATCTTGCTGTTTTGTTCCTGTTTATCATGGCTGGTGCTGGTCTTACTTCAAATTTGAATATTTCAGCTCCTTCCATATTTGTATGTATGACAGTTTTCCTTTGCTTGTCATGAAAAAGTTCTACAATGTATTCATTCCCTCTTTGAAGTATTTTCTATTATAAGTTTTATGTCTACAGAAGAAATCTATTGCAGTTGCTACTATCAGTCGACAGTTTTTTCTTTACTACAACAAGCTATTTCGGCATTTACTTTGTTTCTAGCAAGATGGCGGAAAGACCGTTCGACATAAAACTGATCCCTGATTTCAGTGGTGATACGAGTGGACAGTCTGTGTTTGAATGGATCAAAAATGTGGAACTGGTCTGTGAATTATGTGAGATCACAAAGATTGAACGGATTCTTCCACTGCGATTGAAAAGCGGTGTCCTTGCTGTGTATAGGCAGCTGAGCAAAGAACAGAAAAGTCAACTGATAGTAGCAACTGCAATAGATTTCTTCTGAATCTGGGGAACTGTTTTATGTCGATTTCTTCTGTTTCTCGGCCACAACACTTGTAGCCAAATCACAGTTCAAATGATAGTCTGATGTAACAGTCCAACACACAATGTAGAAACAACAAAATGGGGTCACACATCCAACCTTCTCACTAACAACAATGTGTGTTCGTTCCACCAAGCTCAAAAAATCATCTCCTTTTATAAGCGAAAAACAACAACTTCTGTTCACCGAGAGAATTTTCTGATTGGTCACGCCATTCAGGGGAGGGAAGAACATTAGCGTAGCTTCTAGTCATTGATGTCGATTTTTGCTTTCTACTTTTTGGTAATTTTTCTTCGGCAGATTGCACACAAAACACAAACTTTTTTTTCGGGGTAACTGATTATCTCTTTCACTACACCTGTTTAAATATCAAAGAATTTGGTACAGTTATAAGAAAGTAAACTACTTTGTGATTAAACAGAATATTTTGACTTATTTGAAGAATTCAGTGAATTTATTTTTCAGCTCAAATTGACTAACTTGTGATGATAACACTTGTTGTTATGAATGTGACAGGGAATAAGATCATAACTAACAATGAGAAAAACATAATTTCAAAGAAGAAATAAATTATTGAATGATGAGAATAGTGATAAAATTGAAAAGAAATCATAGAAAAATCAAAAAATATAAAAATTGGCAAGAGATGAAGAAGAAAAAATTGGCTTTAAGAATGTCATAAAAAGAGATTTGAGAAAATTACAAGGATAATAGGCAAAAAAAAAAATCAACTGAACAGCAAGAAAAAAAATTTCAAAAGATTATGTTTCAAATGTAAATACAGAAAAGATGCAGAAGTTTATTAAGTTTAATATAAAAGTATGGTATACTGAACCTGATGAAACTCATTTCTCAACAATCATTTTTAGTAATTAATATAGAGCTATATTGGTTAGCCGAGGAGGCTATCTATGGAAAACCTCAACCAACATGACTGTTTTCAGTCATACATGTCACAGACAAAATGCTTTAAACCAAAAATATTTGTGCAAGACAATTTTTGCATCCTAGAGGGTTGGCTATAGCCTTTTTTGCCAAAATAAATTTCAAAGACACCAATTTCATAAAATGGTCCCCAGCTTCTCCAGATATTAATTGAATAGAAAACTTGTAGCCTATTATTAAAAGAGATGTATATGAGAATGAAAACAATATTCAAGCAGAAAAAATCTTTAGTAGACAATAAAAACTACTGCAAGTAATGCTCAAGTCAAAACAATAGAAAAGTTAACAAAATCAATTATACTAATACTGATGAAGGTTAGAGAATGTCAAGGATACCAATTACTTAACAAGTACAATCATAAAATAATTATTTATTCAGGTATAATGCATTAATCAAATGTTTCTTTGACCTATATCTTTTGGATTAATAAAAATGTATGCAATACTTTGTATAAAACTTGATACCATCTTAAAACTTTGTTATCAACATAATGTGAAAATATAACAATATATTGCCAGTGTTAGATTCATCTAGTAGTAAAAGTATTAAATGCTATGGGCCCACATAGGGACCCACAGTAAATACTCTGAAGCTGATTGCTAAAAGAATTCATGACAAAAACCCAGTAGACTAAAACCTAGTCTCTTATCCCATAAACTGGACAAAATCCCCGTCTCCTGAATAAAAGTCTGATATATAAAAAGAAACAAATTTAACATTGAAACTTTTAATTCAGGTTTTAATGTCAAATTGAGGCATTAATATGTACCCAATATATGTACTTATAACATATGTACGTATGGTTACAACTTGACATTTCAACTGACAATCTAGTACTGGGGCAAAAGATGCCTTGTTAATTTTAACACCTCCAAAGTTAAACTTCTCTCCATTAATCATCAAAGAGATCTCTCCCTGCTTTCCAGCAGCATGGAAAGTGATTTGTTGCAACTTCAAGGACTAATATTCTCAGCTAACATAAAGTGGAAGGACTATACTGAATCCATTGGTAGGTCAGCTGTTGAGACAGTTCAGTGTCATGAAAGATAATTTATTCTAAGCTTACAATTTATTTCCTTGCACTTCATGCTTATATAACTGTCTTTCATGCTTTCCAGGTAACATTAATCTTCAAAAATTTAAATGCAATGTCACTCACTATCTGCTATCCTCCTGATTAGTCTTTTTGCTCATTATTAGTATTTCTGCTTTCTAATTCTTCCACAACCAGTAACTCCTTGTGTCTTTGACACCTTCAAATTTTCAACAAATTACTATGGAATAACTAGTTTTGGTTCGATGCTGAAGCTTATGGACAATTATTGAATTTTAGCAAAGATGCTTAACAGACTTAATTCTTTAAAAAATATTCAGTGGAATAGCTGATATTTGAGGTTTTACCTTGAATGGCTGAGCAATAATACTTGTGCTTATGTCCCCTATCTATCTATCTATTTATCTATTTATACACACACACATTATATATATATATATATATATATATATATATATATATATATATATATATATATAAAGTCATTTTCTTTCAGTATGAGGTATACTAATATTTGTGAATTTCTTTTCAGACTTGTTGTTCCTGACTTGAATATTGAATATATTAGAGATGGCTGTTTCATGGCGTAATGTAAATAAAGATGTCAAAAGAGCTGGTGGCCATCCTCGTGTTAATGGCTTTACTGCCTTGCATGGGATGAAACCAATTAAAAAAAAGTCTAGGTATGTATTATAGAGATTTACTTTGGTTGTTATAGCCTTCAAGTATTGGCATTTTCAAATGTTTAACTGATTTTTCTCATTGATATCGCATTAGACTTTTCATAAGATATAAATTGAACAAGAACGTAACTGTACTCTCTGGGGAGGAGGGACACTGTAAAAAATTCTTTATTTAAAATAATGTATTTTATAACTGTGATTTCTATTAACACTGTTCTTTGCTTAAATGAATGCACACTTCTGCATTTCTCTGCAGCCATTAAGACATACTTGTTTTGAAAAAAATATAACAAAATGTAAGAAAAAAGAAAATTAATATAAAGAGGAAGAAATGAAATAAAAGCAAGTGGAAAACAAGCAAGAGGATAAATGTATAAAGAAAGAACAATAAAATACTGCAAACACACACACATTGCATTATATATATATATATATATATATATATATATATATATTCATGTATATTTCCACATAATGTAAACTGATATAAAGGAAGAACACTTAAAAACAAAGTACATACACATACACACATATATATATAGATAAATAGACATCTTTCAGATATATATTCATATTTCTACATTATGTAAATTGATATATATATATATATATATATATATATATATATATATATATATATATATATGTATTCATTTATTTCCAGATAATGTAGCCTGATATAAAGGAATAAAACTTAAAAACAAAGTGTGCACACACACACACACACATATATATATATATATATATATATAGACATATTACACATATATATTCAAATTTCTATATTATATTTATATATATATATATATATAAATATATAGACATATTACACATATATATTCATATTTCTATATTATATTTATATATATATATATATATATATATATATATAAATATATAGACATATTACACATATATATTCATATTTCTATATTATATTTATATATATATATATATATTGTATATTTCTACATAATGGAAACTAGAGGAAAGAGCAACCAAAAAGAAAAAATCATGCACACACACACACACATATATATATATATATATAAATTTCCACACGATATAAATTTTTATACACATGTATTAAGTCACATGTATAAAAAATGTATATATGTATATCATAATCAATAAAAGCATGTATGCAAAGATAACTAATTTTAGACAAACACTCACATATATACATACATAAATACACACACTGAAACCATACACATTCAATTATTGAATGTACATGCAGATATTCATAAATTATTAATACACACTCACATATATATATTTCATGAACATATGTATATATATATATATATATATACATCCATTCATGCACAATTATTTACACAAGTTCATTCAAATTCACACACACACACACATATCTCGCAAAAAATCATTAACATAATTTTTAGAGGAATCATTTTTTATACATTTGAAGAACTCCCGCTGAAGGTTTATCACTTGTATATAAGAAAAAAAAACATAGCTGAAGTAAGAACAACTCTGACATATATCTGTAGACAAAAAAAAAATCATGATTATGATTGTTATCATGGTGACTTTATGAACAAGAATGAACCTAAATTTTTAAAAAAATAACCATGGTAATCTGTAGATATAAGAAACACTGTGAATGATGTGTGAAGAAATTTCCAAAATAAGATTAAAAATCAGAAATAATAACAATAACCTTAAAGTAATAATAGAATGCAACAAACTAGCTTAAAAGAAGAAAAAAACAGGTATGGCCAATAGGGGACAGTTATTCACTGGGAATTAGACAAACAACTCAGGCTTGACCATCCTGAAAAATGGTCAGGACCACCAGAATCTACTGCAATGAAGACTCATACAACAACAATAGAATACTTAGGAAACTTTCAAAGGAGTTTTAAATGTTTCTTCCAAGTTGATTAACTGATTTGTTTTTTTACTGCCTATCAACCCTTTGTGGCTTATTTAAAGCCAAAATATATTTTGGATTGTAATTTTTTTTGCAATAGTAATGATTGTTTAAGATAGAAGTCCTACTATTTAACCTATAGATGGGAGGAGAAGAAATGGATTCAATACCATTCTTAAGAATATTTTCACGTAAGTGAAGGTAAAAAATCCAACTGTTTTCTCGAATTGAAATTTACTTGATACAGAATTTTCTGTACCCAATAATTCTGCCATTTAATTTCTACTAATCCATAGATAAATTGCAGAATTTTAAAACCATGGGGATCATAGGCAACCAATTTCTTTTACCATTTTTCACAAGTTTTTTGAATATTATCAGTTATAAGTTAGAAGCAGCAAATCAGTTCAGACAGTATTTCAAGAGCACTGAATTCTGATAAAATGTACATATTTTCATTTTAAATGCCTTTATGACATAGTCAGTCATGGCTTCCTACATATTCCTTTGCTTTATTATCTGTAAATTGCCATGACTTCTTGGGAAAGATAGGAGAGCAGTTTTCTCATTTCCTTCCCAATTGTTCTGAATTCAAAGTTATTCTTCTCCTAATGTGTCTGCCAGCCAATGCTTGTGAACCCAGACTACTCCTGTTAAATCACAGATGAGGTGACAAAAGATAGATTCATGCCTTTGCCAAAGGTATTAATGCCAAAGTGTATATAACAGACCTTACTTTCATTGATTCCACTTTCTGTGCTGATAACTGTAAAACTACCTGCATCTGCCTAAAATGTGTTATCTTCACTACCATATATAAAGTTTGATATCATATAACAGCAGACTACTCTTACCTTTGCTTCCAACAAATTTTTTGTGTTTTTTAATACTTTGCTTACTTTCTGAAAAACACTTTTGCTATTCCAATCTACCTTCAGATTACTGAGCCATATTTTTCTGTCATAACACTTCATATATAGTTAAATTTCTGTACATGCTTGATTTTAAAATCTCTAATTAATACAACTAAGTAACATTAAGAGGCACAGTGGAGTAATGGATAGCGGCTCAGTTTGAGGAATCGGAGAGCCGAGTTTGAATTCCAGTCGAATCCATTCATTTACGTGCTATTACCCTTGGGAAAAGTATGACTTCTCTTATTCTCCCACCAGCTATGGGTAAATAGCAGGACAGACCAGGTTCTATAGCTTTGGATGGCAACTGGTCTACCACAGAAAGAAATGGCAACCTACTGCAGGAAAAATCTGCCTCATCAGTCATGTATCTTTCGATACATGATTGTCTAATCATGTATCACACATGGCACATAACTGACTGAAGTAACATATGGATTTATTTATATAGTTTAGTTTGGCACAGGGCCACAAATGTACCCAGTAAAGATTGTACTTATTAGAGAAGTTATGGTCAATGAATTAATCTTACTCAAATATTTACCAAGATTAGCTTAGTCTGGCATGTGGAGTACCCAGTAAGTATCAAACTCAATATAGTATTAAAAATATCCAAGTTTGTTAATTGCTGCCTCTAAGTATTCACTAAACTCCGTGTAGCACAAGGTCATAAATATGGAGCATCATGAGAGGATGAAACCTACAATAGGAATCATGACTAAAGAGATTGGCTTGCTTAATAATGAACGGTAGCTTAGGTATTTATTAAACTGAAGTAGTTCCATACTAGGTCACAAGTATGGGGCACTTAGTATAAATGTAAATCAGTACAATAGTAAATATCTGTAATATTAGTTTGCCAAGCATTGATCCACAATGAAGTAACAATATATCCTAAGCTTATCATGGTGCAAGTAAAGGAGTTGCTGCTGTGGTTTCAGTAGCAAGTAGGCTTTTACAGGATGGAGTTGCCGCTTCCACATCAAACTAGTTACTCTGCTCTTAGATTGGCTGATAACCAAGGCTAAAGAATCCAGCCTGTTCTGCCATTTAACTCATAACTGAGGAAAAAAGATATTTTTAATCATTTCATCCCAAACAAGTCAATAATGCAACTAAGATACAAGTTGTTACTGGGTGTGAGAATGAAAAGACTTAAGAGAGGAGAAAGGACAATAACAAATCAGGTTTCTGGAAGATAAAAGATGGTGATTGATATTGAATTTAAATTTTTAAAGATTGCAGGTAACAGGGAAGCAAGAAACTGGAAAAGAGTTCTAGTGATGAGAAGTGTGAGAAAAGAAACGATAGAATAGAACTTACTGTTGCATCTAGCTATTTCAGCAGTAAAACCGTGAGACCTAACTGCCAATCTAGTAGTACACTTAAACTCATGCAGTAAAGTTACCAAGGAGGAGAGCTCATTAGAACAATAATAGCAATGAAAATATTAAGATGATTTATACCTTTCCCAAGGGTATTTGTGCAAAAGTGCATGCAATGAACTTGACCAGAAATTGAACTTGGGTCAGTGATTTCATTTTCTGAGCCACTCACCATTACATTATTTGCATATCCAACATTTTTGCATTGCTTTTGATATAATAAAATTATCAAGCAACATACTAGTTTGGATGTAATGAAAAGATAAAAGAAATATGAATGATGAAAATTAATACTGATTTAGTTGAAAGAAAACTGATGATAATGTGTGAGGAATTAAGTAGATTTTATGATATTACCCTATTCCAAAAATTCACAATAAACAGAAAACAGATTAAAAAAAAAAAAGAGATGAAGAACAAAGTTTCAAAATAATTCATTTTCTGTTTTCTTTGATTTCACTTTTGCATGCTGCTTTCAGATAGCAAAAATCAAAGATGTCACTGTTTAATAAATAAATTAGCAATAATCTCAATAGTAAAAGTATTCCTACCACCATACCCTGACAACTACCATTGGCCATTTTGGTTTTTCAATATCTAATGAGAACATTGTCAGCTGATTTATTCTATATATTTCCTTCTTTTGAAGTTTTTCTTTCTTGCTTTATTGCTGAATCATTTGCATGAAAAATCAGGTTATTGGTCTTCTCTACTGTCTTGAAAAGTAATTCTTTTTTTTTTGTTTTGCTCAGCATTTCCATTTTAGTGCAAATATTCTTATAAAGAGTTTTAAGCTGTTCAGAAAAAATTACCGTTGGGAAATAGATAGCGCCATTATCTGATGGAAAAATTCAAATGTTATAACTTTAAAATTTAAAGGGTGTGGATTTTCTACAAATCATCATTGTAGTTGGAGAAGGCAAACTTATACAGCAAACTTTTTTTTATATTCCATGAAACTTCAGGATCATGGCCCTTTACAATTTCCTATTCTTTTTAGCTCTAAACAATGTTTTACACATTTACCTCACTGTTTATGTTCTTCCATCCATTTTCATAAGACTCTTTCTTGTCTTTAGTATATCTTTTGAGTGTCAAGTTTTCCAAACTTTCATGCCTCATTATTTGTCCCAGAAATTTCACCTGTCTCTTTTTGATCAGTTCAAGGAGATCCCTATGCTGTACTTGATCAATAGCAAGCCAACCATCAATTATTCCCTTTTTTCCATTTGTTTCGATGAGTGTGTGTCCTTACATAGTGGAAAATTGTAAACGATCTGGGATTGCAAAAGAAATGTTTGTCGCAGATTATTTCCACTTTGCAGAGAATAAATCACTAACTTCAGACTCGAACATCGGGGACAGAAAGAAAATGCCGAAAACTCGATTTGCAAGTACTATTTCACAAATCACAATGCACGCAACCAGTCAGAAAAATAACTCCCTCGGCAGCCAAAATCGCCGACTTTTTTCCCTTGATTCGAAAACACCAACTGCTTTTATTGGCCAAATGACAGCTGGGAGAGGATGTTCAGTAATTTGCATATCAAAATACTTTTATAGTGACTCCTGCGACGGACTTGTTTTTTAATTCAAATATTCCATTTTCAGCATGTTATGCGGAATACGTACCCTTTTGTTTGGTAAGTAATTTTCTTTTTCGCCACATTTTCCGTCGTAGAATACACGTGACGTGCTGTCGCTTGGTTTGATGAGGTTAGTTGCCGTTTTCTTCGCTATAAAAATAACACTTTACTTTTTAAATAATGTTTCACTTAGTCAATTAACTTGCTGTCATTAAACAACATTTGTAGTGACAGTCTTTCCTCATCCATCCCTTTACTTCTGCATTGCCCTTCAGTCAAAATGGATGCTGCTTAGAAGACAGAAATTCAAAAGGAATCATCTACAGGCCCATCAAACAGAAACATTTGAGATCAAGATTAAAAACACCTCTTCTCTTTCAATGTGGATGTCCATAGTATTACAGTAGTAAATCCCATCTTGATGATCTTATTTTTTCTTGAGTTTGTTTTACAGAGAGTGTCCTTACATTGTCATATTGGAAAATAACACCTTTCTATTTACTTTTGACATAATGTTTCACTTAGTCAATTAAGTTGCTGTCAGTAAACAACATTTGTAGGGACAATCTTTCCATGTCCTAGTAATAGACATAATGACTGATACCCTTCATATTCCACCAGACAGAAAATGGTTGAAATCCTGACTTTGATGTCAGAAATTATGATAACAACTGCCATTTTTGTTTCCTGTTGACATTCAAAACATATTTAATCATCTTTAAAAATGCAATGCAAAAATGAAAGGTTGGCACTCTTGGTCCTGCTGCATATGGTGGATCATTGTGTCTGGTTCTCAAGTAAAATTGCATGAGGAAAATAAATTTGTAAGTTTTCCTAGTTAAACTCTGGAATGTACAATAAACAGCACCCTATCAGATAGAAGAGCAGGTAAAAACTAATTCTAGTCACATATTCCTACCATCCGCCCTCGTTTTGTTTTTTTTTGGAGGGGGGGGGGTTAACACATCATTACTAGTGTTGAAATAGATAATTACTTTCTAAACATACTCATATTTTTCTTGAGATTTAGGTCATGAATTTTGTTTTCATGAAATTTTGCAGAAGATTCATTAGACAGGTGTACAAAGTTGAATTAATAAAAGCATACAATTTGACATTGTATGCGTTTATTGCTCTTGAATGAATCATCTTTTATGTACCATGTCCTTTCTGGAGATAAGTAATCATGGCTCTCCACAATTTCCTGTCCTTTGTTGTTCTATGTACTTCTTACCCTTTTGCCACTTCCCTTTGTCTTTATGGTCTTTATTCTGACATCCATTTGCTCATCAAGTAGGTTACTTGCACACTTTCCTTTGTTTTTCTTATCTTCAGTAAGCCATGTGAGTATTAAATTTTCCAAGTCATTTCCCCTCCCTGTGCCCTTCTGAGTTCACAAAATTTGATTCCTTTCTGATTGTTAGTAGCAGTTACTTTGTAATTCCTTGTTTCTCACATGCTATCCATGGTATTCTCAACATTCATCATTAGAGTCACTTCAAATCTCTTAGTCATCTGTAAGTAAATTGTCCAGTAGTCTATAATTTTATTATTTTTCTGATCTCTTAATAATTAAGACACTTTCCACTATTCCTATGCACCTTCAGATTTTTTTGCAGAACCTTCCATTGTCTTTTACTACCCAGAGAGTTAAATTTCTGCACAGATCTCCAATATGTAATTTACCTGTTGGGTTGTCTTTTTTGCTAACAACAATGTCTTAATACAGTTAATGGTTAGTCCTTTCTTTTATTGTTTTCCCCAAATAAACTTTGAAAAATAGATTAATATTATCAATTCTAGATGAAATAAAGTCTAATTCCACTCTGGATTTGTTTCTTCAATGACAAATCTCTGAAATGCATTTTTTTATTTGGTTTCTACTTGAGTATTTTTGTCAGTTGCTAATAATTTGTTTTGTGATTGTACTTTTATAAATTTTTGGTTGGCCAATTTTCCTATCTTGTTCAAGTGAATTGTTTTAATATAATACAGCATCACTGATTTGATTAATAAATTAATATTTCAGACTATTTATTGGATGTGAAATTCATTCAAAATAAATCATGAATTCAGTAGTTTTTTTCTGATTTTGTTTACAAATTCTGAAAGAATAAGGAAAAATCACCAAAATAAATTCATACTTTATCCTTAGATTTCTGATTAAACTCAATTTTTGTGAAGCCATTTCTAATCTTACTTCTTTGATTGGATTCCACAAAAATATTTAATCCAAAAAGCTTAATGTAAAATGTAAAAATATGAATCATTACCTGTGATAAAAATATTGTAAGCGTAATTTATTCTGTTGTTCAGTCTGAATGCAACTAGTTCGAAGTAAGCTTGAAACTTTCATGAATTTAATCAAAAATAAGAAGGGATAAAGTCTTTTCAATAACTGTTATTTTATTATTTTTAACTAGATTTCTTGGTAAATTATTTTTTGCTTCATGACAAATCAATATGTATTCAATATAAACATTTGTATGCCTACTATGTAAATAAGGCAATGCACATTGATCAAAAGCAGGATTTGAATGTATATACAAGAAACACATACTACTTCTATGTGCTGCATCCCTTCAGGACATTGGCAGGCATGGCTCTCCACAATTTCTTGTCTTTTGTAGTTCTTAATAAAATCTGTCCTGTACCAATTTCTCTAAGCCCTCTTTCCTCATTATGTGCCATAAAATTTTTAGAGAAAATGAAAAGAAAGAAGACAAGTATACTTCACATCAGGAAGATACAGATGAAATTTCTAGGGCACATAATGAAGAAAGAGGACTTGGAAAATTTAATACACACAGGACAGAGGAAAACAACACATGACTTGCTTAGAGAGTTTGAGTAAATAGATGGCAGAACAAGATTTAGTATAGATAACAAAAAAGCAAAATCTATTGAGAGCTACAAAGAAGAGGAAATTGTGATGAGCCATGATCACTTACACCATGAAGGGATATAGCATATAGAAGACAAAATGATGTATAAAAGTTTCTCAAAACATCAAAGACTTCTAATAAAGGAACATATAGGAAACACAATTATTTTTTCTACATAATCTCTATCTCCATCTGAACAGTGTTTCCAATATTCTGATTTGTTTAGTCAAAAAAAACCATTTAAATATCATTTAACCCTATGTTAGTCATATAAGGTGTTTTGTTACACCAAAATTTTGAAAGTACTCATAATTCTTAGTTAACTTTTTCTCACTACTCTCCTGACTCAATGAGGGTGTGTAGCATGCAATGTGGCACAGTTGCAGCACAGATGTCATAGGAGGCAAACATGACTTTGTTTTCTTTATCACCCCAGCTTGCTCATGAGTTTTCATGATTTATATAATATTATATACATAAGTCTGTGTATTTAAGCAGCAAATTCTCTTTTAGGCATGTCTGATTAAATAAATTAAAAACATGTCTACTTATTTTTAGCATAATCCACTCATATTCACAGGCAATGAGCAATGAAATGAAGCCAAGTAAAAACTAGTATTTTAAATGATATGGTTTCTGAGACAGATAACCATTCAACTTGGAAGAGGTGTGCAACATAATTTTCCTAGATCAGACAAAATAAACAAATATTTACTAAGTTGAGTAAATATCTGTAGGTTTGTGGTGTGACAGATAAAACATTCATGATGAAAAATTGATCTTTTGGAATGACTCAATCTCCATGACAAAATAATATATACAATCATGATTTAATCATAGTAGGAAGAAATACAGAAAAGTATATCAGTATAGTTTTATTAGTATATTAGTAATAGTCAAAAGATAAAAACTATATATTTATTGTTCCTTGTTTCTTCTTATACATATACTGGGTGCGATGGATAAATTGTCGTCTAAATTACACAAAAGTGAAAATAACTCTGACATCTCCTTTTAACAGATATATTTACCAAAATTAAATAAAAAATATCTTGAAGTACTAAAGAGTAAATTTACTCAATAAAATCACCATTGGCTTCAACCACAGCCTCCAGACAACTTTGGAATCTCCTGCAACTCTTCTGGTCAGTCTCCTTGTTTAAGTTTGTGAATCCTACCATAATCCTTGACTTCAGTTCATCTCTGGTGTTCCAAGAAGTTTTGTTGGCCTCTCATTCAATTGCACCCCACACATAATAATCGAAGGAGTTGTAGTCTGGTGAGTTAGGTAACCAGAATGTGAGGGAAGATGTGGTCACAGAAATTATCTGACAACCATGACTGGTTTCTCCTGCTTGTGTGGTATGGTTCAGAGTTCTTTTACCAGACTTAGCATCTTCCAGTAGCCACCTTCTTGACCCAGGGTGGCACTACCTCCTCAAGGTATTTGATATAGGCCTCCGTGTTGAGGCTAAGGCCCAGTGGGAAGATGAATCGAAGCATAATGTCACCATCACTAGTGATCACTCCAAATACCTTTGTAATCCCCATTAGACCCTTTCTGAATCCTCTGCATTCTCCTCAGAGAGATACCCAAACATTCTGAAATGTTCATATTGGAGCTTTTGGCACAAAACAAACAAGCAAGTACAGCATGCTGTTTCCAAATTTCCGGCATTGTTAATTGCGCTATGGTGCTCTTTTTCTCAGGTGGTGCCTAACTGCCCTTACTATACTGTGCAGTCAACAAAATCAAAAACAATGCACATGCATGAAATTAAAATATAAAATGGTGATAATTTACTCATCGCACCCTGTATAGGGAGGTACAATGAATATTGGCTCAGATTGTAGAATTGGAGAGTTTGAATTCCAGTTGAGTTTGTTACATTACGTTACATGCAAATACACTTGAGGAAGATATGAATCCATCTCCTCTTCCCCCAACCATGAGGAAACAACAGGACAGACTGGGTCCCTTAACATTTGGCTGACAACCAATCTAAGAGAAGGACAACTCTGAATTCAAAACGTAAGGAGAGTTGTTGGGGACCTTGTAGTAGGCTGTATGCAACAGTTCTCTGTATTCAGCTCTTCCAAAAAGTGTGGTTGCTTCTGTAAAAGCCTTCACCATAATAATCAGTGAGTAGTCTGGATGAATAGATGTACTCTCATATGACAAAAACAATGAGAGAATCCCATATATATATTATTAAAATAGAAGTAAAAAGATCCAATACTTATCAAAGGTCAACTCAGTGTTTCGTAATATTTTTATTTCTCATCTCGATAAATATGATTGCATTGATCACAGAAAATCTATTTCATAAGCACATATTTGTACACTAACTTTCAAATTTAAATTCTACAGTAAGAACTCTCAAAGTGATGAGTTTCTCACAACAATTGAAAAGTCAAATAATTATACTGGTTGTTTTTGCTTAGCAGCATATCAACATCTCTATGGGTTATTTAATGCTGAAATCTAAATATTTTGTACACAGTTTTGTTACAGATATTTTGTACATAATGTTATACTTTCAGGGCAAACATAGGTTTTTTTAGATATATAGTTTGTAGATAAAATGTATTGCTGGTAATTTTTACTATAAAATTTTTATACTTTAGTGCTGTGTTGATTGTCATTTTGCTATAAAAAATGTATTATGACTACCCATTTTTTTTTTAATAAATATATTGCTGGTATTTTTACCATAATGCATTTTTGGACATGTGAACCAGCAAACAAAAATCAAAACACTATTTGCCCATAGCTGGGACCCTAACAGGGGCTAACACCTCAGGTCAGGGTGGACCTGGGAACAACAGCAATTAAGAGGTGGTTCCATGCCCCTCAAAACCTTCCTTGATGCCGTAATCATGTTGGATTTATATCTTTAAATTGAAGATTACTTTTACAGTAGTTAATCATGCAAGCTCCATACAATGACAGTTTTCTTTTTTATGTATACACTTGTATATCACTATAAATACAAACAAAATAAAATTACTGACATTAAAAACCACCATATATCAATAATATATCTTTTTTTTCTTTTTTTTTTAATCATTTCACCTCAAAGAGGGCACAATGTCATTATGACACAAGGGGTTACTTAGAGTGAAAGAAAATGAGGAAATATCAGCCGAGAGAAAGGACAATAAAAGAACAGGATCCAGGAAGACAAGAGATTGGAATTGAGGTTGCATTTATATTTTTAAAGATTCTAGGTGTCATGGAAGCAATTAACTGGAAGAGAGTTCCACAGTTGAGAAGTGCAAGAAAAGAAACTATTAGAATAGAACTTAGAGTTACATCTAGTTATTTCATGAGTAAAATAATGAAAGAGAGTTGCCAGTCTAAATTCACATGGCCAAAGTACCAAGGAAAGCTTATTAGAAGAATTGACATAAAAATATTTATAGAAAAGTCACATGGAAGCCATGTACTTATATCTAATACATATTATATTATTGAATTATATTAAACAAAATTACACCATCAAAAATTATAACATTAAATAACCTAGTCATATATAACCTTTTTATATATATTTTGCAGACAGATACTGAATTTAGTTTTGTCTAGTTCAAACATTAACTGAAAGGAAAAGATTGTGTTGCACCAATCCTTCAAGTAAGAAGGATCAAATTACCATAAAAATTAGCATTCAAAGTCCTCACTTTTATCAGAGCATAAACAATAATTTATGCGAGAGGGAATAATAAAAGAGGTGCTGAAAAATTATTGGGGGTCCAAACCTTCATCTCTAAATCAGAATTCTGATGTTCAGTTTCTGAATTACTAATTTTTGGAGGTGAGATCAGGACAGAAAACTGTTAAAAAACCCACTCATATATTTATTTATTAACAGGTTTGGTTAAATTCAATCAAAAAGAGCATGATTTGTTCAACTATTTATTTTATTTTTCCAATTTTTTATTAAGATTGTGGATAAATTGCCCAAATTTCAGGGTTTTGTTTAAGTACTGAGCAACTCAGTCATTATCAGGAACTGAATGTTGTCAGTCCTTCTCTGATGAACTTAACAAAACTCATTTAAATTAATTCTTATTACTTATATATCTACACACACATATATATATATATATATATATATATATATATATATATATGGCAAAGTGGAAAAAGTTTTATTTGTGTCCCATTTTGTCTTCCAGGACTTCATTGGATTAAATTTGATATGTTAGTATGACTATACATGTGCACAAATGAGGGGTGCTGGGTATTTTATAATTGTTTCAATTATATCTCATATATATATATATATATATATATATATATATATATATATATATATATATATTAAAGCATACAATTTAATTTAAGTAATATAAAAACTAAAAACTGTAATTAAACATACTTTTTTTCAAAATATCTCAAATATGAGATGAGATAAAAAATGTTTCTTATTAAAAGCAAGCAAAGATGTCATGAAATAATTATGTGAATTTGTTTAGCAATCCAATTTCATTCCAATGTGAAAGTGAAGATTTTTTTTTATACAGAAAAAAAGACATGTAAAAGGAATAAACAGTAGAAAACTGACTTTATGCACAAAAATTTAAAACATTTCTTTCTTTTTTTTTTTTTATAATAAAATAACATTATATTGACAATGAAAATGATTTTTTTAAAAATATAATTCTGAAAATGGTGTTAAAGATAGTGAGAGAGTAAAATACAGTGAAAAAAGAAAAGAAGACCAAAGTAAAAAAAAAAAAAAAAAAGGGAATTTAAAAAAGAATTCCCAAGGTTTTTACAACAGTTAATAATACCAAATACAAAAAATGCAAGCAAGAGAACCAAGTAATTAAAGAAAGAACAGAACAGTACCTGCTTGAAACCTCGATACATTATCTGTAGTTCTTTACGAGAGAACTTTGTATTTCGGCACAGTACATCCAGACCCTCTGGCTTGTACCGTACCATTTGCATTTCAAGATCATCGATGTCATGATCTGAAAAATCAAAGGGAAACATACTTGTTAAAATATATTTTATAAATAAACATGCAAATAAAAATTTCCAAAAACAAAGATTTTCATTTTTTTTTACTTTTACAGTCAAGTACAATGATACATTACCAATGCCTATCTGTGATTAATAATAGGACTTTAGAGCATATTAGTTTGGAAAAGTTTGTAGTAATGTATTTGATTTACAATGTAAATATGACACTAAATTGAATCCTTACTTTGTGTATGCCATCACACTGGAGTAATGGATAGCATCTCAGATTAGCCTATTTAATGTTGGTTGATTATATATATATATATATATATATATATATACACACACACACATATATATATATATATATATATATATATATATATATATATATATATATATATATATACACACACACACATATATATATATACTAGGTTGGTGCAAAAATAATATCATTTTCTCACATATGTTACTATGTGAGAAAACGACCATAATTTTTGCACCAACCTAATATATACACATATATATATATATACATATATATATATATACACACACACACACATATATATATATATATATATATATATATACACACACAGCAGCCAACTTTATATAGTATATTGAAGTGTGTTTAAAAAAAAATCATTTAAACTTCAGTTTGACCCTTATACATGACATTACATTTAAGTAACTTGAAATTGGTTCCAGCAAATTAAGGAATGTCAGAATTAGCCAAGTACAGTTTCATAAACAGACTAAATGTGTAATTCTTGCTTATGACCGTAGTAACGGTCAAAAGTGCTTAGAATAAAAAAGAAACAAAAATGAAATTTGAAAGTTTGCAAATTTTAATTTTGACATAAAACAACTTAGTCAGAAATTGGAAAAACTTAATAAAAATTTGGACAGACTGACCTTGTTGGCATAAGCAAAACTAGTTTAAAAGAATTCTTGCTACCTAAATACACATCATATATATAAATATATGTGTGTGTGTATGCAATATATACATGCAATTTACAAGGTTTGAATAGATATTTTTCTCTAATATGGTAAAATAGTATATTTTGATAAAATACAAATTGAACATTGACCTCAAGATCTGTCATGATAAACAAACATAACCTGACAATAAAGTAGAAAAGTATTACCTGTATGTTTAAGTCTAACTCTTGCAAAAACTTTCTGAATATAAAAGTATATATGGGTTAAACAAGAATATATATCTTAAGTTTTGGATATTAACACTTTACTCATAGTCTAGACAATGATTTTAAGTGACATATCTAAACAAGGCTTACTTTCTATTTCGTTTTTTTTTTCTTTCTGGGAGGAGAGGAGAAAGTTCTGAAAATGTAATAAGAAGCTAATTTTTTAAATTTTATTTTTAATTTTTTATTTCCAATTACCATGTCAATTCAAATCCAAATTTAGTCCACATTGTAAATTTAGTGATCAAATTGATGGCTACCATTCATTCTTGCTCTTCATCAATACAAAGAAGGTAAATAAATGCATTTTGAACTATTATCTTCTATTCTTTACATTTCTTTCTTTTTATTTTATTGTATTTTTCACATCAATTTGAATAAGCTCAGAAAAGAAGCAGCTAAATTCATTAGGTCTATTGCGATTGTGGTTCCTGTTGCTGCTGCTGCTGTTATTTTAGTGTTCATTATTTTTTTGTGAGAGTCTAGGTTGGAAGATTGCTTATCAAAAATTTATATGATTTCTCTTGCAAGATATGAAAAGCAGACATTTTGAGTGTTTGTTCATTTTTTTCTTGAGTGACTTCTAAATTATGGAGGAATCTCTGAGCTGTAAATTCTTGGATTATCACGAAAGCTTGATTGGACAAGAAATGTTTCTTTTTTTTTCCCAAGATACACAAACCAGGAAAGACAGAATAGAGTAATGACTAGTAATGCTCTTGTAATGACTAGTTCAGTTCTTTTCAGTATTTACTCTAATTATAGGATGGAGAATTTTGTTTATCGAAGTTCCTGATGCTTCTGCATTCAATACAAATGGCATCAATATCTAATTTCCTTATTTTGGTTGTTGCATTTGTGAAAAATCCATGCAAAGAAAACTGAGAGAAATTATGCAATGGCAAAATTTCAGACAGTCAATGAATCTATTTTGTTTGCATCTTAAATAATTTTGTAGCAGTTTGAAACAACTGTTTAGACAAGCAGGGTCTCAACTTGAATGGTTTTGTCAGTAGCATGTCCAAAAAATATATTTGATTAAACAAATAAAAATTTTATGATCATATAGAAAAATAAATAATTGTTATTAATTTAACAAACTGAGCATGTGAACTATGATAAAATTTTAGAGAAAATGGAAACAAAAACAACACATATACTTAAGATGAGAAAGAGTTGAAATTTCTAGGAAGTATAATGAGAAAAGAGGGCTTGGGAAATTTGACACTCTCAGAACATATTGATGATATGAGTGATGGAGGAAAACAGCAATAACCTACCTAATGAGCCCAGAACAGGCTTTAGAAGAGATAGTAAAAAGACAAAATTTATTAGGAGATACAAAGGACAGGAGAGTCATATGTCCAATATCCCAAAGGGTCATGTCACATACGAGAAGAAGGATGTAAAATATTAGACGCAATTACCATTAAGTTTGACAAGTATGTTGTAGAATGGACATATACCTCTGAGGCAACATGTAACCAGACACAAGATGCACATGCTTTACATGGTGATAACATATGAATCTGTACTCATGGCTTTGTTTCTGTCTAATCCTTGGCAGATTTCTTATTGAACTAACATATATACAAAAGGAAGCAAATATATCTTTATTTTTAAAATATACTAATATTGCAACCTGTTTCAAATAATCAAATTTCAAATTCAACAATTCTTTATGCAAGTCTGAATAAAAATTAATGGTGCTAAAAAAGTTTATATATCATCACCTACTGAAGTAGGACAATGGTACCAAGTTTCCAAGGTTGTGGACTTTCTGTTGGAATTACTCTCTTTAAAGACAGATGTCTGTCTGTAGAGGTTTACCATTCTGTATGCACATGTACAATATGCAGTAAAAAATACCTCCCATATAATGGTAAAACATTAGCTAAATGAGGGCACCGTTGCCACTAATGTCTTAAAATTATGTGGGAGATATTTCTGCTACATCCTGTACTGATTATTGGGAACAAGCCTCCACAAAAGAATACAATTTATTTATATATTATTATTATTATTATTATTATTATTATTATTATATATTATATTTTTTCCCTATAGCTGTTACACATGACATCACACCAGGACCATTCCGAACTTCCAGCTTCCCATAGAATTACCAGGATGCAGACAAAAGAATTTTAACTACCATTAGACACCACAGTGGTTCTTGATAATGATTGTAATAGCCAAAGGTACTTGAACAAAAATAACAAAATATAAACTTCATATAATTTATACACAACTTCAAACACAATAATCAACACCTTATTTGAAAACTGGAAAAATATAATAAAAAGTTAAATAGACAGCTTGTCAGTTTTTTTAATCAAACATATTTGTGTGTGTGTGTATGTATATATATATATATATATATATATATATATATATATATATATATATATATATATATATTTTATATATATATATATATATAGTGTTATTTATTTATAATATATGAATTTTTACAGAGAAGAATTAAAACTTTGTTACTTACAATTGGATTTTAATGTTTTTTTCTTAGAAAAATAATTTGTTTTCCTTTTTTTTTAAACTTTTTTTACTTTAGCTGGTTTCGCTTAGCTTTTCAAAAAGTTTTTAACAGTTAAAAACTTTTCGAAAAGCTAAGCAAAAACAGCTAAAGTAACAAAGTTTGAAAAAAAGGAAAACAAATTATTTTTCTAAGAAAAAAATGCTGAAAATCCAATTGTAAGTAACAAAGTTTTAATCTTTCTCTGTAAAAAGTCATATATTATAAATAAATATCACTATATTAAATATTAGGTGCCTTTTTTCCAATCCTCATTTTAGTCTATACAATAAGTTTTTGTACAGAATCTTTCTAACAATTTTTTTTTACCTCTCTCTCTCTCTATATATATATATTCATTTTAGGAGATATATATATATATATATATATATATATATATATATATATATATATATATAAACTGGGTGTATAAAAAGTATTTTAATTTTGTAACCAAGAGGAATCACTTTATAGAACATGATGAATGCTTTTATAATTTATTTGTATATTTTAAAGAATCAAAGAAATGGAGAGAGTGAAATAAAAATCTCTTCAAAAGAACATTCGAAAGAAATAAAAACAAGATTATAATTGAGAAAGTAGCTGGCCTTCTGCATATTCTCTTATGGATTTCATCAAAGAAAAAAATACTTCTAAAATCAAAAGAAAGAAAAATTATTTCCAAGGGGATGCTTCCCCAATCACAACAATCTTAAACTCCTCAAGTATAGGATCAACCATTATCTAATCTACACATAGTCATAATCTGCACTTGCTCATACAACAATTCAGTGACTTTCTAATTTGAGTGGCTTTTAAGCCATATATTATATGCCCATTAATGAAAAAAAACAAAAAACAATCTCCTACCTTCTTTCATTCTCAGGTATTTTAAATTGAAGGATCCTTATTGCCTTAAAAGATGCCAAGTCTGACTCTGACCAGAGTGAAAATGTAAAGAATTTAACTGCTTTGGGTTTGTGGTCAGAATGAAAAATCTGTGATTGCTTAAGAAAAGTAATCTTGATAATTTCATAGTAAAAACTCTATGATCATTCCAAATTGAAAAGATTGCCTATTTGTGATTGACAAGACTAAGATTTCTGAGAATATCAATAGATAATGAAAAATATAATTCTCTGAAAAAACTGGCAGAAAGTCAAAGGTCTCTGATTACAAAAGAGAAACTAAAGGCACAAAAATACAGTCACAAGAATGAAACACCACCTGCAGAATTCTGTTAAAATATAATCTTTCCTTTTACTCCTTAGTGATTTTCTTCTATGGAGAAAAAAGTTTACAGCATCACCATGCTAGGTCTTGGTGCTGGTTTCTGTAGCAAGTAGGTTGTCCTTCTCCTAGACTGGTTGCCAATCAAGCTTAGCTCACCCTATCCTGATATCTAACCCATAGTTGGAGGGAAGAATATTAGATTCCTCAGTCAGTCAGTTGGGCAATTATGTATCTTTCGATACATGAATGATGAGGCAGATTTTTTCCCACAGTAGGTTGCCATTTCTTTCCAAGGCTATAGAACACGGTCTATCCTGCTATTTACCCATAAATGGGGGAGAAGAAGCAGATTTGTACCCTTTCCCAAGGGTATTAGCATGTAAGTGAATGTAATGGATTCAAATGGAATTCAAACTTGACTCTCCAATTCTGAGGAACAATGGTGAAATGGATAGCAGCTCGGATTGAGGAATCGGATGAACTGAGTTTGAATACTTATGGCATAAATATAATGTTTGAATTTCAACAAATATGTTTTTTAGAAACATTTGCAATAACTTATTTGGTGGTGTGAAATTTTATTATGCAAATCAAATTTGTCCATCGTATTGTAAATAAATATATATAATAATAATATAGTTATTGATATTTATTTTTTAATTTCAAACACATAATTGATGCTAAAAGAGAAGATATTGTAGTTATTGTGTGATGAGAGCAGAACATCGGAAATTGCAAAAATGTTGAACAGAGATCAGAGAACAATGAAAAGAAAATTAAAAACCTTTAAAAAAAGAAATTAGAAAAAAATTTGGTTAATAAACAAAAAAACTAGACTAACAAGAAAATATTTGAAGCTGGTACACAAAATGTAAATAGAAATAGAAGATACATGATATCAAGAACATTGGCTAAAGACATGAAGGTACACAAACTATTTATTAAGTTCGGTTCCCCAACAGAAAAAACTTGAACTACTTCATTTTTTACATCACCTGTGACAAATACTTTTTCAATGTTGATTAAAACCAGGTTGGTCAGTCGTTCTTGTAACATGGAAGTTTTCAGATATGTTTTTAATAATTTCAATTTTGAAAATGACCTTTCACAACTTGCAATTGAAAATGCAATGGTAAGCGCAGTAATCTGTATGCAATGCACATCATTGGAAAACATCACTTCCAAAGTGCACATTCACACCAGCTTACAATGAAGTCAACAGGGACAATTCCAAATCTAAATTTTTATTTCATTCTTTGATTGGATGCCCTTCAATATGGATGCCCTGGGCTGTCAAACACTCTGCCCACCACCTCTGCATACTGCTGACTCAAACTCCCACCTTTAAGTAAACATCACAAATAGAAATATGTAAAGGGTACAAAGAAGTACATGAAAACTTATTTCTCCCCAGCAGTAATTTTTAGTGATAGATAGATATGAACAGATTTGACGAGACTTAGATAGATAGATAGATAGAGAGAGAGAGAGATTTAACCAGATTGAGATAGATAGATAGATAGATTTGACCAGATAAACATGGACAGACCGAGATAGGTAAAAATGGAGCAAAGTAGATAGATATGAATCAACTGAGATCAATAGAGAGGGTCATTCCCAAATAGACAAGAGATAGATAGGAAGGAACAAACTCAATAGATAGATAGATATTAATCTAAAATTTTCTAAATTCTTCTAGTTGCGAAGGTCATTTATTTCACCCCAAGCAAGGTGGGAAGCCACTAGGACACAAGGGGTTACAGAAGATTTGGAGCAAGATCAGATAGGAGTGATAGTGGAAAGAATGAGGTGAAGGATAGTGGATAGATCAAGGCAACTGGAGATGTCAATTGACATTACATTTGAATAGTTGGAGATTATAGCTCTCAGGGAAACTGGAATAGGGAAGGGAGTTCCACAGGCGAGAGATGCAAGATATGAAGCTATTGGAGTAGAAGAGATGGCTACATTTAATAGTTTCAACAGTGAAAGGGTGAGAGCAGGATGCCAGCCTCGTAGGGCGCTTGAACTCATGAAGTCTGGGAACCAGCAAATGCAGCTCCTTGGAGTAATTCCCATGAAAGTATTTGTAAAAAGATAGAGAGAGGTGACGGCGCGTCTGTAGGAGAGCGACTGTAGACGAGATGCCAGAACATGGCCAATTATATTGCATATCCACCTCTGGATCTTATCAAGAACCCCAAGGCAAACAGTAGGGGCTTCAGACCATATATGGCAGCAATATCCCATGCAAGAGCGAATTGTTGATTTGTAGATCTGAAGGATTGATTCCGAGGAGAAAAATTTCCTGGCGCAGCACAGGGAGCCAACTTTCCTTGTGGTGGACGAAGCAATTGACTCAATGTATTTGTTCTATCTCAGGTCAGCAGTCAACGTGAGACCGAGCAGTCACAGAGAGGTGCTCTCGAGAAGTTGAGCATCAGACATTCTAATGGAGGGCAGGGAAGGATCTCTGTGGTGATTAATAGAGAGCAGAGTTACTTTGTTTTCAATAAATTCATTTCCTTTTTACCTTGAAAAAGTCCACATTGGATGAAACACATTGGCTAATAATACAGTTTTCTTATTGTCTTTTACCTTTATACATAGATATTGATATAAAAAAAATCACAGCAAATATAGCACAAAGGCAAAGAGAAATATTGGGAATACATCATGCAATTACTACCCACCTCATAACAGATCAATATTTTTCCTTTTAGCAATATATAACAATGCATTCTGTGGCCCATTTATGTAAAGTTTTGCTGAAACAACCTTTACAAATTAAGTCGTATCATGATATACCTTACAACCAGAAAAATGCAGGTATTTATATAACTGCAAGCAGGTTTAATTTAAATTACAAATATAACTCTATTGAAAATATCTGCATTATATAAGAATTCCTGAATATATAAATCGGTTAATTATAAGACAATTCCTTCCTCTCTGAATCCTTAGTTCCATCAGATTCTTTGTGGAGTATAGGGACACGTCCTCACCATTCTTGATGCAGCTGTTGGTTTTTGTAGCAATTAGCCTTTTATGGGGTGGAGTTGCTCACCCTATGCTCAATGGGTTTTGAAATCAGAGTTATCCTTCTCCTAAAATGGTTACCAACAAATGCCAGTTTAGCTTGCTATTTAACCCATAGCTGCAGGGAAAAGAGATGTTTTTGTAAATGTGCACACAACAGACTCGGTCAGAATTTAAAAATTCTTTTTCAGTGTTGTCTACATTCACATAAAAAATTTTTTTTCACAGCCTCACTTTGGAAAAATTTTAATCCCAATTCTCCAAAATGGCAAGGATGTAGCCAACAGAATCTTGATGACTACACTGAAAACAATTGATAATTACAAAGATAGTCGAAAGTACTTGAACAAAAACACAACAAAGTGTTGACTTTGGAGAGTTTATCCACAATTTTGATGTTGTACAATGCAATAAAAATTGAGACATTTAAAATTTGTCAATTGAATTTACAAAACTTGTTTACTTATATATATGTATGGGCTAAATAGCAAAAGCTAGACTGAATTTAACAAAGCTTGGAAAACTTGGTTTTGCAATGCATTTTGTTCCATGAGCAAGTTTTCAAAGGCAAAAGCAGAATTTACATCAGTTAACATCCTCCATTGTTTCCTTCCTTCCATAATGTTGAAAGATTTTCAAATATTTTAGAATATTCTAAAATTTAAATTTAGGCAAATAATAATTTTTTTTCTCAATGATACTTTCACAGTATGTATAAATATTGGATTTTCTCAATACATTTCTACTTTTGCCTTTAATGAAGCTGCTCAAAAAGGCATTGTTAAAACAGGGTTTTCACTTGTCATTTCATTTTATTAATATTGCCTTTGCAAATATATATATTTAAATCTGAAGTTTTTATAGACACACATAATCAGGTTTGGATTTCTCCTAAAAAGGCGAACATGGATTCAAACCTTGCTGGAGAACACATGTTCTTTATTAATATTCTATAATGCATAGATTGAAAACAGCATTAAAGAATAAAACAAACTATCCACTTATATATTATATGATGTAAGTACTCCAGTAAGTCTATAACATCACTGAGAAAGGCATTTATTTTACACAATAAAGATTTTTCAACAAATCCTCCTCCTTGTAAATGTACTTAATGCAAGGATGTTCTATTCACTGTCCAGATCAAATGCAATACAGTGAAAATTTCATATCAAAATTCAGTTAATAACTGTACCAGTCTTATTGATTCATTCTCATATATACAAGAGAGGGGTTGAAAAATTCTCAGCCTGATTCACTTCCTATAATCAATATTCTGATCATTAAAATACTGATTGTGAGAAGTGGGTCAGTATCCAGATGTGTGTGAGGGTTGGTATATCTGCAAGATGACAAAAAAAAACACAAAGAGATCATTTTTTTTTTTTTAATAATGAATGTGTATTTAAGCATTTTTTCCAAATATAAACTTAATAAAATCAGAATACTTAATCTGTTGCATGATTGCTGAGTACAAAAAACAATCAAAGCAAAATTACAATAATTTGGTAGTATTATCAAATTCAATGTAATTATATTTTGAAATTTTTTTTAACAGTTATCTCCCTTTCTCCAATAATCTTTGTTAATGGTAAATTTCAAAATCTACCAAAATAAATTAAAAACTGTTTTAAAACTATTATAGGATTTCTCTACCTTTTGTCTGCCAGGGTACTTCTTTTTTTCTTTTAATTACTGCAAATTTCATTTTTTCTAATAATTTCATTTCTTGATTATGTGCTGTGAGCTGTTTACACAAGATGTATTAAACAAATATATTGAAATTTCCATCATTGTAATGATTACATAGAGAGTAATAATGCTAATTATGAAAGTAAGAGTATTGTAAATTTGTGCCAAATATATTTGAATTCATTATACAAAGGCAAGATTTCAATTTTTTTTATTATTTCTGTCTATTGGCTTTATCATTATAATGATTTTATGGCCTAACAGATTTTATATATATATATATATAAGAGTAGAGAAAAGCATTAGATAATTTTGCAATTTTCGACCTAAAATTTTATTTTACAAGAGCCAATCAAAAAGTAATGTTCTAATTTTAAAATCAGATATTTATCTGCACACTACCTGGCTGAAATGTAACATAATATCAAGTTTAAAGTGGAAGCCCGTACATTTATGGACTAGGGACAAAAATTACACAAAACACCTCAGCACTTCGACTTTTGGGGACAACTCTGGTGCTAGCTAATGACTCTTACTCTCTCTAATTTTTAAAACAATTCATAGACTCTTTCTTTTAAAGCTAAAAGCAATAAAGAGTCCATGGGAAAAAGTTCAGAGTTACTTTTTCATTTTTCTACCCATAAACCTCTTTTGTTGCCCTTGTAGAAAGCAAAAAGCTATCATAGAATTTCTGGTTTTGAAAGAAGAAAGGACTGAAAAGATTCACAGAATGTTAGTGAATGTTTATAGAAATTTTCACTTGATGTAAGTAAGTAGATTGGTCACTAGAGTTAATAGTCAATCCTAGAGAAAAAGGAGAAACCAAATATAAGGGCAGGTCATCTGCTGCTGTGAAAAAAAGATAAAGCCAAACAGGCTGATGTTCTCTTTACAGTTGACAGAAGAATCATGATTTTAAAACTCTGTAGAGTCATTTAGGTGAGCCATATTAGTGCCTGAAGTTTCATAGTTTCTTGGCCACTCAAAAGTCTGTGTAAACTGCATTCGCAGAATGCAAACATAGTCTATGAAGGCCACTTACACCAGTAAAAAAACTATTGATGATCAGAAACAAAAATTATGCAGCAAAACTGTTATTATTTACTTTTTCTTTTTTTTTAATCATTTACTTTTTTTTTTTTTTAATCATTTTACCCAAGCAAAATATAAATGACACTAAGAAGCTAGCAATTATTGAGAGTGGAAGAGAATGAGAAGACTTTAATGAGGAAAAAGGACAATAAAAGAATGGTTTCAGGGTTGGTGGTGCAGTTAAGTTTTTTATGGTTGTAGGTGGCAGAGAAGCAAGAAACAAGAGAGTTCCACACATGAGAAAAGAAACTCTTAGAATAGAACATATGGTTACATGTAGCAACTTCAATGGGAAAAGGATGAGACCTAGTCGCAATGGGAGAAAGTTGGTTTTACATGACAAAGCAAAAACATAGCTATTAATATTTATTTTTTATCTCTTACTATATTTAAAAAAAAGAGTCCTGCATAAACAAGTAATTACAAGAGAATGGATTACCCATGTTCTTATACAAGTACTCTTTTCTCTATTGTTGCAATGTACCAGTGACATGATTAATAAAAGTACAAGGCAAAACACAAGCTGGGATCTTGCTTTCCAGAGCCTTAACAAAATTCTTATATATTTCTAATGAAAAATAATAATGATGTGATATAGTGATTTTCTTTTGCTGAAGAACATATTGAAAAAGTTAACTTGAGCAGAAAAATTTTCCAAAGAGACTTACTTTGCTAGCAAAAGAAAAACTGATTTGACAAGATGGCAGTCTTGTAAAAGTGAAAGTAGACTTTTATTTTCTTTTTACTCATGTGATTTGCATTGCATGTGTTTATCTTGATTGGGCAAATTGGTCTCTTAATCCACACATATGCTACTGTGAATGCCAGTGTGAAAGTGTGAATGACAGTTGGGTGTGAAAGACAGTCAGTAAGTTCTGAAATAGCTGTCATGTGACAAATCCACTGGAATGGAAAGAGGAATACCGAGAAAGAAACAAATTAGAGCATGAATATTTTTTTGGTATCTATCTCTGTTTCTTTTATGAAAGCATTTATAGAGTATATGTTTGAATGCCAGCTGCAAGAGATAAAATACAAAGATTATGCTGGCTTAATGAAAACAATAATTAAATATGTTTTGGTTTTGGGAGTATGTTGAGGTCAATATAATTGTCATATAATATGAATGAATTTTTCCCACTTTGTCATAGATGTTCCTAAAATTAAAAGATACAAGATTATATTTGAAAATATTTTCTCATTTATAATCAGCCATAACATTTGAGACAACATGATAGCTTTGAAAAAAATGAACCAAGTTATATAAGGGTATTCAAATTAATTGAGAATGAGAGATAAACAGTGAAAACATTAAAATTTAGGAAGTAAAGTGAAGATTGAATAAATAGTATAAATCCAATATTGATGACTAGAGATATACAATGGGAATCTGCCTTTCTATGAACAAAACCATATTGACATAACTGCAGGACATGAAGGCAGTTATGAATAATATGAAACAGTTAAATATATGCTATCAAGAATGGAACCTTATTCAAAAACATTGTGTGTAAATATCATGAAAAAGAAAGATAAAAAAAAATAACAGCAGTTAAGATTTTCAATAAAGAGATGTGAAATAGAGTGCAAAAAAACCCCTAAAAAATACTTCAAATGCTATAAGTTTTTGAAACACATAATTTCTTTTTCTATCTCCTATTTCAAGCAAACTCAAACACCACTGACTAGTTTCTTTCATTCTGTCCATGATCTAAATTCATTCTTCATCTCTCAAATCAGTATTGTTCCTTAGATGATCCATATATGTTTTAGTTTTCCTCTCTTCTTTTTTTTTTAACACTATTTACAAGTGAACTATAGTCCTCACACAATCACAATGTTTCATCACTTGTGCTCTTCAACTTTCATCAAGAGTTTTTTGATCTGGATAATCTACAAAGAATTCTGATCTGAACCCTTTATTTAATCTATGAGAGTAGACGGTTCTTGTTGCACTGCCCACATATAGGGATATCTTGTTTAGCTCTTATTTTTAGTACTGCCCCCTCTGTTTCCAGTGTCCAGCACTTTAATCTACTAAGTTAATCCACAGGAAAATAACTTAGAGGATTAAAGTGTTCATTCATGAATTTGATGACATGATAATCATGAGTTCAATCCCTGGGCCAGACAATGTGCACTTGGTTGATTGACTCCTTCATTCATTTTCTACAGATTATCAAATGGTTGAAATTTTTAGGGCATGCAATGAGGAAAGATGGCTTAGAAAATTTGAAAACCATCTGACCAACATAAAATTTAATTTTAATTATAGTGCTTTTTTTTATTGATTCATTCATTTTCTATGGCTTATTAACACTTTGTAGGTTATTTAAAGCTAGAAAATATTTTTAGATTGCAAGAATTTTTGTTAAGATAATGTTCAAATTTTACTAATTAAACCATGGCTGGGGTAGAAGAGCTGGATTCATAACGTTCCTAAGTGTATTTGCATGTAAGTGAATATAACGACACCAAGAGGAATTGAAACTCAATTCTCCCATTAACAATTCTGAGTCATTATCCATTACACCAGCTGCACATCCAAACTTACAGCATCTGGTATTCACAAATGGTCACCCATCTAGGTACTGACCAGGTTGCTTAACTTTGGTGTTCATATGGGAACTGGTTTTTTCAATATGAAATGTGTATAAGTCTCAGTTTGTACTTATGAATATATCCTGTAATTATTAAGTTTTCAAAGCTGTTCTTCCTAATAATGCGTTCCAGATATTTCACCTGTCTCTTTCTGCTTTTAAGTATGAGTGTTTTTCTAGTTGACATTCTCTTTAAAACTTGCTCGTTGTTCATATGTGTTGTGCATGGTAGTCTCATCATCCATCTGTAAAACAATATTTTTGTCACTTGTACTCTCTTCTGCATCTCCAAATTGTCCAGTATTCATGAAAACCTCAAAGCAACCACAAATAGAGAGAAAAGATGAAGTAAATAAATTAATAAATGAAAACTTTCAGGGTTAAGTGCTATTTGGCCAGAGGTTGGGAAATTCCAGTTGCTGGTTTACATAGGCAGAGTCATAGCTAAAGTAAATTACCTACAAGTTTCCCATGGTGGGTAACAAGCCTTTGATTGGAAATATAGAGTCACATAGAGTCATATAGAGTCTTGGAAGGAGACAGCAAGAAGCTGGCAGTTAGAAGGTGATGAGTTGTCAGATGGAGATGTAAAGATAAGTGTCATGAAAAAAATATCAAAATTATCACTCGCTGAAGGGAAGATCTATTTTGTTTGTTGCAAGCGAAGACAAAAATAACAATGAAGTCCCATCATTTACCTAACTCCTAGACTGTGCTAGGTGAATCGCTAAGTAAAGAAACCAAAATATCAAAAACAGGATTTATGCTTTGTTTTCTTCCTATGGTCTTAATTCACTTGTAAACTTACAGCAGACTTTTTCCAGTTTTAGTGCACATCAGCACAAATAAGAATAAAAAGACATTGTGGAGTGAAGCTGTCTAGGTGGTGAAAGACTAAATGAAGACTGTAGTTATATATTTACAATCCAACAACAATTGTTCTGATGAACTTTCCTCTATAGTACATAAACTCTGTGAACTTAAGTTAAGTGCAGTACTTGATTGGCAGAAAGGTCTCATCTTTTCAAAGTTAAAATGGATAGAAGTAACTGTAAGTTCTTTGCTAATATTTCCTTTCTTGAATTTCTCACTTGGGAAACTCTCTTTCAGCTTCTTGCTTCCCAGTCAACTTTAATCTTCAAAAGTTTAAACGCAATACCAATCGTTTATTAGAAATATAAGCTTATACACATTTATGTACAGTGTCTGTTTTTAAAGTAATTCCTGTGACTTTTCTATAAATACTTTCATAGTAATTATTCTGATGAAATCTCATCTATAGTACCCAGACTCTATGAAATTAACCTCAGTACCAGATTGGTCACAAGATCTAATTATTTCATAGTTGAAATGGTTAGATGTAACTGTATGTCCTATATTAACAGTTTCTTTTCTTGCTTGTGAAACTCTGTTTCAAATTCTTGCTTTCCAGTCAATTTTGGTCTTCAAAAATTGAAATGATATGTCAATCGTTATCTTCTGTCTTTTTAATTTCTGTTCTTTTATTGTTCTTGCTCTTTAATAATGTTTTCTTTTTCTTATATAATTTCATACTGAGTTACACCTGTGTCTGAGTGGTTTTGTTGCCTTGATTGGGGGTGAAATGATTAAAAAAAATAGGCTGAGACATTAGATAACAACTAAATCAACACAAAGTTTCATTTTAATAATCTGAACAATTCTTGCAGAAAATTAATGAATATTTAATCTTTTAAAAGAAAAGATTAACTGGAGAGACATTGATGAGTTAAGGATTTTAAAAACAGATTATGTATATATGTTTTACCAGCTACATGTTTTAAATTTTATTTTTAAAAACAAACCATATATAAACAAAATTAAAAGTAAATTGTGTTTAGAAGGATCTTTAACTAGTGTTAGAGCTTTTGTTTTATGTTATATATCTATGAAGAGAGGAAGAAAGAAAAACAAGAGGTGCTCAATTGAAACGCATCTACTGTTATAATCTTGATATGGATTTCAACTGTTACTGTCCTTGGGATCAGTGCCAAAACATTATTACCACATCACCTTAGCTATATCATGATATAACTACACATGTATATATGGTAACATATGCAATTTGGAAAAATTCCATGTTTCACCAAAGAACAAATGTCATCAGAAAAATCATTTTATTTCATAAGAACAAATATACATATCATATTTAGATTTATGAGAGTTTCACATATCTGCTGCAGTGTATATAAACCCCTCAGGGTTGAACTAATTAAGTTTTATGTGCAAGTGCACATGAGCAAGCCCACCTTTTAAAGGTGGATCATGGGATATATCTTGATGTCATGTTTTCTCTTGGTGTATCCTTCTGTATGGCAGATGTCCAATCTGTACTAAAATAATGTACATAATAATTACATTCAAAAAAAAATTCAAGTACAACATGTACACACTTTTGTTTATTAGACATTAAATTATATCACTTAGCATCTTCCATAATTTAACTTAATTTTTCAGTTCACCTGATGTATATTTTTGAGCATTCTTAAATTGAAAATTTCTGAAAAATTAAAATTTTTACTTTTGTTCATAAATTCTTGTCGCAAAAGAAAATCCTGACATTTGCCTGAATAAATTCCATAAGAGGACAACATGCATCAACTAATATGAGTTTTTCTTTTGTCTTTATTCATATATATTGTGTGCATGTGCATAAGTTCCCAGAGCTCTTTTTTCTGAAAAAACAGAAAACAGGGCTTTTGCTGGCAATATTTTGCAGAAACTTAAAATGTTTTTGCAATAGATATTACTATTAATTGCCCCAAACTTTTTGAATAGTCATTTGACATATTCTTTACGGCCAAAATAACTAATTCTATAGTTAATACACACAAGATTACTTGTATGTATCAAAATCAACAGGGACATTTTTAAAGCAATATCTCAGTTTTTGATTTCCCAAAAGTTCACTTACTTTTTTACCCAATGATAAAATACTTTTATCATCAGAATTAGACCATAAAATACAATCAACACGGAATTGATCCATATCCTTTTTTGAGCTTGATTTTCATCTCTTGAGTTCAAGTAATTGAACTGTATTCTGTGTTTGTTTTATTGATTAGCAATCTTTCCAATCAACCATTGATTTTTTTTATTATTACTCTTACTACTTCAACACAATTTATTTCAATCAGATCTATAACCAATCAGAGCAAAAGATGACTGTTTATCATGGTACTCTACTAACAAATTTTTTTGCTCTTAATTTTTTTCTGTTTTAGATTTCTCTCCACCTCCATCCTGTTGGTTAGCATCCTATTACCACCTTCTCCCTCACATGCATACTGTTTACACACACAAACATAGACAAACATACACATAGATTCTTTCTGAAGTTTTCCATTATACGATCAATTGAGAAGACAGGGTTAGGCTTGCAATAACAGAATCTGTAAACAAAGCCAGCAGATTGCAGATTCAGAGAACTGGACAGTGGAATAAATATTAAGAGAAAAAAAATTCTTTAATAATTATTGGTACTGATTTTAGAGAAAAAAATCCTTCAAATTTATTTTGCAAATATCTTATGTCTTGGTTGTCAAAATCCCTGTTCATTAATTTTTCATTTACTTTTGTTTTATTCCCTTGAATTGATTTTATTTCACTTTTTTTTCGTTTAACTTTTGTACTCTTCTTTTTCGTCTTCCTCTGCCACATTCAAGTCATTAAAGGAATTTTATATAAACCCTTTGGTTTATTTTTATTTTTGGCAAGTATAGGCATTCATGGATAAAAAAAATCTCAAATAGCTTTTGTGTTTTTTATTAATTAAGCAATCATTTTGTGATTCACCATTGTTTTAATTTGCTCAGAAACCCTTTGTAAAATGATTTGTTCTTCAAGATATCAACTCTGACTCAGATATCGCACTTGCGCAAATGCACACACACACTATGAAAAAAGCTTACAACAATGATAAGTGCATATAAAAAAGAAAAATCAAGCAGTATAAGCACTCACTCAATTGATGATACCCCCTGATGAGTGGACTGACATGTCTGTCTATTAGGTTGGTGCAAAAATAATGTCGTTTTCTCACATATGTTACTATGTGAGAAAACAACATTATTTTTGCACCAACCTAATACAAAACTCTGGAGTCGGGAAGCTGAAGGTAACATCAATCAGCTAAGTGACAAACCTTTTACTTTATATATATATATATATATATATATATATATATATATTGTCATCCACAAACTGACTGTTTCACTGTGTCACAGATCTTCAGTGTGGCTAGGCGTTTGATTGCTTCAAGTTGGGATCAAAACCCAACCAATTTGACATCAGCCAGAGATCCTACCCCTAGGCCATCAAGAGGGAGAAATATAGTAGGTATAATTGCTTATGAGTACATCAAAACTTCTTTGTGCTCTTCTAAGGATCAATGTGTTGCTTCCAAGCAAGTGAACTATCTGTGAAAAGTGTTAGGCATTGTTACAATGAATCCTTCTTTAATTAAAGGTAAATGAGATTTTAGTTTTCTGTAGTCATCATAATTCAGTTTGATTGCATAAATTTTGCATGGTAAGGCTGTGGCCCCATACTCAGCAGGAGAGACTACACAACTCACAACTAAAGTCTGTTTAATCAGTTATGATTATCAAGCATAGCATAACCAAATAAATTGACTCCATTCATAAAGTAAAAATAAGACTGTTATAACAGTGACGATATAAATTTTACTGACATAAAGTGGAAAGATTATATGGAAACAATTGCTAGGTCTTCTTTGCAAATCTAGTACTGCACCTAAATTCAAAAAGTCTATACATTATAATGAAAAGCTCATCCAAACAATTACCATGAAAGTATTTATAGAAAAGGCACAGGGAGGCAACCTTATGGCAGTAGGAAAGTGACTGAAGCTGAGACGCTAGCTCAGAACCATTAATATTGCTGATTCTTCTTTGGATTTTATGAAGGAGCCGAAGGTAAATAGCAGGGGTACCAGACCATATGTGGCAGCAACATTCTAGGCATATATGAATGGTAGACTTATATGTAAAATTATTTACTTATAATTATAACATAATTATAATTATAAAATTATTTATAATTATAACATTATTTACTTATATGTAAAATAGATTCTGGAGAGAAAAATTATCTAGCACCACACAGTGAATCAACTTTCTTGGCAGCTTACCTAGGAATGGATTCAATATAGCCTTTTCTACTTCAGCCAGGAAAATTAGCCTGAAAAGGTACAATGAATCATTCTCCTGATGGAAGACAGGGAAGGGTCTCTTAGATGATTAATAGAGAGCAATTTAAAGTTTTGTTTTTATTTCAAAAGAAAAAAAAATCAGAAAAACATATCTTTGTCTAATGTCTAAGCTTGTAAGAGGCATCAGAAAGAAAAATTAAATCCAAGAATGAGATTCAACAGAACATGGAATATTCTGGTTTTTCAAAATCCCTTTTGAGCCATATACAATTTAGGGATAAAACACAATCTGACACTACCAAACAGCATAAACTGGAACAATTTAGAAACTTCAAGATATTTACACTGAAAACACTTAAAAATACCATTTCCAAAGACATGATATGTGCAAAAGCAGTGGATTTTTTAAGAGAAATTATTAAATAATATTAATCAGAGATTTATAGAAAGATTTCAGGATCATTTGATCCCAACTGAATCTGACAAAAAATTTATCTTGAAACAATATCTCTGGTTTTTTCTACCTATATATGTATATTTTTACTTGGAAATGATAGAAGTAATATTAAAGGCTAAAAATATTTAAATTGTATGTCCATAAAATTTAATATTAAAGAATTCAGGTGTATCAATCATCAATTAAAATTACAGAATTAGAAGCAGAAATCATTATTTTTGTTAAACCCCTTAAAACCTGAGTAAACCAATATCTATTCTATATATTATCATAATATACACTTCTTCCACCTACTTCCACCTTTCTTACAACAATGTCACTCAGTAAAACTCTATTGTCTTTAATGGTCCTTGTAATGGGTGAACTAAAGTAAAGGAAAAAAGTAGAGACAAAAGTATGTTTATACATATATTCAAAATTACGATATAGCTTTCTAGTCAGCTATTACTGTCTGTTAATTAGTTATATATTTAGATTAAGGGTAATTGAATAACTAAATGGAAAAATTTTACATAACTTCATCAGACTAAAATGCATGACATTGTTCCATTTTGTCATATATATATATATATATATATATATATATATATATATATTCAAAAATTATAATATAAATATGTTATAAAATCACTACAAAAATAGTCATTTTGTTTCAACACGTCTGGTGTCTTGTCAACTGATGGTGTTGAATGTAGAATAAAGGGTTTTAATAAGGTTCAAATCAATCAAACACCCCTTGCTAGGTGAAACACTGTTACATAAGCTTAAAAACCCTTTATTCTACATCCAACACCATCACTTGATAAGACACCAGAAGTGTGGAAACAAAATGGCTATTTGCTCTACTCTGTATTGAGCACTCTTTTAAGAATAGTATTTTTGGGTTATTGGAATTTATTCTATATATATATATATATATATATATGAGTTGATAAAATATTCTCTACTGGTCAAAGAAGCTCTTTAAAAAATAAATCCAATGTTTGATCATTTAGCCAGGTTCTGGAAAATTAGTCTGACTGAGAACCTTTCATCAACTAGTACTTATATATATGTATTGGTGGTGGGGAAAATATATGACAATGTGGGAAAAGGTTTTGTATGACGTGTTTCATCCTTTAGGACTTCATTGGATGAAACATGTCGCACAAAAACTTTTGTTCTTGATAGATAAAATTTATATATCATTATCTCATATATACATAAACATATATGTGTGTGTGTGTGTGTGTATTTCCTACTGCTACAAACATTTTTAGTAGATAAACATATGAGTTGCTATCCCTGTCTTTTTTTCTGAAACAGTCAACCTAGACTGAGAGGTTGTACTAAAGGAAAAATTATGCCTCTTTCAAATATATATATTTCTTTGAATAAAAACAAACCACCTTAAGGTCCCATGTAATAAATTATTTCACCACAGCCCTTTTAAAGGGCTCTGGGTCATCAGACTTTACTTCCAAAGGTTGAAATGAAAAATGAAAAGAAATTTACACATTTTTGACAGGCTGTATTAAGCATATGTAAATTAACGAAGGGAGGAAGTGAGGGGGGGGAGAAGACATGAGAGAGTTAGATGTACCATTTCATACTAAAAAAGAGCTCAACTTATTTTATAAGGAGCTAATATTTAGTTTATGCAAAATAGGTAACCCGTATGGGTAAACCCAAGGAGGATGATATCCAGAGAGCTCAATGTAAATATATATATATATATATATATATATATATATATATATATATATGACAGAAAACAAACAAGCAGGAAACAGATCTTAATCTAACATGTTTCACTTTATTAAAGCTTCATCAGAGCTCAAGATAGAAATGATGAAAGGCAGGGAGGGGTCTCTCAGATGATTAATAGAAAGCAGTTTAAAGTTTATATATATATATATATATATATATATATATATAAACAAATGTTATGGCAGGTTTTTTTTTTTTTTTGATATACACAAAACCCTTTCAGAAAAAAATAAAATAAAAAATAAATAAATCTCCATAGACACGTAAACCAGACTAGACGAAATCATCTTCCGTTTTAAATTTAGACACCCCAACCTTACCCTGACTTGACATCTGTGAATGTAACTCTATACTGATACAAATTATTAACACCCTACACCCCTTTCTATTTAAACAATCACTCTAGCTGTTACCATGGAAATTTTGATTTCAATAATGAATATGCTATTAAAACACGTAAATTTCAGAAATAAGTTATTCCAAAAAAAATTTTGCTTGAAGATGGAACAGAGCTTACTTTAATTCAATTTAATTCAAATAATTATATTGAAGTTTTTGGCTCTTGTTTTGAAACATGAGAACTCTTATGTAGAGTGTTGGAATCATATTTTCAAATAAATAATTATATTTATGCTCTACTTTTGTATCGAGCACTATTTTTTAAAAATAATAACAACAATACTAAAGAACTTTGGATTATTTACCTAACCAGTTCTTTCCTATTTTCTATATATTTTCACACACACACACATATATATATATATATATATATATATATATATATATATATATATATTAGCTGATGATATTTGATTCATTCTGTTTGAATCTATCTCAGCCTATAATTATCTATCAATCTGTCTCAATCATTCCATTTCTTTCTCTCTTTATACAGTTCTGTTTATATTTTAATTTTTTTTCCTTTCTCTATCACTGTTTCTTTCTTTGAGACTTTATATCTATCTTTCTATCTCAGTTGGGATCTATATGTCTATTTCAGTCTGTTTCCTTCACTTGCTATCTCAGCTTGTTTCTTTCTTTCTATCAATCTATTTCAATTGATTTCTTTCTTTCTATTTTTCCAATTTCTGTCTATCAGTCTGTTTCTATCTGTCTTCTTATTTCTTAATGCTCCTTATCTATCCACCTATATATATATATATATATATATATATATATATATATATATATATATATATATATATAAAACATACATACAACAAACTATTTCTAATTTTAACAGTTAAAATATAATCCCTGAGAATGGCTAAATGTATAGCTGAAAGCGCTCAGATAAAAAGAACATTCAGAGAGTTTTTATATAATTTATCATCTGAAAAGAAAAAAATTATTAGATTACATGAGAAATTGTATAAAAAACTAAATAAAAGTACCTTGTCTGTCATATTCAATGAAATGTGCATGAAAGAAGGATTGCTGCCTAAATATATATATATCTTCTCAATCTGTTAATATCTGTTAATATCTGTTTGAATCTACCAGTCAATTTTTTGTAACTATGTCAATATGTTCATATCTATCAAAGTTTGCTTCTATCTATCATAGTCTGTTTTTTTCTTTATTGGTTTCTTTTTGTGTCTGTTTCCTTCTATGGTAATTTGTCTCTATCTAGCAAACAATGTGTCTGTGTTCCTTTCTATTTATCCCAGTTTGTTTATATCTACTGAAGTACATATTTCTGTTTTTATATCTCCTATCTATCTACCTATGTATCTTCCATTTTTTTGTCTGTCTATCTCAGAATATTTCTATCTATTGATATCAATTTTTTTTTTCTAACTACTTCAGTCAATTCCTATTTTTTTCAGTCTGTTTCTTTCTCTGTCTTTCTTTCTTTCTTTATATTAAACTGTTTCTTTCTTTTGATTCACATCAGTCTGCTACTTTGTTTCTTTGTATTTGTCCAACTTTGTTTCTTTCTATCTTAATTTGTTTCTTTTGAGCTGTATCTATCACAATTTGTTTAAATCTATCTGCCTTCCAATCTATCACATTCAGTATATCTGTCAATCTATCTCATTCAATATATCTGTCAATCTATCTCATTCAGTGTATCTGTCAATCTATCTCAGTCTTTGCCATCTGCCTGTGTCTTTCAAAATATGATCCTTTCTATCTCAGCCTTTCTTAGTGTACTTTTTCTCTTTCAGCCTGTTTCTTTTTCTCTATTTAGTTCTCTCAATTTGTATCTATCCCAATATATTTACTTCTTTCTAGTTTGTCTATATCTATGTCTTCCTAGTCATATGTATACCATGGGGGCTGAGATTGTTGTCCATTTACCTCCAATTCCTCCATTCACAAGCCAATTCTTGCATGTTGGTTTTCAAGGCAAGCAAGCCTGCCTGCTCTATTTGAATGATTTGTAGAATGCAATATTGTGAACAGCATACTTGAAAAATCTGTGATAGCTTCAGTGTACAAACACGCTTATATCTCATTAAGGACCATTTCATTCAGTACCTGTATGTTGATATAAAAGGTTCATTTTGCAAAGGGTATTTTCGATATACAAGCAAAAACTTTTAAAAACATAACATGAAAGATACAAATTTTTTAATAAGAAAAAAAAAATCTCTAGAGGAATATAATAAATTACAAAAAGTAACTTACGAGTCGGTTTCCACCCAGTTCCATCCATCGTTCAATTTTTATATAGATTTTTTTTTTGTAAAATTTCTGCTCTTTCTAGTCTCTGCAAAGTTTTCTATTTTCTTTTTTTCTCGCTATCTTTTTCCTTTTTAGTGATTTACAGTTTTACTTTGTCCATTTTCATTTCATAATATAAGAATCCAAGTTCTCTGAGATATTGCAAAAAAAACCATCAAAAGAAAAACTCCATAATAATAAACAAATAAAGTAGATTAAATTTTTCTTTAAATCAGAAACACAAGTAAACATCTGTAACCAAGAGTCCACACAAATATCTATCTTTGTAGACAACCAAGAAAAGAGATTTAATTTAGTTTTTACATGTATATTTTAAATATGTATGTATATTTTGTTTTCTTAATTTTACAGCTATGCATCATATATTTTTTAAAATATGATTCACATTGGAATCTACTAGATTTTTTTTTAAATGGATAACAAAAGCAAGAAAAAAACGAGAGTGAAGAAAAGGTAGATAATCCATGTGTGAATTACTTTTTACTAATCCTTTATGTAAATCATAGGATGAAAGAGTATTAGCTAATCCCTGAATGGAAGTGTGAAGCGTATTAACTATGTGTTTTGGCACTGATACTTGTTCTTATGATAGAATAATTTGGACTGGTTTATCCTGATTTAAATCACAAACTATTTTCCATATATATGTATCTAATTTTTTTTTAACTGTTAAGTGGAATGCCAACAACTATTCCTTCCTGTGTCAGTGTGCAAGAGGCTAATAACAGGAAATTTTTTAAAGAAACAAGTTGGAAAAAAAAATTAAATAATAACCTCCCAAAAAAGAAAAATCATTAACCTATTAATAAAAATAGCATCAATATGAGACATTTCTCTCAATGTGATACATGAGGTTGGGTGTATAGAATGAGGATGGGAGATTGATACCTTTGCAATATTATCCCCATCACTAATGTCTCCTCCAGTTTTTTCCCCCATCTTTCCCCACCCTAGCTGCTGCACCGTTATTCATATTTAGTTGCAATATTTCAACCTGCTGGATCAGTCATCAAGTTCTTATCATGTACAAGTCACTTACTCTTCTCAGAGAGTTTGGTTATCACATTTTTAAAATAAGAACTACTATTTTAAAAAAAAAAATGTCCTGTTTTCTCCCCCCCCCCCATTGTCTTATATCTATCTAAAATGTCACGGTACTATAAATAACTGTGTGATGAAGTAAAATGTAGGAAAATTTATCAACTTTTAACATGTGAAGAATTTTCTTAAAAAAATAGAGCTTTGTTTCATAAATTTTTCCATGAATAATTAGGACTAGTATCCTTATTACTATTGTTTCAACCATTATGTACTAACCTGCCATCTTGTGACTGGCTAGTCTGAACTGCTATGTAATTTCAATCCTCCTATGTGGCAATAAATGCTGGACAATTTTCTCACAGATGAAGACAAGACTTGAGACAACAGAGATTATGCAAAAAGGCTGAGAATATTATGAAAGGAACATGTAAGCAACAAGAAAGTTTTACAGAAAATACAAACAAAATAGAAAACTGTTCAATAGCTGGGATTTTTAGGATACAAAATGAAAATAGAGGGCTTGGAGAATATATAAAAGGCAAGAGAAAGAAACATCAAGTAACCTACTTAATGAGCTTGATGGCAGAACAGAGACTTGGAGGGGACAAATATTGCTTAAAGCTACAAATGATAGTGGAGATAGTGAAGTTGTGGAGAGCCATGATTGCCAAAGTTCTGAAGGAATATAGTATATAAAAGAAGCTGCTCCTCATCATTGTATTTTTTTATCACTGTGTTTAGTCTAGTATCTTCAATGTTTCTTGTGGTTCAAGTTTGAAACAGATTTTTCTTCTATGTGCCATGTCCATTCATGGCTCTCCACGATTTCCTGTTCTTTGTAGTTCTTAATAAAATTTGCCTTTTTGTTATCTCTCCAAAACCATGTTCTGCCATTTATTTACTCAAACTCACTAGGTAGGTTATACATTGCTTTCTTCTGCCGCCTTGCCTTCAATTTTTGTTTAGATTTACAAACTCTACGTTTTGCTCAATTTTGCAAGCCAGTTGATGAAATTGGAATAAGCTGTTATGTTTGGAAAAATACTTTGACAAAAACCCTACTTTGCAGTTTGATAATTTCTTTAATTTAATTTTATAGAACTTTGTGATAAAAACATTTTTAAAAAAATTTATTTTTCTTCCTTTTTAACAGCGAAGAATAAATTCTTAGGATTTCTTACTCTTAGGCATGCAGCACACAGCTGGCCTTGTGTAAATATTTCTTTCTAGAGCCAAATTCTAACTTTTGAAATGTTTGGCCATGTGTTTTGTTTATAGTTCTCACAAATACAAGGTGAACTGGAAACTGGATTCTTGTATATATAAAAAGAGAAAAAAAAGAAAAGATATGCAAAAACAATAATTGCTTTTTTATTAAATAAATTTTTGTTATTTTAAACATTAAATTGTTTTTAAAATAGTAGGAGTATATTGTATGTTAAATAATAAAACTAAAAGTTTTATTATTTAACATTTTCCTAAAATAATTAATGAAAATTTATTGTACTAAGCTATACACCTTAATAAAATCAACTTTGTAGCTCCTTACCTATTTGTACTTCTCCCCAAAATTTGGTTATGATGAGAATTTTATATATATATATATATATATATATATATATATATATATATATAGAGATAGATAGATAGATAGATAGATAGTCTTCTGTCAAATTAAATTAAACCTCATATTAGTTTTCATAACTATATTTGTAATTGTATTTAATCATGCTTTAGAATGTGGTAAAATATTTTAGATATAGTTATTTTTATTTATTTTGTTCATTGCTTTCCTTCTGATTTTAAACTATATCCAACTGACATCAGTTTAAACTGATGCTTTTTGTTTTCCATATACTGTGATCATTTTGCTTGAAGATTGTATTTTCTTGATTTCAGCTGAAAAGTTTGAAATTTTCACTTTAAAAAAATATAGGTTATAATTGTTTATATAAATGCAGAAAAAAAAGGGACTGGTTCAAAATGATACCAGGAGGACATTGGTTAAACTAGCATTATATATACAGATAGAAGTTCTTTCACTGGGAGGCACCCATAATTTCGGCCTTGTGCCACATCTAATCTACACTTAGAAAATCGATATAAATTGGAGTCCTTTTGCTTAAATGTATATTTTCTTAATTTCAAATGAAAACATCGAAATTTTACAACATATTACAACAAAATTTTCACTTTGTAAAATTATACTTTATAATTAAAGGTTACACACACACACACATATATATATATATATATATATATATATATATATATATATATATGTGTGTGTGTGTGTCTGTATAAAGGAAGGTGTCAGTTTAAACTGAGAGGAAAAGGATATAGGCTAAATCTACTTTTAAACAGTTGGAGTTAAAAAGTTGTGTAATGCAACTTTGAATCTGAGAATAGAGTCTGATAAAATTGTAATGAGTCAGGTTACCCGAACAGCAGAGGTAATATTGAAGTATTTAGTAACAAAGAAACTAAATGCCTTTCAAAGAAATAATGAAAGTAAAAATTCAAAAACAATATTTAAAGGTAAAAAAACAAAAAACTTTACTCTGAAAGACAAAAATTTATAAATTTCTTTTCTATTAAGGAGTTCTATTTAGACGTGACGATCATGGCTCTCCACAACTTCTGATTCTTTGTAGCTCCTAGTAATGTTCATCTTTTTACCATAGTTCCACCATCCATTATTTATATTAATGTGTTAATTGGTTTGTAAATTCTGACTTCTTCTATATGCTATGTCCCTTCAGGACGTGGGTGATCATGGCTCTTCACAACTTCCTATTCTTTGTAGCTCTTAGTAATGTTTGTCTTTTTACCATAGTTCCACCTTCCATTCAAATAAGCTAGTCAGTTTAGTGGCCTGCTTTCTCACCCTGTCTTTTTCTCTTCATCATGTTCTGTGAGGGTCATATTTTTCAAGCTCTTCTTCCTCATTAGATGAAATTGTACTAAAACATTGTTTCTCATTCAATAAGCAAAGTTAAGCAGTTTTGAGCCTGGTCACTACTTAGATGGAGTACCACTTGGGAACAACGGATATTGTAAGTATCTACCAAATCAAGTCTTTATTATGTACCCTAGACATTTCAACTGTCTCTATCCAATTCTCAGTATAAATGTCCTTTTTGTTTCTATTTTCCTTAACACTTTCTCACAGACTCCATCTATGATCCTTCTGTAGAACTAAATTTCTGTTAATTCCAGTTTTGTCTTCATCAGAGTGAAAATTGCTATATTCACTTTCTTTGTTTCTGAAGAATTTTTCCTGTTTCTTAGAACTTGGTTTATTTTGTGAAAGGCATTTTTCATTCTTCCAATGTGCTTTCAGATTTCAGTGTCATGATTTCTATTCTCTCTGAAAACAATTCCCAGAAAACTGTGTCTCCTTTTTGAGTGGTTGTTGGAAAGCTTAGCTGCCATTTACATTTTCAATCAACAGAAAAGAATTAGTGTAAACCTGATTTGTAAAGCTGTAACAGAGATGAATGTTCATAAGACAGGTATAATAAGATGTTTGATCCATACCTTCCCCAAGAGAACTGATTAAAAAAAAATGTATAAAAACACTTGATCAAAATCTGAATATGAGCAAATAACAACATTTTAGAGAAACTGGAAAAAAAATGATTGAAACCGATACTTAATCAGGAAGAGACAACTGAAATTTCACTGGCACATTACGAGGGAATAGAGAATCAAATGAGATAATAACTTTTAAAACATTAAATGAACACCTTCTCAATTATAGAATTTAAAATGGCCATAAAAGATATTCTGTGCATATGAATATAGTTAACAGAGTACAGTGGAGTAATGGATAGCAGCTCAGATTGAGGGATTGGAGCTGGAATTCCAGGTAATTCCATTAAATTCACTAACGAATTTCACTTGGGAAAGGTATGAATCCTTTTCTTCTCCACCCAGCTATGGGTAAATAGCAGAACAGACCAGGTTCTATAGCTTTGGATGGCAACTGGTCTACTGCAGGAAAAAATATCTGCCTCGTCAGTCATGTATCAAAAGATATATGATTACCTAAATGTGTATCATACGTGGCATATAACTGACTGAGTTAACAGGGAGAGTGAGAATCAGCTTAAATAAATTATAAATCTGTTGTGGATTTGAATCAACCCACAACAAAGGAAATGATACAAAAGGTTTTTAAATAAAAAAATATAAAATATTTTTATTTTCTTATTTTTACAGCTAAATTTTTCTTTTATGAGTTCCTTGTTTATAGTTGTTTGTTAAAATGAAAAGAAATGTGATTTCTTCACATAGCATCTTGACAGAGGACGGTAAGTGCATATTGGATGGCCAAGGACACATTCCAAAAGCTGGGCAGAGTATTGTGAGACAGGAGGATTTTTTTGCTAACAAAGAAAAGAATACTGAACTGTTACATGACATCTGTTCTTTAGTGCAGCAAATGTTGGACGATTTCCTCAAAGATGAAGAACCGACTCGAGGTGATGGAAATGTGGTTCTACAGAATGATACTAAGGATATCATGGACCAAGCATGTGAGCAATGATGAGATCTTAGAGAGGTTACAAGCAAGGAGAAGGCTTAGACTGAACATCAGAAAGAGGCAGCTGAAGTTTCTGGGACGCATAATGAAGAAGGAGGGCATGGAGAATCTGATACTCACAGGTCAAATAGAGGGAAAGAGAGGCAAGAGAAAGCAGCACATGACATACCTGACGAGCTTGAGCAGATGGATGACAGAATGTGGTCTGGGGGAAAAAGCAGAGGGAAAGAACTTGCTGAGAACTGAGGGAGGTGGAGAGCCATGATTGCCTACATCCTGAAAGGACACGGCACATAAAAAGAAAGAAAAGAATGGACAAGAAAAAAGTGGCAGGGAGGAAAGTGTAAGTGTCATGTAGCTTGGTGAGGAAGATGGGTGAATGAGTAAGGGAATTTATTTGAAGCTGCTGTCATGCACTGTTGCCATTCCTTACTGGCTTCTCTGGTCTATAAACTTTGCCTATATACTCTTCAAAGATATCACGAAACATGATTTTTTATTGTTGATGGAAATGCAACCTGTTGATTGGAAAATGTTAAATATTTATTTTCAAAGGATTAATTTATTAACCAGAAGGATGTGTGATTCCTCTGACTCAGAAATCATTTTTTGTCATTTGTTTGACTGTCTTATAATTTATTTCTGCTTTTGCTTCATATATCTTTAAACTGTGATACACACATATGTGTATATATAACTGATTATTTAACATAGTATATAAATTCACTAATTATCATAAATTTAAAACATAAATTGTAGAAGATTAGTGATCAATTTTAGACATATTATTGTTTATATACAAACACTCTAAGAGATAAAAATAAACAATTGAAAAATAACATGAACAAACACAAAGTCAGAATTATAAGTAATATGAAACATCATTATAAGTAATATGAAACATCATTAATACATCCCTGTGAACAGATTTTGTAGATAAACAAAATTGCACACACAATTGAATTTGAATACGAAATAGAAAAAAAAACAAACAATATTTTACCTTTCTTAGACATCATGTTACACCAATTTGACAACAGCCTAAAATTTAGTGTCCATCAATAATCAACCAATAAAAATGATCTAATAAACTTCTATTCCCACCATAACAACAAAATAACCTGGAATGATCATTGGATTCTATTTAAGAGCACTCAAAATTTGCAGTCCTCAATATTTACACAAAAAGGAGAAATATATTGATAATACATTCAAGACCCTTCAAGACACTAAATATTTCATTTTCAATGCAAAACAAAAGGCTCATAAAATATTGTAAAATAAAAAAGCTGTCCTTCCTGACAAGCCCAAAGAATTTAAAAAAATATTATCCTACCCATTAATTCTATTACAACTACAACCAAAAAAAATTTAACTCAATATAAAATTTGTTGCAACTACATCTAAAACAAACAAATACTTAATCATTAAAAAACAAAACAACCAGTCAAAACTTGAAGGAGCAATTTACTCTATCAAATGCAGGAATTGCCTGAATGAATACATTGGAGAAACCTCAAGAAGTTTTAACAAAAGACTATATGAACACAAAAGGAACATTTTAAATAACAACACACAAAATGCATTGGTTGTTCATTGTAACGAAACAGACCACAATTTTTACATAGGAAATGCTACTTTGATTAAAAGAGAAAATAATCCACTGCAACAAAAATTTCTGGAAAGTTCCTTGATCACTTGTTCAACCAGGGTAAATTTGCACCCAGGCTCTTACAATATATCACCATTTTTTGCAGATTTTATATTGTCACAGTGTGGGATAATCAGGAACAATGGTGATGTAGAGAAAAAGAATACAGATGAATTTGGCTAAACTGAAACAAAAAAATATTCTTTCCAAAAATCCTTCTTATTTCTTGCGTGTGTATAGACATGGCAACATCAGCAAAGCCCAGTCCAATGAAAGCCTAACAAATGAAACCCATCACAAAAAATTTTCCAGTTTGTCATATTTTTCTATATATTGTTTGTTGATATATAAAATTATGCAAAATTATATATCATTATATATACTATTATTAATTTACATTTTTTCCACAATGGTAGCACAATGCATTGAAACAAATTGAAAACTGAAAATTTTAAAAACATATGATATTTATATATATATATATATATTATGTATGTGTGTGCATGTGTGTGCATGTGTGAGAGTGTGTTTGGAATTTAACTGACTTAAATTCTGATTCCAGATACCTAAAAACACCAGAACTTGTCTTGCTTAACATACTGATCAATTGCAATTCTTGATAATGACTGGAATGAAACTTAAAAGTACTTGAATATATCTAAAAATGAACTTTGGACAGTTTAATGTTTTAATCTTGATATAAAACACTTCAGTCATAAGTTAGAAACACAATAAAAAATGTTAAATAGACAGGCCTTGTTGGTGTTATTTAATAAAACTTGTTTGGATTAATTCCTACTGCCTAAATACACCTTATATATATATATATATATATATATATATATATATATATATATATATATATATATATATAGCAACATATTATGTCTATCTATTTTAATTTTACTCCTTTCAAGTACACAAATTAATTTCTTGGTGGCTGTAGAAAATTGATCAAAAAATATTACAAAATTATCTTTCAAATAATTTTTATTTTCCCAAGTACTTTCAGTCTCATCTGAGATCATTTTCAGGGGTTGCATATCTATGTGTTAACATAAATTGAAAATATTTTTTCACGGCTATGCAAGGGAAGTAACTTATGTGATTTTTTTAAAAGATTGTAGTAATTTAATTTGTTTTTTTTTTATATAACAGTTTGCTGCTATAAACATTTAAGAAATTTACTGCTATACTCATTGCCAGATTTTATTTATTTATGGTCACAATTTTCTTATATAAAGGGATTCCAGAATTCTAAGTTTTTGCTTATTATTATCTTGCTAAAGCAATGATGTATTTTTGACTAATATCTGTCCCAACTGTGAATGTGGATATATGAGTGTTCCTTTAAATGTTTTGAGACTGAACTATGATCGTTCAAGTGAAACAAGCCTTCTTGTTATTGTTGTAAAACCAACATACATATTAACATTTTGATTCTCTCACTCTCTCTCTCTCTCTCTATATATATATATATATATATATATATATATACATATGGAGAGGGAGAGAGAGCAGTCCATACATTATATATATAAACACGTTGTTGGTGTTATTTAATAAAACTTGTTTGGATGAATGCTTGCTGCCTAAATACAGCTTTTATATATATATATATATATATATATATATATATATATATATATATATATATATAAACATATTACTACACCTGAACAACAAGATGAAATCGCACACAGACTCGTAAAAATCAGCAATACTTTAGAAACTCAACACCAATTAAAAATAAAAAAAGCCTGAACTATACAACAGACATATCGCTCTCCCTAACAAAACTGATAACTTCATTAATATTTCTAACCAAACATCAAAAAGAACTGCTTAGCCTGGGACCCAGCTGTCATATATAGCGTAAATATAATCATCTTATTAAAAAAACTGAAATTGAGACACTATATCAACACATTGAAAAACTCCAGGATGATCATTTTATCAGACCCACACCAGAACACTCAGGAGTTACTCACACCCTAGGCAGTAAGGGATAGACATGACAGAGGTAATAACTTCTTAAAAATCTTCACTAAACAATTACAAATTGCTGCTAAGGAACTATGTAATCACCCTGACATAATAATCAAAAAAGCAAACATAACCAACATCTTCATTGTCTCAAACAAATCCAACAACAACAAAAACTTGATCAAATACTTGATCAAATACTCAACGACCACACAAAATTTAAAAAAAAAAAAAAAAAAATCAACAAAAATCCAACCAACCAACTAAAATTAAAAAATCAACAAATTAATCACTGCTAACAATGCTAAACAGGACAGTTTAAAACTCCCCAAAACTGGCGGTGACTATAGGCCCACCAATATATATGGCACTTTAAAAACATACAAACATAACTATATTCTCTGCCTCATGATATCACAAATTCCCACTCGTTTATATCAATTAACAGAAACAATCAATCAACTTATCACACACAATATCTCCCTAGTAAATACAGCAATTCTAGTAAATCGAGGCAATCCAAATTCTAAAAAAAGAAAAAGAAAACAAAGAAACCATAGCCTCACTCGATGTCAAAAACCTATTTACTAATATCCCTGTTTGTGAAACTATTGAAGTCATTTTAAATAACATATACCATAATTCAGCTATACCTTCACTTAAAATTAGGCCTATTATGAAAACTACTGCTAACCTGCACTACCAAAGTCCCATTCTACAACCATAACAACATCTATATACAATATGATAGCATCTCCATGGTCAAACCTTTTATATGTCCAATGTCGAAAATAACATTTTTAGCAAGTTTAAAAAACCCTCCATCTACCTTAGATACATAGATGATATTCTTTTATTAGTCAAAAATAAGAAAGAAATATGCAAACTCCAAAAACAGTTCCAAGACAACACCATCCTTAAGTTTACATATGAACTTAATACATGTAACAAAACTTCCTTTTTTTGATATACTGATTAACACCAACAATAATAAGTTCCCCATCTCCCTATATAAAAAACCTACCAGCATAAATTCCTGTACTCTTAACTATAAAAGCAAATGTTGAAATTACTATAAAATAGTATTATAAAATATATTATAAAAAACTTAAACTGTAAAAAACTAATTCCTCCACAAAACAGATCTTCTACAGCGAACTTAAAAATATAAAACAGTCATCAATAACAACTTCTCCAACTACATCGTTGATGAGCAAATAAGATGCTTAAGGAGAGACCTCTATACAAAACATATAGAACATAATACCCCTCCAACTAATCCCAAACATATCAACCTTTTATATTGAAACCAGATGCATGCTAATTATAAACAAGACGAATATATCCTTAAAAAATTATTAAAATTAATACATACATCAAAGACCCTAGTAAAAAAAATAAAACTTATTATATACTACACTAAACCCACTATATTTCATAAAATCATTCGTAATGACTCTTCCTGGCCACTTGTATGTTGCAGAAAACCAACATCATTTTAAAAATTTAAATGTCCTCTGGGAGGCTGCATCTCCAATGATATGAATAATATCTATGTTGGACACACAACAACAACTCTTTCACGTAGGCTAAGTCTTCATATGAATAATACTTCAATATTTCTAAACACTTACAACAACATACCTGTCCACACTTTCAATTCAGAAAAATCCTTGTCAAAAATACCTCCATACTTTTCTACAAAAAGAATAAACACAAACTAAAAATTCTCAAAGCTATTTATATAAAAAAATTGAAACCAAGCCTCAATAAAATTAATTACGAATACTCCACAAACATTTAAAAATATGTACAATAGATAGTCTTTAAATGTTAGTGCTTGTCACTAATAGTTTTTCCTTTATCTAGCAACTACTCAAGCCCAGAACTTTTCTACAGCATACTGAGTTACCTCCCCTTAAACGGTTTCTGTCAACCAGCAATGACACAGCATTCATGACTCACATATAAAAATGATAATCATCAGATGAGCACAACAATTTTTGTCCTTTATAACCATGAACACTAAATACTTACTCTATATTTAACAATACCCTGATGATGACATTATGCTATGTCGAAAGTACTCAGAATAAATACAATATGAGCCAACATGGTGTTTTCCTCTTGTCTTTTAATAACCGCACAAAAAGTTTATTCACAAATATGAAAGAATCTTATCAAAAATAAGTAGACAGAACATGTTTAAATTATTTAACAAAACTTGTCTGAATATATATATATATATATATATATATATATATATATATATATATATATATGATAGATATTTATACAGAGGGAGAGAGAGCTTTCCACATATATAAATATCATATTGGTGTTATTTAATAAAATATGTTTGGATGAATTATTATTCAGTATTATTTTTGGATGAATTATTATTCAGTATTATTTTTAGGTACAGCCTTGACATTCTATACTACTGTGACTTTTTTGTTTTCCACTTCTCCATTTTCCAGTTTATATTTGCATCATAAATGTGTCCTCAGAAATAATTTGGGCCTTGACTTTTTGTTTGAAATTGCTATGCATATCTTGAGCAGCTCTCCAGGTTTTTGTGAAGCTTCTAAGCTTATCAGTTTAATGAAACAGTTGCTATTATTAAAGGGTTTAACAAATAATGAAAACATTTACACAGGACATAAAATCTCAGAGACAACTGATATAGTAGCTGAAAAAAAAACTGTTTCTATTATTAATTTTGTACTAGTTTTCTTGATCTTATTGTTGCTTTTTTAACACAGTATTCAATATTACATACTATCTGATCACTAACAGCATGATACCAAAAGTATAAAGGAGTTACTGATTAGACTTGGACATGTATCACAATAAACAATACTGCAACCAGTAAAAGTTATAGACCATGGGAGCTGATGGCTGGATAATTATATTAACTCTTGTCTTCTGCAAGTATTCATTGTTTGGTTATTATCTTGAGATAATAGTCAATTGTTTGTATGTTATTCTGTGTTATGAGATGAAGTGTTTTCATGATTATGGCTGTAGATTTGGGTTCTGTCTAGCTATAAGCTTTCATTGTTGAATTAGTCAAGACATTGTTTATGAGTAATATGGTTTTTATCTACAGAATGTAAGTTCATGTATCCTCAGAAGCTATTCCTTTATTCCAACTTTAATAGCTGATACAATAACTAGATGGTTGACTGCTTTAAAATACCAGGTGCCATAATCTTGCATGTGCAGGTGATGCAATGGTATTAATTAACCTTTTCTCCCTCCAGCTATGGGTTAATTAGTAAAACTTGTATCTTTCTTTTTATGTGCCAAGTCTTTCAGGACATGGGCGATCATGGCTCTCCACTTCCTTCTACCCCTTGCAGCTCTCAGCAAGTTCCTCCCCTCTGCTTCCTCCCCCAGACCACATTCTGGTTCCACTTGCTCAAGCTCATTAAGTATGTCATGCACTGCTTTCCCTTGTCTCTCTTTCCCTCTGTTCAACCCATGAGTATCAGATTCTCCAGGCCCTCCTTTCTCATTAATGTCCCAGAAACTTCAGCTGCCTCTTTCTGATATTAAGTATAAGCTTTCTCCTTGTTTGCAACCTCTCAAAGACCTCATTGTTGCTCACATTCTCGGTCTATGATATCCTTAGCATCCTTCTGTAGAACCACATTTCTGTCACCTCGAGTAAAAATATTCTTGCAATCTAAAACTATTTTCCAGCTTTAAATAACCTACAAAGTGTTGATAAGCTGTAGAAAATAAATAAATCAATCACTCAACCACCAACTTCAGAGGTCAGAGGTTATTTAATCATGCTAAAAATAACAAGAAGAAAATGAATAAAAGATTAATAACAACAAAATATAAGCATTTTCATTTTATCATTGCTCAACTGCCTGGAATGGTTTCTACTTAAATAAAATAATCCCAAGGTGACTCACTGACCATCTTCAATCTTCAAAGCTGTTAACATGAACAACTAAAAAATCTGGAAATACAATTTAATAATATATGGAGATAGCTGCACCGAAAAGAAAAATTGGTAATAGTACCAGATATGTTAGTCTCGCAAACATGCATTTGACTTGCAGTAGCAATTTCACCAACATCAGCTCAACATATCTTCACAAATCAAATCTTCTATTAAAATTTTGTGCACCAATATCATCCACACAGAGCAAAACAAATCAGGCCTTCCATACAAAATCAGTTCAATGTGAAGCATTGGAGAACAACGAAATTTGAATAATTTGAACACTGTTCCTACACTACTGACATATCTTCCAGAGCATGCTAATTTCTGACCCACTAGAAAATTATACAGCACCCTGATGACACAGTACTTCAGACAAGGACATTTTTGTTGACATGTTTAAATACACACATCTCAACCACACTGTTTGACTCATTTTCTTTTCAGCCTATGAGGGACAAAACAAACACACAAAAACTTTCTGGGTATATGGGCAGAATAAAATTCTCCAATCTGGAGGAGAGTATTGCGAAGTTACTCTCACATCACTAAAAAAAGAACTGTCACTAGGGGATGATCCCTAAGCCTATAAATAGGTAATGACATTCTCTGTCATCCTCTCTTTTCTATTTTTCTTTTAGTTGGTAAGATGTAGGTCATACATGGAGAAAAGCATGCACACACGTACTTTTCACTCCACTTTCATTTATTTCTCTCTAGGACTTACTTCTACACAAACACCTTCACTAGTTTAAATGTTTTCTTCTTTCATATTCATTGTTTTGTCACATGCAACACTCTCCTATTTTCTATGTATACCTTTGTTTTGTTAATACATACTTATCATTTATTTATATATATAGTTTTGTTGTTACTTTAACATTTTATTAGCTGGACTCACATTTGAATCCACAATAATTGTTGTGGGATAAATATACCAGGAGGCATGTGTTTTCTACCTAAACACAACAAGCGTTCCCACAACAGACTATAGGCCTAAGTATAAACCAAAACTGAATTTAACATTAAATAATCCAACAGTTGTTGATATGTCATAAAAACCACTAACCTAACATGAATGGATGCTCTTCTAGACTAACTTGCCAGCTACCATGCTCTGCTGACAGACATCTTCAATAATGGAACCATGTTAAACTAATTGGGTATGGCATTTATTTCTATTGATCAAATAATTAAAGGTTGGAGCCTAACACAATCTATCGTCACCAACGGAGTTGAATGTCTAAAAATATCATCTGAAATTTGAATTAGGATTTTTTTTCAATTATATGGATTTAGCTGGGGGAAATTAATTTTGATTGATTTAAAATAAGTTTTAAGATATTGGTACAACCAGTTTTCATAGACATATAAAAAAAAATTTAAATAGGCAAAAAATTTTTTAATTTAAAAAAGATATGATTCTTATGTTGATAATTATGTTCTGCAAATGATTTATTTATAGTAAAAACAACTCAGAAAAATAGAATTTTGTCAAAATGCAGTATTTTTATCTCCTCTTTTCAGTTGATCTAGCATCTTTTGTTGCTGATATAATGTTTGTAATTGACTTTTGACATGGCTGCTAACTTCATCAGAACATAAAGAAAAATACATGTAAATAGTAATTTTAGACTTAATTTTCACTAGATATGTAGTATAATTTAAAATGGCATTATTTTTACCTTCCAAATTTAACAAACAACGTGGACAGAAAGAGCTGAACAAAGGACTCTCCTTTCTAATAAAAGATGGTTAGCAACCATACATATAGCAAACACTGAAGAAAGATATATAAATCTGTGACAAGATTTTAGCATAAAAAATAAATATTCTGATTTAAATGTTATGCTTCTTGGAGCAAATTATTGAATGAAAATTTGAGTTCAGTCAACATCTCATTAAACTGATTTATCAAGTACCATTTATTTTGTATTGACATAACAATGCCCTTTTTTTGAGTTTGGTTGACTTTGAAGACAAAGATCAATTGCTGAAGCAAAGTCTTGGAACTCTTTTTATTTTTGGTTTATTTCCAGTGTTCATCTTTTTCTGTCATTATCCGTCTTGCAGAAAGAACAATAAGGTAGACAGAAAGAAGTATTAATTAGGCTTAAGAAATAAAGGAGATTTTGAGAGTTCTAAACAATCAGACAAATATGATCTGATTAAATGTGATTTTAACAGGCTAAAGTGAATAGATATGTAGATGTCCTCTAAATAAACTTACAACAGAAATGCACTGAAAATGAGGAAAACAAAAATTCTGGCCAAGAATTAATTCAAGCATTTCTGTCAGAACAGGGCTATTATATATATAATGTAAATACACTAATATTTAATTTACTTCACAAATGAGCATAAAATAAACCAGAGATGGATTATCAATGGTCAGGAATTAATGCAAGTGTTAGTGATAGAACAAGCCTGTTAAATGTATAATGTAAATACATTGCTATTTATTTTACAACACAAATGAACTTAAAATATAGAAGAGAGGGATTGTTAATGGTCAGGAATTAATGCAAGCATTAGTGACAGGACTATAACATATATGATATTTCATGACATTGTGTTTAATATTATAAAGTAGATAACACCACATATAGACGTCTATGTGTGTACACATTAATGTGGATATACATACAATCGTAAATGTACTTATCAACATTTGTTCGGAAACATTATGAGAAATTAATTTTTATGCAAAACAAAAATAATAAATCTTTGGCTTGCATTAGAAGGAAATAATGTAATACGTTTAACTTGTACCCCCTTGGCCCGGCCTACCTGACAAAAAAAAAAGATACAAAGAATTATTGAATTTGAGAAAGATAGAATAGATATTTGAATAATTCTCCAAACTTGTTCAAATTGATCTTTTCATAAGGGCTGCTTATATTATGGTAGGTCAAGTTTGAAAGTTCTTCAAGTCTGGATGCTTTCAAAGCAATTCATTGTGCGATGATTCTGAGAACCGTTTTTCAAACCAGCACTATATCCGCCAACCAATTGAGGCTCAGTTTTTGTTAATTCTCCTCTGGTGAAACTTGAATCAGACCATTAGCTGCACAAAGCTTTCTAGAAAAAGAGTTCTCAGCTGCCTTCTCAGCAGAATTATAAATAAGCAGGCGTATTCACCTGTTATTGTAAGTCCAATTCATTCAAACATATTACATACAAGTTTTACGTCATCCCATTTCTTCTGTATAGCCATGAACCATTTCCAAGGTGTTTATCGACTTACATTGGAAAAAAAGTTTCTAAATATAGTTTCTATACACTTGACTGAATGGAAAATTATTCTGAAAGTCAGTATTGTTATATGTACATTAGTATGACTAAATATTCTTGCATATATTAAGGTATAGATAATTGGTAGATGCACTTATCAATAGAATTTATTAGTGTTTTATAGAAAAGTACTAAAGCAATTTTCTCCATATTATACTTGATTTATAATGTCTATTATTCTCAGTCTAAAAATAATTTTATGTAGAATTTTTATTCTTCATTTTGCTATAGCATTTATATGCAAATCAAGATTGACTTTGATTAGTTTAGAATCAGTCTATTTATTCAAGTTTGGACATTTCTTCCTATGTATGTATTTATTTCCTGTTTGGATTTATCTATGTATTTATCTATCTCAGTCTGTTTATATCTATGAATCTGATTGAGTCTGCCTATACCTATTTATCTGTCTTCATATTTATCATACTTGTATCTGTCGAGGTATCATGCTACTCTGATTGGTTCATATCTTACAAGCTGATCATATTTTTTTTTAAGTCTGTTTTCCTTTTCTTAAGTCTTCTGTTCAAATCTATCTATTTATCTGCTGGTTGGGACAGTTGTGCATTTTTTTCTAGTAGGTGGAGTTAGGTTTTGAGAAAAATTAAGATTTAAGATTTTTAGAACATTCAAAGCTAGTCCAATCTCAACTAGTAATAAAAGAAGGAAGATCTTGATATATAATAACAAGGTTTATTCTCATACAATGGGAGCTATGAACACTGTTGCACAAGACAGATACAATATGCATTCCTAAAAAAGAAAAGAAACATTTCAAAACAATGTTTGCTCAGCATTCATTAATTTTGAATATTAAAACCCATATTCTGCACCAATCAGCTTAAACCATTACAGTCAAGACCTTGCTATGTCCACAGGTTTGTCTCAATGACATTACCTTTGTATTCATTTGGTAAGAATGCTGTTCCACACCAAAAGTGTCTTCATAGGAACTACTACTTTGTGGAACAAACTCCCACATAGATGCTTCCCAGAATACTACAATTTTAACCTCTTCAATCTTAAGGCAAATAGTTATCTGTTTGCCATTTCTTCATAATCTTCACTTTCTATTTTCTCCTCTCATAGTCATATCACACAACTGATTCAGTGACACTCTACTTTGAATGGCTATTGGGTCTTGTACTGGCTAAACTTTTGATGAAAAATATCCCTACAGATAACAGTCACTATATATAACTGTCAATATTTGTAAGAAGAAAAATATCTCAGTTTATCTTTTTATCTAGAGGGTTGGTTGTTAAGAATCAGTCAGGTTCTCCTTACTTGAAAAGTATGTGTGTACATATATATATATATATATATATATATATATATATATATATGTGTGTGTGTGTGGAAAATTAATGACAAAGCAGAAATTTTTTTTGTGTGATGTCTTTCATCCGACTACTGTGATGTTTACCGTGATGTGGTGTCTACAGACACATCCAAAGAGGAGGGGGATATTGAAATTCTAAACTTTTGAATTTAATTTTTTGAAAATATATGTTTGGGCTTAGAGTATAGCCAAATTCATTTAGTGCCGTTTTACTTTTCTTCATACTTTTATTACTTTTGTTATTAAGTATCCCACATTGCGATAACAGAAGATCTGCCAAGAAAGGAGAAATGTTGTAAGAACCTGAACACAAATTTACTATGAATGGACTAGCAACTAAAACACTTTCTATACACTTTCATCTTAGTAAATTGTTTTCTCTTCTTTTAACTAAGTAGCATTTTTTTAAATCAAAGTGATGGAACTTGATAAGCATGTGTCTGTGTGAGGTTTGTATAAAAATGATTTAGTCAAACAGTATGAGTCTATCAAATAGAATGTAAATAATCTCCCAACCTGTTAACTTCATCATACAAATGCCCTACAGTTCTACAAGCTGGTATGAATGTGCATGTTGGAAGCAATGCCTTTCTGATGATGTGCATTGCATACAGATTACTGCTTACTATTGCATTTTCAATTCTAAGTATCTATCTATCTATTCAGTTTGTTCATATCTATCTGGGAATGACCTCTATTGATCTCAGTTGATTCATATCTATCTACTTTGCTCTGTTTATACCTATCTCGGTCTGTCCATGTTTATCTGGTCAAATCTATCTATCTATTCATGTCTTTCTATCTCAGTCTGGTTAAGTCTTCCTATCTCTCTTTCTCGCTTTATCTATCTCAGTCTGGTCAAATCTGTTCATATCTATCTATCACTAAAAATTACTGCTGGGGAGAAATAAGTTTTCATGTACTACTTTGTACCCTTTACATATTTCTATTTGTGATGTTTACTTAAAGGTGGGAGTTTGAGTCAGCAGTATGCAGAGGTGGTGGGTAGAGTGTTTGACAGCCCAGGGCATCCATATTGAAGGGCATCCAATCAAAGAATGAAATGAGAATTTAGATTTGGAATTGTCCCTGTTAACTTCATTGTAAGCTGGTGTGAATGTGCACTTTGGAAGTGATGTTTTCCAATGATGTGCATTGCATACAGATTACTGCGCTTAACATTGCATTTTCAACTGCAAGTTGTTAAAGGTCATTTTCAAAATTGAAATTATTAAAAACATATCTGAAATCTTCCATGTTACAAGAGCAACTGACCAACCTGGTTTTAATCAACATTGAAAAAGAATTCCTCACAGATGATGTAAAAAATCAAGTACTTCAAGTGCTTTCTGACAGGAGATCTTATTTGGGGAACCAAACTTAATAAATGAGGCTGATTTTTAATAAAGTGTTTCATGTTTCATCTGTTTTTACATATTTAAAATGTTTTTCTTTTCTCAGTATTGAAGCCTATAAGGCCTGAAACTGAGAAATTAAGTCTTAGGAGCATACAATCAAGGAGTTGGCCCCAGGGATCACCAAACCACTGCACATTGCTGCATTTTGTCACTGTAATTACTGCTTGTCTGCTACTACATGACACAAGTTGTTTTAGATACCGCTAGTCTATGCTGGCAACACGGTAAATATCTGCTCTCTACTAAATCTGGAATTCTCCTCTCTATGACATCCCTTTATAATTTCTTTGAGTTTGTTCCGAATTATTATTCTTTCTGTTTGAAAAGGGTCTTCCTTGTTTTTTTATTTCCTTGAAATGTATTTTATTTGTTCCTTTCTCCTTTTCAGAGACATATTTGTTTCTAGTTTTCATGACGTATTTTCCAAATAAAAGAATAACATCAGTATGAAGGGTGGACCTTTTTCATTGAGACTAGTGTTGACTACACAAACTCCAAGACCTTGCTGTATAAGAAAAATTTGTGTATTTTTTAAAAAAAAAATAACCCTCACTCTGTACAAGGCCCAAGAGCCACTCGAGGTAGAGGGTTACAGAGTAAGACGTACAATCTATGTAGATATGTGGGAAAGATAAGGGTTAACCCTAGACTTAAACAGGTTAAGATTTGTAATGATCTTTGAAGCAACCTCTTGAGAGTCAGTTCCACAAAGCAGACGTTCATGGGAACAAGCTGCTTGAATGGAATGTACATCTGACTAATGGTATATGAATGGAATGAAGATGGTTCACTCTCACTGTGCTGGTGACAGAGCAGTGAGATGCTTGCAATGTTTCATCAGTGAGAAAGTGGATGTAGAGTGGAAATTGATTTGTCACCCACAGGGACGCAGCAATATTCTTGGACTCTGTTCAGACTGGAAATAGAAAACTGGGCAGCTCCTGCAGCAGGACTCCATTTTCGACCTGATCTGTCTCTTATACAGGTAGAGCATAGTAGGAGAAATCAGGTACTAGAGCAGTACAGAGAACTGACCATTTTTCCAGCATCTTTAGTGATGGATCGTATGTACAAATTCCACTTGAGGTCAGGGTTGAGTTTAAGCCCCAATAGGCGTTCAAGGCATGGGCCATCCCTGAGGGATCATTAGATGCAGGAGTATTATAAAAGCATGATTTGGTCATGGCATGGTGGATGGAGGTAGAAATGTATTTCTTAGGCACCCCAAAATATAGCATTCATAAAGTCCACTAATATAGAAATGAAGTTATTTTATTTCAAATGTATTTAAAATTTCAATAATCTTTAGTCATGATGAAACCAACAATCTTTTCCTGTTAAATTATCATAAAATTTGTTTAGCTACTTGAATATGATTACGTTATTGTCTTAGATGCTCTAAAGCTGGGGTTCTCAACCAGGGAGGTATTCCTCTGAGGCAGGGGACTTCAGGGTTTCAAGGGAGAGAGAAAAATCTTTTACTTTTTCTTGTTTTTATTTACAAAATTTTGTATATTGAATTACAATACCCTGGCATTATACGGAACTTTCTGCTTCAGTTCATTTATTTAATAATTTGTTCTAAGTTAGAACAAATTATCATTCCAAGTTTTAAAATCCATCAACATTTTCTATTCCTATTAAATTTTTGTAAAACTCCTCTTTAAAAATAGGTCACATCCTGTTGAAACACCATTTCCCATATGATCACTAAAATTAAGCAACATTGAGCCTGGTCAGTACCTAGATGGGTGACTGCTTAGGAATACCAGGTGTTAAAATGGATAATGGCTCAAAATTGTTTAACTGGAGAGTCAAGTTCCAATTCCCATTGGGTTTGTCATATTCACAAATGCAAATACCCCTGGGAAAGATATGAATCTACCTTTTTTCCCCCATATATGGGTTAATTAGGAAGAATAAACCTTTATTGTCTAAAAAAAATTGTTACAATTAAAAAATATTTTCTGGCTTGTAAAGGGGGAATGACATTTTGACTTATGATGTAAGGTGCATTGGGAAAAGAATGTTGAGAACCACTGATCTAAAGTATACAAACAAAAAGCAATAATAAAAATGGGTGATTTATTAAAGGAGATATAATTTCTAAAGAATTTGTAGATGTAAACTAACACAATTTAAATATAAAATAGGGATATCTCTTCAAACACATGTATCCACTGAATATAATATTTAAAGTAATAAAGGAAAGATTTATATATATGAGTGCATGGCCGAGTGTTTAGATCATTTGCTTTCTGACCATGAGAGCTGGGTTTGAATCTCACCATGGTTGATTTGTCGGGAAGGTAACTTCCTGATGTTATCAGTCTGGATCAAAGTCAATCCCAGCGTGCAACACCTTTGTAAAGTGCTTGAAAACCATACCAAAGGTTGACCCAAGCCTTGTGAGTGAAATTGGGTAGATGAAACTCTTGTGGGCCATCGATAGCTGTGCTAGCACAAAGCAACAAGTCATCGTGGGCAAGGGCTTGAGCATGCTTGCCTGGTTCAAATTGTTTATCATAATAGATAACATGCTCTCACCCAGAAACTGTAACTAAGGTTTGCTCAGCATAGTTGCAGTATAAACCACAACAAACACAAAAATGTGCCTGAGTGAGCATCTGCAATAGAGATTGACTAGCCGCCCTAGCAGACGGGTATTCTTGAATTTGAGTTGAGAGCTATTTTCTATATATATGTAACTTGGACCGATTTTAAATGTGAATTAAGTTTAAGTGTCTAATGACTTTTTTCTTTTTCTTTCAGAAAGTTTCGACCATAGAAAGATTAACAATCAAACAACGTGTTAAAGTTATCGAAAGCTATTGCGAAAATGGCCAATCATTAGACACTTAAACTTAATTCACATTTAAAATCAGTCCAAGTTAAGGGAACACGCTATATAAGATAACCATAAAAATACTAGAGGAACATGAAAACAAGTGGATTTTGTACCTCAAAACACTTTGTCCAGATGGACTTAACCACAGATTAAATAACACAGAATTAATATATAATACTATTATAATAATATAAAGATAACACACACTTAACACACACCCCCCCCTTCCCACCAAACAATAAAGCTGTCTAAAGGACGAAGGAGGGATTTTTGAAACTCATGAATCTTCCAAATTCTAAAAACTTGAAAGGAGTCATTTAACCAATACAAGGATTGGCCAAAATTAATGATAAAAAAACAAATGAAAACTACAGACAAAGTTCACTTTCTTCAAACACAGTCATTCACTCCTGTAGTTCACTGCTACTAACAAGCAAGAAATTCTTTTCTCCTGATGATGGTGATACTGGCCGAAACTAGACAAGGAACCTAATTTAAATAATAAAACAAAAAATATTAATATACAACCCAATGTGTTTGAAATGTTAATTTTTTAACATTTTTTATTGTTCAATACCCACACACACACACATATATATATATATATATATATATATATATATATATATATGTGTGTGTGTGTGTGTGTATTTACATTCTTTGGTTTCACAATAAAACAAATTTTAGTTTTAATAATTCCAGTACTTTTTTAATGTCTGTATCTTTTTCTTTATTTACTCAAATATTTGTGCACATTATATGATATGATAAAAGCCATTTTACTAACATGTATTTGTATTAAAATAGGTCTCATGCAAATTCATTAAAAAAGTGGCCTTCTGGTGAAATCTATTTAAATTCTGCATGTAAAAATAACAACAACATATTTTATTAACTAATACTAACAATGGAACATGGAGTAAATAAATATAAACTGAACATTTTGTAATTGTTTAAATAAAATTCAGACCAAGAAAAATATTTATCTCAGAAAATTAATTTCATTTTCTTACAACTACTCAAACATTCAAAGCCAAATGAGAAATAAAGATATTTAATAATATTATTTATGCAAACATTCCTGTCCCAAATATTTAAAACTGTTTTAAAAAATATATATAGATTTTAGTAATACACTTTTTATGGATTTTATAAATATCTGAAAATTATTCATATTTAGGTTATGATTGGTTCAAGATCATTCCTTTTTATAATTTTCTTTTTTATCATTGCTTGGTTATTTTCCCTTTCAATCCATATGATTCTTGGTAGATTTTAAAATTTACAGGAATGAGCAAGATTAATCATTTGTTAACCAATTGGTTGATGCTTTAAACAAATTCTACAAAATTGTTTTAACTGTTTACAGACTAGGACATCATTACTTGTCTTTCCAATAGCCTAATAATACTGTACTTCCAATAACAGCATTTTTTATAACTCAATGGGATGTATTATCAAAGGGAAATAACTCTGGCAATACACAAGAATCATTTTTTGTTGAAAATTACAAGTAATGAAAAAAAAATGATGAATTAAATAAACAATAAAAAGTGTAATGCATTTTTAAAATGGAAATTTAAGTATATCATTTTGTAAGAATTTGAGAATATTTAAAATTTGGTACATTAAGTCTATTTTTTAAGAGCATAATTCTAATTTTAAAGCCTTCTTTAATATTTTTCAAAAACATTTTTAAGAATATAATTCAAAGCCTTTTTTAACTTTTTGTTGAAGAACAGTTGTTTTTAATTTGAATTTTAGTTTGAAGCTTTTTTATTTTCTGGAAAAAAATTAAAATTATAAAATAAAACATTTATTTGGAATAAAAATTTCACAAATCTAACGATGAAAGCTAGGTTGAACAATTTTTAGTTCGGTATCAAGTTCCGTTTCATTATAGTTTATAATATAACCTTAGCTTATAGTTGGTTGTGCTCTAATCATTGGCCTGTAAATGATCAGAAATCATTTGTAGTAGCATAAGGTTGACTGTGGCAATAGATGTACTTTGAGCCAACCACCCATAAAAAGAAAAGTGAAACACAAGAAAAGAAAATCACTGACAAACCGTTGTTGTCTCAAGTAGCAGTAAAAGTAGGAGGCTGTTGATACACAATAACAAGGTTTATTAATGTATATATAACATTTTTCAATGAATGTATGCATTACAACAATTAATGTTAAGCAAAAAGAATGTGTGTTAAAATCTTTGTAATAAATGGATTGAATGTGAAAAGTTTTAAAGTCATTGTAATAGAATGTTTTGAGCATATACCCTGAAATGAAAATCAAATAATTATAACTGAATCTATTTAAAAGTCAACATGGTAGTAGAGTTGGTGCCAAAAGTTAGAAAGAAAAAGGGGCAGAAGCCTATCAGCAGGTGAAGATCTCTTTTGTTTGAGAAGAAATTCTCTGTCTTTTAAACGGGTGAAGAGAATCATGGAAGATGGCTTTTGGTTTTAGTGGGAAGTGATTTGATTGGCTGTAATACCCTTTGATTTATTTTTCTTTCCAGATGGAAGTTCTGCATGATCCAACATTGCAAAGACATATTTTTAGTCATTTATCCTATAGCCATAGAAGCGTTAACTTCCAATTCACATCCTGATCACTACAAGTTTAATGCAGGACAAGGCCACAAGTGAACAGCACCCACTGGGGATTGAATTCATAAAAATAGAAATAGCTTGTGAGATTTGCTTGCTTGCTATAGCTTGAAGGTGATGTGCCGATTTCCACCGTAATTTAAAAACGTCGGGACATGTAGCTTAAATCTAAATCTGGAAACCATTGAGCTGTCCAAGGTGTGTCCAGAAAGGATCACACAATTTAATATTATCAAAAAAATAAAAACTAGCCTACCTAGGGCAATAGCAGCTTGATTTCTTTCAAATTATTCCTTATAAAACTTCAATTACTTATTCAAGTGTCCCTTTAACTTTTCAAAACATTCTGAAAAATCATCTTTCAGTAAAGCCATTAGTTACATTGTTACAATTTCCTTGATCTTGACCATGGAATCTCATGTACAATTTTATTTTTGGGAAGTTGTTGAAAGCTAACATTGGAATGCAAAAAACCCTGCATGGGACACGAAGAATCTAAACTCTCTCTCAATAATTGTGCATGCAGTGGTTGCACACTATAGAAGCTTGCTCAGCAGCATCCCCTATGATTGTTAGATCAAGGCTACACAACCAGTTCCTGAGATATCCAAAATGATTGGAAATATACCAAAGAAAAAATGCCATTCAATGATGAGAAACACTTTACCCCATCTGAAGTGCTAGAGAACATAATCAATGATCACAGTGTGGCAGGATGCCAGCAAGGAAGTCTGGATTACTGAATATAGAACGAAGCTGTTTCCAGAATATTGGATAGAAGAAGGGCAGCCATTTTATAATTTTGTGAGTGAATTGGCTGCTTTCCATATGAACAATCAGTTTATAAAATTCTTGTCACTGACAGATGACAATATTTAAAAGTTCCATTGTCAGAGTTCATTAATTCATGCCGACATGTAAAATGACCAAAGTTAATCCTTCTGTGAAAACTAGAAATAAGTGAAACTTTGTAAAGGAGCCATGACTATAGAAAGTGAATTTGATCAACGAGAACATATTATTCCTAATGTATGCCAATTGAGGCTTTCTTGATTAAATACAGTTTGATTTTTTCGTTCTTTTATTTATTGTTACTTAGCTTGTGGTGATTAGTTAGAAGAAATGGAAAAAAGTTCCCAGTGAGAATTAAGTAAGAACAAGTGCAATTTACTGGGGAATACAATAGAAATCACTTCAATCACTGATTAAAAATATTAATTTCCAATTCACTTTCATAATTAAAGAACTCTTTGAGGAAAACTCTGTTCTACATTTATGAACTTAAAATTTATAATAGATTCTATTTCCTTGATGCTTTAGTAAATTCTAATTACAATTTTACAATATGAAAAACCCACAAGCAAATGTTCATGTCTTCTTAGTTACCTAAGTGAATTTTCCCACATGATATATACATATACATGCTACTGCTAAAACGTTTCTGGACATTTTTTAAAAAAACATTTTAAAATGAGATATTTTTGTATTTTTTTAAAGTAAAAGATAAAATTTCAGTAACTTCAGTGTATTTGCTTTTATTTTGACAAAAATAAGTAATTAACTATAAAAAATGATCATACAACAGCCTCATATTTTGTTTTCATCAATAAAACCACTTCTTGTTTTAATTACTGCTTTACAAATTGTTAGCATTCTTTCCAACAGTTTTTAAAATAAAAAAAACGAATAGCAGACCCTGCCAAGCATTATTGAAGTACTGAAAAAGCTCTTTCTTTCGGTATTCACTTTGAACTCCCCTTTCCATACTAATTCGATGGAAGAGAGGTCTGGAGATCAAGACGGCGAAGTCATAATTTTAAAAATTTTGTTCTTTTTTTTGCTTGAGGTAATTTTGACATAATTTAGAATAGTGTTTTGATCATTGTCTGCATGGTAAATGGTAAAGCATGTCTTTGGAAAATCTAATGATACTGTTCTTTTTTCATGATTCCCTTGACCTGAATCAAATTGCCAGCCCTCTCTACCCACAAGCATCCCCACATCATAAGGGACCCCAAAACTCTGAATAGGTCTCAATTTCTGCTTATGGATTTGTTTGTTTTTTTAGATAATAAAGTAGTAAATTCTGATAATTAAAGTCTACAAAAATATCAAGGAAAGAGATTCTATTATTAAGTTCATGAAGTCTGTCCAGACCACTATCTCTTTGAATTACTATTTGATAAATTTAATAGGTGAGTTCAGAGAGAATAACAAAAGAGTGACAGTGAGCTTTTTAATTTTTGTCTTCTTAATTGAATCCTTCCATTTCAGAAAGGCATCTTGATGTGGTGTTAGCTGGTTTGGAAACTCAAACCTTCCTTAGGTACCATGAGTGATGCAAGTTTGGATAATCATGTCTGTTTTTGATTCATGATTAACTTGGTAGAATGCCCACAGTAGGCTGCCATTACTTTCTGCAGTAAACTGGTAGCCAACCAAGGCTACAGAACCCAGGCTGTCCTGCTATTTAAGCTGAGGGGAGAAGAGATGAATTTGTACCTTCCCCAAGAGTAATTTACGCACCTGGTATTCTAAAGCTTTCATCTGTCTAGGTAATGACCAGGCTCAACATTGCTTAATTTCTGTGATTAGATGAGAACCCATGTTTCAATGTGATATAGCTGTAAGCCATAAATATACAATTAAAAAAATACTTACTTCAAAACTGTTTACTTCTCTTTATATATTGATTACTTCTGATTACTTTAAAGCTGTCATGTGTGTTACAATCAATGGCTTTATTTTAATAAATAATTTAATGATAAAACCAATCAACCAAACAATTGCTTTTCATAAAAATCACAAAAGATCAGATTCATTTTTTAATAACAAAAGTCAGTTATTTAAAACAAAAAAACATGATTATTAAAACTGATGAAACAATTTAGTTCCATTAAGCTAGAAATGTTTGTTGAAATACAGAGAAATATAGACAATAAAACTTGCATTTTAAGAACATTTACAATTATTATGCTCAGTTCAGAACGTATGGTAATTAGAAAAAGGGACAGTTCAAGATGTGAGCTGAAAATTAGATCTGTCAGATAAAGCAAGTCTAGAAATTTAAGTATCTGGGTAATATTTCAAAAACAGTAGAAAAATGTGACACAGAAATCCAAAGGTGCACTGGAATAGTTAAAAATGCCTTCAAAATGCTAAACAAAGGAAAAGAAACTAGAAATATTGGGCTTGAAACAAAGAAAATAGTGTTGAACTGTTAAGTAATATCCATTGATATGGAATATGGCAGTGAATGCTGAACGATTTCCTCACAGATGAAGAGGAGACTTGAAGCTACAGAAATGTCGTTCTACGGGAGGATGTTGAGAATACAATGGACAAAATATTTCAGCAACAAGGAAGTTTTAAAGGAAATGGGAAGAAAAAGAACACTTGTGTTAAGGAGAAAATAGAGACAATTGAAATTTCTGAGATATAATGTGAAAAATGAGCTTGAAGAATTTGACAACCACAGGACATATTAAAGGCAAGAGGGACAGATAGAAACAATGATTAACTTACCCAATGAATTTGTGTAAATAGATGACAGAATAGCAACTGGGAGAGATGTAACAAATATTACTTAGAGCTACAAAGGATAGAAAGTAGTGGAGAACTATGATCACATATGTCCTGAGGGGCTGTAGCATATTAAAAAAACAACAATGCTTGTTCCAGGGAGCCATCACACCAAGCAGTACCTCTCTCAAGTGTGAGGGCTAGGGTCGCTTGTTGCTTGAAGTGTTCCTAAATAGTAAGTGCCAAGAATGTTTGAGAAATTTTGTCTTTTGCCATATATGAATGGAATTCTCACTTTGAAGCTGGCATTGTGCCATATCCTATTTGAGTGGGCATCCAGATAAATACCAATAAAAAAAAAAGGCACTTATTTGATGTTAGATTTGAATGATCAGGAATTTGAGTGAACAGAGCTTTATGCATATAAGAATGGATTGCTGGCGACAGTGCTGAATAGAATATAAAAATAATCCCTGAAATGTCTTTGAGAGAATCTTTATGGAGTCTGCTGCCAGCCAACTAGAGCTAGTGTCTCAATAAATTCATCATGAAAAAAGCAACAGGAAACCACTATCCCTCACAAAAACAAACATGGCAATGCACAGTTTGGAAAGAGTGGAAAATGACATGGAGAAAATCAGTTTCTTTTGATTTTGATTCCTTGCCAGATAAGGAGGGGGTATGTGCAAATGGTGTTACCTGATAATCCTCTACTGACTGTCCAAAACCAAGATGAAACCAAAATCATAATCTGCAATATTAGGATACTGCACCAATGCAGAAAGTTGGAAAATGTGAAAGGAAGTGAAAAGGCTGAATTATTGGAGTATGTGAAATACAATGGAAAACAATGGGCATTTTACAAGATATGACTAGTCATATCTACAGAGAGAGAGAGAAATGAAAGAGGAGTAGGACTAATATTAGATAAAAACAAGAGGAAATGTGTTTTAGGGTACTGGCAACTGTCAGACAAAGTTCTTCTAGTGAAACTAAACGGGAAGCCAATCAATATGGCCGTCATAGTAGCATACTCACCAACATCAGATAGAGCTGAGAAAGAAATAAATACATTTTAAAATATGCTAGAAATTTTCAAATACCAGTAGAAATCACAAAGATTTATTATCATCATAGAGTACTTAAATGCAACAGTAAAAGAACAAGATGGTAAAGTAGTAAGAATGAACTTGGATCATGTAACAAACATGAAGTAAAATATGTTCATTGGTGCAACAGTGAATGACCAAATAATAAGCAGCTCCTTGACTGAAGAACACCCAAAATGCTTGTAGATATAGAAAAGCCTGGGTGGAGACATAAAAATTCAGATAATCATCGACGAAGGATTTAGAAATGCAGCATGACACTCTAAGTGCTGACTGTGGCAATAATCACCTCATGTCAACTCATAGTAAAATTAAAAAATTAAAGAAAGCCAAAGCAATGAGTTTAGTGAATACACAAAAGGGGGAGTACAACAATGTGTTTGTGTCTTTTTTTTTTTTCCACCAGATTTATTTAATCTGTGCAGTGATACAATCTTAAGTGGACTAGATCTAACAGAATTTAATATAAGTGAATATAACCTTAACAACATAAGATATTTAAATAACACTCTGCTTATAGATGAATTAAAACCAAAAAAGTCATTTAGTCAAGTTAATCAACAAAAACAAGAAGGAAGGCCTAATCAGTAATTGGAAGAAGACAGAAGGCATGATTGTTTGCTAAAGAGACAAGTTGTGATGAATTTTGAATGTTGAAATCAAGTGGGAAGAAATTTAACTATTTAGTTAGTGTGTTGGATAGCCCCTTAGTGGTGGTAGGGGTCTTAACAGCGTTGATTCACTCATATGTTGTATCTTCCCTCTCCTGTCTTCTCCTGGCTGGTGATCGCTAGTCAGTTTGTATTCAAAGATAAAAGAATTTCAATACAGGGTATTTTAACATAGCTATTTTATTAATTTTGATGTATACATCTTCTAATTAGCCAGTGGAGTTGCTCCTTCTCAACTGGGAAGCCGTTTTCAGACACAAAAGTTAACTACATTGCTTGATGGTTAAGAAACAACTTCTCAAAATCCCTTTCTCTATCTATCGTTATTACACTGGCTCAGCCAATCAAAATCGACTTCCTTCTTTTGTCTTCCATCTGACCTCAAAGGTCAACTCCAGGACATCAGAACAGCAATACACTTCTCTAAAAATAATAACTATCTGCTAAACAATTATTTAACAAGTGTAGTAACAGATGAGAGAATGTTTGCAACAGAAACCCACAGGTGCATAGGATTAAAAAATGTGCCTTTTTTGAACAAAGAAGAGCAAGAGAAGCAAGAGAAAACAGCAAATAACATACTTAATATGTTGGAGTGAATGGATGACAGCACAAGATAAAAAATGTAGTAAAAGATATAAGAGTTAGAACAAAAACAGGAAGTTGTGGAGAACAATGTTCATCTATGTACTGTTGGAAGAAGTGAACTGCTAAAACTGTAGCCTGAAATATAATGATCGATTAGTTCATTAACTTCCATTATTACATCAATGGCCTATAGGTAGAAACAGTTAATATTGGATTTTTAGACACCTTCTTTATGGGAATAATAGGTTCCTGCATAGGTTGAATAAATCTGGTGAGAAGACACATCCTTGTCTTACATCTCTGTCTGCTGAACTCCTACTCTATCTGTATGCAGGTGCTTTGCTGCCAGTATAGGTTCTTGATTATTCTAATATCCTTCTCAAATATGTCAAGGTTTCTAAGCAGTTCTAACAGGTCTTTATGGCATACTTTATTTTTAGAAACCTATAATTAGTACCGAGTTTTTATCAATCTAAAATTAGTGCCAAATTTTCATTTTTTAAATTAATACTGGACTTTATGGTGAGCATTAATGGGTTAAAGTTTCTTCTGGAATTTTCCATTCTGTAATCTTTAATTTGTGTCACATGTATTCTCCAGTGAATAAAGGGAAGTGACAAATTTGATTAAATATTTATTGAGTAATATAAATGTGTTTTTGTTATTAGACTTACAGACTAACAAGAGATGTGCACATCTTGAGAAACATAATTGAGCCTTGCTTTTCTCTGAAGTCCTTTCATGGTTGAGCAGTTTAAAGTACACCACACATGACCATAATAAATTATTAAAATTTACACAATGAACTTGTAAAAGTGCCTATTTGCACTGATATATAATTTAAAAAGTTATATTAAATTCAATTGACAAGATTTATTTCATTTTTTTATAATATTTTTCCATATTTGTGGATAAAATCTCCAAAATTCATGTTTTTGTGTGGGTTTTTCTTCAACTGCTTCAGTCATTATAAAGAACTAAATGTTTTCAGCATCACAGACAACAGTCTAGTTAGCTACATCTGCCAGTTTTTGGAATGTTACATTTCAAATTTAAAAATACTTATCATATGCAGTTAATATCAGTAATATTATAATATATTCATAATAAATCCATCATGTCTAGACCTAGAATCTTCCACACAGAAACACATATGCAGAAAAGCACTGGGCAGCCATTTTGTTCTTTTTGGTACTTATCAGCAGTTCGCATCCTCTACCGACTCTGAGAATTGAAACCTAGATAGTTATGATATGACACAAGCATCTTAACATTGTGCCAGCAGGCCATGGTGGTGAAGAGGAATCTAAGTTTCTAAATAGTATGATGCTTGCATCATATTGTAATGGTCCGGTTTTGATTCTATGCCCATTTTCACAAATAATTGTTGTTGACTACCTGTGTGAAAATGCATTAAACGTTTAATTGTGGCCAGCCACTGTTCAATGGGAATATCTTTAGAAACATATATATATATATGCAGTAACAAAATAAGCCAAAAGCTTAAATATAAAATAAACTGAAGGCCTTGAGTAGCAGATTTTTAAATTATTGTATTAAAAATATTACTACAATATATTATATGAAAAGTATAGAAAGTTTTCATGTGATGTATTTCATCCTTTAAGATTCTGCAGACTAAAGAGATGTTTATGTTAATGTAATTACACATGCATATGAAGAAGAGGGGATACTGAGAATTTTAAATTTAAATAAAAGATTTTTTATCCTAAAATTGTTGTGGATAAATTTATACATGATATATAAAAGTTTATATATCATTTTCCAATTGTTTTTCCTTTTGTGGTACAATTTTTGCATAATTTTTAAAATTATTTTTTTCTTACATTAATTCGAAGCTGATGATTTCTTTTTGTTATTTAATAAAAACAATCTTATTTTCTTATCACTGTTCAATTCAATTCTTTTTTGACATCCATGTTAACTAAGTAGAAAAATTACAAATGTAAGTAAAAACAGTTTTGCTCCAAAAGCGTTTCTCTTTAAGTGAAAACTAAGCAATAGAATTCATTGAGACACCTTGTCAAAACACCTGTTACTAACTTCAGGTAAAATGTGCTGCCATATGTTCATAATTGTCCTAAATAGCATGATATCTTGTTGAGGGCTTTAAGAAAAAAATTAATGTCTAAGAATATTGATTGACAAAAAAGAGACATTACTTCAGTAGTGAGACAATTTTTCAGACTAGCATCCTCATTTTATTCACAACACTTGTGCTTTCAGGAAAACAGCCTAATAAATAAATCTAATGATGGCCAATGCTTTGATCTCTGAAGTCTTGAGTTAAATCATTTGTTATGTTTTTCATAACTTTTCAGATACTTGAGTCTTGAGAAGTTTTAAGGAATTAAACTATCAACAGAAGTTGGGAAGCAAAAACTTTGCAAAGGAGTTTGAAGTTTTGTATATTGGAAGAATATGAGATATGACAGAGCAAGATATGAGAATCACCTACTGTCTGGTATGGAATAATGGTTTATTGTGTTGTCTGACGTTTGATTAATTTTTTAAATTCGAGTCCTCAACTTATTTGTCTCAGTTACTGTGATTTGGTTGCATTAGTTATCATATTTAGCAATGACAGTAATATTCAATTTTTAAATAGTTTTATTGATATTATAACTACAGTATAAATGACCATATATTTTTCTGTTGTATCCTGATAGATGACATGCAAAATGTTTCATAAAGTGAAAGTAATACTGAGGTAAATATGTGAGGTATGAAAAGGGTTAAGGCAACATTAGGCTACTATATGGCTGAATCATTTTTAGACAGACTACACACACACACATAAATATATATATACACACACACACACAGTATATAAGGACAGAAAGCTTACCTGTCAAAATGTAATGATTGAAATGACAAAGGTAAGAGTTCAAGCACAAATAATTCAAGGAATCAGAAAAGGTCATTGGTTGAAAAAAAAAAATGTTAAATTTTCAATGTTCAAATCCAAATCCAGAACCAGAACCTCCTCACTTCTGTCCCTGGTTTACGATATCTTAAGGGGTCTATCCATACTCATCATATCTGTTCAAGAGACTATTTAATCCATAGTTGGAGGTTTTCAATTCAGAGTTCATTATTTACATTATTCAGACTATTGTCCTCATCTTTGTCGACATATTTATTACACCGTTTCGGCTGTTGTACGCTCCGGCCTTCTTCAGGTGGTTGGAATGTTGAACTTAACCCTTTATTTCACCCACTGGGGTAGACTGTTCTAGTTCCACGTGCCATGTTTAAGGGATGTCAGTTATCAGTTATCTTCCCTCTGAAAGTTCTCCACTGCCTTAACCGGATATTGAACTCACACTCTTTGGGTCCTGTCACTGGATCTAACCAAAACCTTAAATCCACTGTACCATGTGTTCTTAAGTATCCACTGTACCATGTGTCCTCAAGGAGTGAGTGAAATAAATGGTTAAGTTCAACATTCCAACCAACCTGAAGAAGGCCGGAGTGTAAAACGGCTGAAACGTTGTAATAAATATGTCGACAAAGATGAGGACAATAGTCCAAATAATGTAAATAATGTACATAATACCTCATCTCAGAAATATAGACAAATTCAGAGTTGTTCTCCTAAACCAACTGCCAGCCAAGGCTATAGGTTTGTGCTGCTATTTCCTCATAGCTAGGTGAGAAGAGATGGATCCATATATTTTCCTAGAGTATTTGGATGTAAATAAATACAAACATCTCAATGCTACAATTCCTCAATCTGAGCTGCTGTCCATTATTCTACCATACCTTCAATGTAACTGAATGCAAAACAAGTCAAAGGAAGGATGGAGAATAAACCAGCTGAAATAGGAATGGAAACATTAAACAACTGGAAAAAAAAAATTAATTGAATGATAACAATACTTCATCTCTGACTTTTAGACAAAAATGATCTGTATTCTTGCTTGTGTATGAGTCAGTTGTGCACTTTGCTTGTCATTTTGATGCTATGGAATTCAATCTTCTTTATTAACCAGTCTTATTTTTTCTATCTTTTTATAAGTTGCTGCTGGATAAAGGCATCTCTACATCAGTCTCACTTTTCTCTCCAGATCCTCTTGGTGAATTGCTTGTTCACTTTTAACGGCTTTACTTGATAGAAGGTCACACTGGTTCGATACTGGTTACTGAATGGTAATCTCTAACAAGACATTGGTTCTTTATCTGCTTTTTTTGTGTGTGGCAGTGGGGGAGAGTTATCCACTTTGTAGTGTGTTCATCAAGTCTTTATTGTCAACAGCAGATCAAAGAGTTTGAATATTTAAGCAAAGAAGACAGCAGATTTTTTGGAAATAAACAAAGTACTGCAGCTACTAAAATTCTACTTCCACACAAGGTAATTTTGCAGTAATTCAAACTGGAACAAAATATATTTTTCAGAATTTACCAAGTTTAAGGAAGTTATATCAAGTTATCCAAATTACTCAGAAGAAGCATTGTCATTATTTAATCTTTGACTGTTTTTCCCTTTGTCATTTATGTTGAGATTGTAGTAACATACTATATGAGTTCAAACCACATCAAAAGCTAATTCCTTATTTCAGATCCATGCAACTTGTTTAAAGGTCACAGAATGTAAAAAGGAACTGAGTGTTACAATAAAAATAAGATGAAAACCTTTAAAAGATTCATCCTGATAATTCTTCAGCTAAGAAATTTGAACAACTTAAGATTTTATACTTGTAGGTCCCTAATAAAAAGGACGGGACATTTATTTTTTTAAAGAAATTTTCTGACCCCAGAGTTTATTAGATACTACTGTTATAAATGCACATATGGTAGTATGAACAAATAAGACAACAAGTACCACTGTTGAGGCAAAAAGAAAAGAAGACAATAATTATTAAGATAAAGTTCTTTTCTGTCTATATTTCTGAGATGCAATAACTATTTACATTATTGAGATTGTTGTCCTTATCGTTATTGTCATATTCACAACATTTTGACCATTATATGCCTTCTTCAGGATCTGTCTATATTTCTGAGATGATGTAACTATTCACACTTTATATTTTTCAAACTGTTGTCCTCATCTTTATTGTCATATTCATAATGTTTCGGCTGCTGTATGCTCTGGCCTTCTTCAGGTGATATACATTGGAATATGGCTCATGGCTTCATGGATAAAAAGCATTGGTTGAAGTAATCCAGTGACTTGACCCAAAGAGTGGTCAGTTCAATATCTGGCTACAGCAGAGGTGAACAAAAACATTGAGAGTTGAGTTACTAAAGAGAAATAACTTGAAACATCCAGAAAAGACATGGCATGTGGAATAATGAGGAAAGAGGGCTTAGAAAAATCAATACTCACAGGACAAACTGAAGGCAAGAGAGATAGAGGAAAACAATGCATAACCTATGTAGAGAGTTTGAATAAATGAATGGCAGAGCAAGGTTTAGGAGAGATAACAAATAGACAAAATTTATTAAAAGCTAGAAAGGATAAGAAATTATGGACAGCCATGATCACCTATGTCCTGAAGGAAGATCACATATATAAAAAGATTGTTTTTAATATTTCAACAATAGAATGCCTTTCCATTGAAAATATTAAAGTCTACAATTCTTATCTGACTATTCTATTCCTGATTCCCCTGGGAGAGAAAAACTATCATCATCAATTATCTAATAACAAAGGATGCCTAAGAAGATATTTTTCACAGGCTTGATTACTTTTGTCAATGCCAGAACATTGCATAGTTGAGCAGAGAGGAATGGCTAAACAAATGAGAGTAAATATTTTCCCCAAGGAACTTTGCCTTTTAAGAAGATTTTGAAAATTAACAAGAATAAATTTTCTTTCATTAAGTATATTTAAATTTACAATGCACCACAGTTTGAAACTACAGAAGGAATTGTAAAATGTACAAGTTAAAGTTAGAATCAAGAAGAATACTGAAGCAGAAGAAAAAAAGTCTTTTTTCCCAAGGAATATTGTCTTTTATAAGGATCTTGAAAGTTAATAATAATGTTCTTTTATTAATATGATATAAATTTAGAAAGTAATAAGCCACAATTTAAAATGACAAAGGAAACAGCAAAATGTAAAAGTTTAAACAAGAAACAAGTTAAGAAGAATAACAAAACATAAAATGTGAACTGTTTTATCCAAGAAATACTGTTTTTTTTTAACTTGTTAATTTATGGATGAGTGGTGTTCTGACCAAGAGACCCAGGTTCAAATCTCATCATGATTAGGGATGTGATTTCTTGATAATATTATTCTGGAAAGATGATCTCAGAAAGGATCCTTCCATTGGGATAAAACTGAAAATTATTTCAGGAGTTGACCCAAGGTGTAAGTGGCTAGACAGAATTCAATGAAGACTACTGAAGATCATCATGTCACAAGGATTTGAGCATACCAAACTTATTTATACTGATGATCATATCAAGTTATTCACTCTATCTGAGAAATTGTAACTAGAGTCTGCTAAGCATAGTTCCAGTTTAAACCACAGGTTGGCTCTGTGAGTGTTGAATAAATATGAATATATGCCTGAGTAGGCATTGAAACTCTAGCAGACAGGCATGCTCAAATACAAGGAGCCAGCTACACATAAAATAAGAAAAACAATCATATTCCATGAAGCAGATACCATCATTATCTTTAAATAAAGCCAGTATCTTTCCATAGTTAAGAATATAGAACTTATTAATTGTTAGGATTATTGATCCTATTTTTCTGGTTACTTCTGTTATCATCCAATCATTTCTTTACCTTTCTAGAAGGAAATATATATCTTTTTCAGAAAACAGTGAACAGACATACTGGTGAATATATCAGCTAGTTCAGCTCATTCTCAGCAATATGAGCCACACTGATATTCTGTTTTCACAGATGATTCCAATTTCATGTTGGAAAACCTCATCATTAAGTTACAAAAGCTACAATGTTAAGCAGATATATAAGATGTTTTCTAAACTTAAACCCATAATTGTAGGACACCTAGTCAGGATTGAACACATTATGTCTGCAATGGTTGCTCAAGCCTACCTGCTTAATATTGCATTTGCAGCAAGGTTATTTTAGTCTTTTAACATCTGTGCTATTTCTTTCACTTCAAGAGTTATTCAAAATATTTAATTTATTTCTTGTGCTGTTGCTTCAAAGTTTCAGACAATCCATTATTACAGATTGTAGAGTTGAAAGAAAGCCAAAAAATGGATAAGCTGAAATATGGTGAAGACAGAAGCAACTTAAAGAGTAAGTTCAGTAGCTCAAACAACTCTTGATAATGAATCTTTTGAAAATTACAGAATGTATCTGCCAAATAGTATATCCATGTGACAAAGGCCAAAGAATGACTGACCAAAATATTGTGGCAATACTAAAAGCAATGCAAAAACGAGTTCAATTGTTTGAACAATTTCTTGGATCTAAAAAGATTATTCTCAGAATTATAAGCCATACTTAAACACAAAAAATAGGCTCAATAATTAAAACAACTTTTAGAATAATAATGACATATATGTGTGTGTGTGTGTGTGCATGACAAAAGTAAAACCACTGTATAAACTTGGTTTGTTTTGATTAAGTTGTTTGTTTACAGGTTATTTGAAGCCAGAAAATATTTTCAGATTGTAAAAATTTTTGATGGATAACAACAACTAACTGATACAAATTTTACAAATTAACCTAAAGCTGGGGAGAGAGGAGGTGGATGCATACCTTTCCCAAGGGTATTTGCTGACTGTGATTCAAATTCATCCCTTCAATTTCCAATTCTAAGCTATTATCCATTACACTACCTGAACATCCAATAATTCAAACAACTTTTAGAATAATAATGGCATTATGTACATACAGACACAAACAAACACACACACACATATATATATATATATATATATATATATATATATATATATATATAAAATAAATAAATTCTAATGAACCAGGTACTACCTCCCTAGGTTTCCCCACATGGGATCATCACGGTGAACTCGCTAAGGAGGAATTAACGTGGAACAAATTTATTGATAAAATTATGGCTAAAATCTAAAATTAGCATAAGCCTAAAAAGATATAAAACATGTAACTAAAAAAACAAACAAACCTTTATTCTAACAGCCAGGCTTTCTTATACCTGCATCTATTAAGGATTTCTGACCTCTGGTTTAATAAAATCTTTGGTTTGTTGAAGGTAGCTATTGCTAAGTTCTCCTCCATACATAGTATACAGTATCTGTTGCCGGCTTTATACTTACAACATTTCTTTTAGTATTTCCCATTTGAGAATGGGATCCATTCTATCTTCCTGTTTAATACTCCAAACGTATTTAAATAAGTTATTGTTATACCTATACTTTTCATTCTTATATATATGTGTGTGTGTGTGTGTGTGTGTGTGTGTGTGATTATAGCAGCACTTTTTAAAATTGCCTTCAGTGGATCCTATGTACACTTTATTGTTCTCATTATTGGTGATAGAATTATTTCTACTAATTTCCACTTTATAGACAACACATTCTTGTTCACACTTGCCCTTGAGTGGGCAGGTGTCGTTATTCCTACAGTTACATTTAGCAGGGTTAATGCCAGATTTGGTTATGATTTTTTTTCTATTAAATTTATTAATTAAACTAGCCATATTTTGCATACAGCTGTAACTTAGTTTAACATAATTCCTACAGAAAATTTAATTCAATATGTTGAACAGGAGGAAACTCTTTTCTAATAATTTAAAAAATATTTTGCCTATTTTGGTTTTAACAGCTACATTATATAAAGTATATATACAAATCATAGATTCTTTTTAAATGAATGCTATAGCATTGGTAACTTGGGCTTCATGAAATAGTGTATCATTGATGGGGTACTTGAAGTCCCTGATGGGTACAAACTGTCACAAGCCAGTGCAATGTAGCAGTCATCAGTAAATGAGGTACTTAGGCAGACCAAAAAAATACAATTATGGAACTATCACCAGGTTGACATTGCACATGCAAATGACCATTATATGCATGAAAATAGAACTTGCTCTTAACAATGAACAGTACGTTTGATATGCAAAGTGATCTTCTTGTGAGACCACTGGAGATTTACATGATGATATTGTGGTCTATATTAAAGTCTGGTTATTGGTACGAATGCCCTTAGTTCTACTGCAAGTAAAATTCACAACCTCTGAGAAGCTGCATTTTTCTTATCTGTATTATAAATGTTCTGCAGCCTGCCATTGCTGCTCTTACAATGTGAGCCTAGTCTACAGATGTGGGACTTTTCATTTGACCACTGTTGGTAACATTAAAGAACCACTAAAAAAATTCATTGAATTCCTTAGTAATACTAACTGGCATAGGAGAAAATATCATAAAGTGATTATTTTAAATTCATTAAAATAGACAAATTGATGTCAGGTTAGTAAAATCTCACTCATGAAACCTAATGGCTCTATCATAATAAAATTTCCATTTTTTTTTTTTGCTATCAACATCAAATCAATAGACAGATTTCTCACCAGAGACATTTCCCAAATCCAACCAAAATGACATCTCAAAATAAAACTCATATTTTGTGCATGCAACAACATTATTATGCACTATTTATTAATTGATTTCCCACCAGAACTCATTACAAAACCCCACCTCATTTTAAACAAATGAAAGAGATTCATGTGAATTTATTGCTTGTCTTTTAATTCCTACAAAACTTTGCCAATCATCTGCATTACTGTCCTCTGGGTAAGTCCAAAAGGACATATTCATGTTGCTCCCTCTGATGGCTTCAAGATTCTTGATTGGATGTTCTGACCACCAACAGGATCCAGTTTTGAAGAGAAAGAAAATCTCGTTTTTCTATCTTGTGCATGAATGAAGCACATGTGATCTGCTTCTTCAACAATTAGGCAAGCATCAAAGTCCATGAAAAGAAACATATATTTGTATACACCTTGCATCAAAGTATCAGAAAAATCTAAAAAATATATTGGCACAATTGTCAAAAATGTTATGCACCACCATCAGTAAACATGTCTCTTTTGGAGCAAAAGATCCAGTCATTTTTATTTTACTTGATAAAAAATTAAATATTTTTCTTGACAAATTTTAAGAGTCTATTTCTGATATATCTTTTTTTTTTAATGTAATCTTTACTTATTTGTTTTGTTTTATGCCATATCAATTAATGTCAAATTATATCAGATAACCAGTAGATAAACATAATTTGAGTTTGCATGAGAGTCAAAAAGGAATACAAAGGTCTAGTTTACTAGAATAAAAATTATCCAAGCCTTTTTTCCTCATTATGCATTGAGTAACTGAATTTTTATATGAAATTTTCATTGTATAATGCTCAATCAACCTTATTTATAACTAAAATAAATGCAAGGACAACGAAGAATATTTATTGGGCAAATTAAATTCTTTCATCTTTAAGCTGCATACATACAGATTCAAATATGAGGGAGTTCTAAAAGTTCTCAACCTGACCATGAAACCATTCGCTCCATTCGCTCCAAAATTTTGATGTTTGATTTTCGGATTTTGGGAAGTGGGTCAAATTAATAAATTTTCAGCAGCCCTGTATGTATGTATGTATATTATAATAATATTTATGCATAATCTACTCTGGTAGACAAAAATGTGGAACATTCAGGGTCAGTATGGTCTTTGAGATTATTTAGAAATCAAATGTATACTGAGAGAGAGAGAGAAATTTAATATCATTTTGTTTAACCCATTAATACTCACCATCCCATTTTTGGAATAGTTGATCCAAATTCAGGGCCTTCTCACTCCTGTTGGGGTAATTCCAACTTGATTGATCATGTCTTCAGGGTTGTAGCTGTACTCACCAGTCTTGGCCAATTGCAGTTTGGCAAGACTATTTAACCCATAATTCGAGGTTTTAAATTCAGAGTTGTCCTCCTAGATTGCTTATCACCTAAGCCTCAGACTGTCCTGCTATTTACCCATAACTGGTATAAGAAGAGAAGGATTTATATCTTTACCAAGGGTATTTGCATGTAAATGAATATAACAAACTTGACTTGAATTCAAACTTTGATTCTTCAATCCAGATTACTATCCATTATTTGACCATGGTTCCATATGAATGAAGAGACAAAAGCTGAAGTAAATGATTCCAAATCCAAATCCAGAACCTTCTCACTCTTGTTAGAAGAATCACTTCCTAACTGTCAATGTCTTCAGAGGTGTAACTGTACTTGCCAGACTTGGCCAATTGCATGTTGATGAGACTATTTAATCCATAGTTGGAGGTTTTGAATACAGAGTTAACCTTCTCTTAGACTGGCTGCCACCAAAGGCTATAAGACCCAGTCTGTCCTGCTATTTAACAATAGATGAGTGGGAAAGAGATGGATTTAGGTCTTTCTCAAAGGTATTTGCACATAAGTGAATATAATGAACTCAACTGAAATTCAAACTCAACTCTCCTCAATCTGAGTGACTATCCATGACTCCTACGTACCTCTTAGAATGGTAGACATTAATGGGTTGTAGGTAGAAATCAAAAATTAATACTGAATGTTTTTACAGGATTTTTTGTTTTAATTTTCATGTTTAATACTGAATTTTATTGTGGATAGCAATGGGTTAATATAAATATCCAGAAGATATAGATTTTGGCATCAAAGATATGGATTTATTGATATCAAAGTCTGTTTATGCATATCTTATCAGTTTGATTTTTAGCACAACAAAACATAAGATTTAAGCTTTTAAACCTTCTTCAATTATATTTCTAATGTAGTGTGGCTTTTCTCTTTATATTTTATTGACCCACTTCCTTTCATTATATATCTGATTTTTCTATTGATCCTAGTATAATATCTATGGATCAGTCATGATTGTGGATAACAACAAGTTGGAAGGTGTCCCCTGAGGATTTTCTTTATCTTCAAATCTGTGCTTGAAAAGTTTTTGCTGTGATTTTTTATTTGTCATAAATAATTTTCAAAGCTGTTTTTTATGTCCTTTCATTTTTTTCTACCCACCTCCTGCCAAGGGGAATAAACTTCCTTATCAATACTGCTCTTATCTGAGAGAAGTTCCAAAAATAAATAAGTATATTTATGTATAAATGCACATGCAAAATAATTGGCTAATTGAGAGTGAAAATAAGATGTACTTGTTAGAGCAATTTAAGAATATCTTGTTATTCTTACAAAGCAATTTCTTAAAGTCTATCTTGGTTGGCAGAAGTGAATTCAGAATGCATTTCTAGTCTATCATGTTCTTTGCAGTTGGACTGAAACACTTTTATACAGACATATATACATGCACACATATATGTTCCTTTCTAAATCAACACTGTACATAGTGGTTGTTAGTTTAAGCAATCAACAAATCAGATGGTTTGATAAGTGACGGTCACAGTGCAGTATTGCTCTCTTGATCCAAACTGTTTATATCTAGAAACATTCTATTCACAGTACTGAGCACTCATTCTATATAAATACAGCAAACTTTAAACCACACACACACACACACACATACAAGAAGTATGGACAATCCCATCATGCCCCTTCCCAAAGTCACTTTGGCCTCAGTTAAATATACCCATGCCTATTTTGAATGTTGGTGACACCAAATCTTTCATGATCTGATATTTATCTAAGAACCCTCAGGTTGACTCTGTCAATCAATGTATATTGGTATCGATAAAATGAACACTTTTGATTATTATTTATTGTAATTTTCTTGTATTTAACATGATTTTTGTTGTTTGTTTTTTCTTGAGTTCTTTCAGAGGTAAACCTCTGTCATTTTTAATTCTTTGTTGAATTTCTGATGGACATCTTCACTTTAACTAAATTAAAACTTACTAATTTTATTTTTAGGTGTAGATAGGATTTACTATCACCAAGTCCATATCCTCCTTGAACAAGGTTCATCCCTTATTCCCTGTTTAGGAAGGGATTCCCAGTTCCTTTCCTTTTCTCATGCCTTATTAGTAGTGCTGTCATGAATTTTTTGTGATATGTACAGATGGTGGCAATGTCTCCTCATACTGAGGATACAGAATCAACAGTTTTCTGGTTGCTGTTCTTGGTTAATAGTTAGGAGCCTGAACTCTTATGTAGTGTCTTGAGAGGCTGCTCTGATCAACAGTTGTATAATATCGGGGTTCTTGCAGTAATATGTTGCACATGAAAGGGTGTCCCTGCAAATTCCTCTGGTGGGCAACCTCGAAACCACACTATGTTGCAGTCTGCACTAGTTCCCTTCCTATACATCTTAAATTAGACAACCAACTACTACCCTCGACCTTTCTTTACCAAAATAACACATCATGACTATAAGCAACCATTTAAAACTAAACCGGCTCAACAAAAAACCTAAACCCCTCAACCTTTCTTTTTCCAACATTTGTGGTATTCATACCAACTTCTGCTCTTCATTCCTCTTTGAAAAGTCTCCAGACATCCTAGCTCTCTGTGAAATCTTAACTATTCATTCCCCTGCTCTTATATTTTGATTCTTGACTATCTTACTCTCCTTAGGAAGGACTTTAATGTCCACATGTGTGGCTTGGGAGTTTATATCTGCTAACATCTTCTGTTGGCTAGGGAACTACCTCTTGAATCTCCAGACCATTCTCACATGTGTTTCTATCTTACTCTACTTAAATCAGTCAGCTATCTCTTCTTTCTCTACCATTCCCCTTCCTCTCATGACTGTTGCATGCTATATAGTATTTCTGATAATATAGACAAGGCCATCTCCCTACACCTGTCTGCAAATATAACTGTGTTTGATGACTTTAATGCCCACCATGCCAGGTGGCTTAAACTCTCTGTTACTGACCTCACCAGCATCCAAACCTTGAACTTCTCAATCACTCATTATCTCACACGAGTGGTGGACTCCCCCATGTGTTACCCCAGTAACCCTGATGGACATGCTTCTCTTCTCTTTTTTACCTCTATCCCTGACGTCTGTCATACTATGCAGCTCTGCCCATGCAGTAGTGTCTGTAAACATCTCTTTCCACTCCCTGGCCAGTCAAGAACCTCCTACCAACAGAATACCTTTTCTGTTATCAAAAGCAGATTGGAACTTGCTCTGTGATTTCCTTTGTGACGCCTTTTGGAATTAAGTTTTTAATCATCCTGTTCAAAAATGTGCATCTGGAGTCTCCTCCTGGATGAAAGCTGGCATCGATGCTTTTATTCCAGCAAGGAAATACTAAGACTGTGTTAATCTCCTTGTTTCTTACCTGCATGCTCAGCTGCTATAGTCCACAGCAATCACTTCTTCCTCTTTGTCTCTGATCATAAAAAGTGCAAGCATATCATCAAAGAAGTGAAGTTACTATTGCTGATAGAATGAAACAACATATAACATATCTCAAGTTCTAGAGATTATGTGGCAAATCCTCAATCCCTCCTCTATTCAATCAGTTTGAAGACCTGACATCTGCAGCAGAATGCTTTGCTTGGAAATTCTCTTCCAACTCAACACTCAACTCATTTGGAGTACCCACACTAGATTTCCACCTAGAACAGAGGCTTGCATTTGACACCATTTGAAAAGATCCACCTGTCAATGATCTGACAGGCGCATGCATGTGTAGAAGCAAGTAGAAGGCAATTTGAACATTTGATGAGTTGGTGTGTTGAGGTGCAATGATGGCCTTTTGGGCATATTTTTATATGGACATTTTACCTTGTTTTAGTGTCAGGAACCCACCCCCAAAATTTGCAAAGGTATTTTTGATACACCTTTTATATAAACAGACAGACAGACACACACACATGTATATATATATATATATTATATATTGGTCAGCATTTAAGCTAGCTCCTACAGAAGGCTCTTGACTGGGCCTTCATCACAATAGGTAGGGAGGAGTAGATGCAAATGACAACTACAGAAGAACTCAAAATTGATTGCTGCATTTAAATATTGCATTAATATTTAAGCTTACCTTTTAAAACTTCAACATTAATTCTTCTGCTGCCACTTAATTTAAAGAGAATTTGATGTATATAGGTATACAAACAATTATTTTTATTTCATGGGTGATTTTCACTGGATTTCATAATTAATTTTGATTATTCCCAAATTTATTTCCAAATTATGAAAATTGTTACCCTACAAAAAAATTTGTCACAAAAGATCAGGTAAAAAAAATTGCTGAAAACAATCACAGAAATGAAAACTTGAGAATCCAAATTTTCAGGATTATGGGTCTGGATCCAACCCAGAATGCTTTTAATTTTCTCACAGAGTTGGCCTGATTTCAAAATGTTATATGTTGGGCTATGTTATCTAGGAGTAAAGTTGAAAACACACACAATTTTATTTTGAAAAAACTGTAATTTTTTTCATTTAAACATGAGCTATTGAAAGTTAGAGAGTTGTGTCTCTTTAATTGTTTTTATCAGCTAAGACGATGGAACCCCAAAACAATCACAGTAATGAAAACTTAGGAATCCCAAATTTCAGAATTGAGGTTCTTGATCCAACCAGGAATATCTTTAATTTGCTCACAGAGTCAGCCTGATTCCAAAATGGTATGAAAATTTGTGTAAAGTTGAAAAAGTGTGACACAGTGACAAACTGACATTTGAATTTATTATATAAATGTATAAACAGACACAAATGTAGATACATTTTGCTGATTTCTTGCAAAGTAGACTCAGGCTGTCATAGCCTTTTACTATAATTGACTTAACATTATAGCTATGGAACAGTAATTTACTGAAGTCTTCATTTAATTCTCTTTTGCTTATTATGTCATATGACAAGAAATCAATACTGCATAATAACTGACAGTTTCATGCATCAATTGATTAAAGATCAATTGGTCACCATGCAATGTTGGTTCTTATGTCCATACTGTCTATCTATCTATCTGATTGTATCTGTGTCTGATTGAATAAATTACAGACATTAAATCTGCTAATTTTTAACAAAATCTGTTCATACTCATGAATAACTTTCCATTGATATTAAAGGATGAGAGAAATGTGCTATAGCTGTTTAAATTTCTTTTATTTTCATTTCCCAAGTATTTCCAATCTTCTTCCAAGATCATCTTTACAGGTGCAAGTAGTCCAAAAACTATATGTTATTCATTAGTACAACTATTTATACAAAGTTGTACATTGTTATCCATTACCTGGATTTTTCATTATGCTCTTAAATGCAAAATGGATGACAATGTGCTGAGCGTTCATTAGAATGTGAAAAATTATCCATTATGGAATTTTTCCTCTATATTGTAATGTCATGGTCACACATACATTAAAGCATGAAAAAACAGGCATTTCAGGACGTTACTGCAGTATTCATAGTTGTTTCTGTTCAGTGCTGGCTTTAATTTTTTAATATAAATTTCTTCTAGTATCTGTAGTCTGAATTTGTTGTTTTCTTGGGAAATGAAATATAAAAGAAATTTAAACAGGTATAGTACCTTTTTCTCATCCTTTAACATCAATACACGGAAGGTTATTCATGAGTATGAATGGATTTTGTTAAAAATTAGCAGACATAATGTTTGTAATTTATTCTATCAGTCATGCCTAAAAGAGAATTTGCTGCCTAAATACACAAATATATATATGTGTGTGTGTGTGTGTGTATATACGCATGAGAGAGTGAACTAAAACACAAAATAGGTTGGCATATTTTATAGATATGATCAATTTTCACCTGTGCCACTTGTACCACATGTCCTTAGCCAGTAAGGTTAAACTAAGCTTAGATAATGAAAACATTGATTTTTTTAACATGGGAAAATTTTATGGCACTAAATATTTGTAATCCATGGTTTCCATAATTTCTATCTTGAAATTCCACAACTAAAAAAATTCACACAAAAACATCATCAAATACAAAACAAAAGGGAATAATGCAAAACTTTGACTTATTAACAAAACAGTGCCTTTAAGAGTGAATGAAAACTGTATAAAATACATAAGTCAGCATATTTTTATATCTGATTTTTACTCTGCAAATCAATAAATATATCCAGAGGCAGGTGCAGGTGTGCATCAATATATGCACGTGTGGTTAAGAATCTAAGCATCCAGACCCTGTGGCAACTCTGTATCCATTCTTCACTTCAAACTCAAGTACACAGCTCTGGGCAAGTTGTGTGTCCATCTTAATTCTTCTTAATACCAACCTATCTCTCTCTCTCTCTCTCTCTCCTACCTCTCTCTCCTATCTCTTAATTTCTTTCTATCCATATAAATCAATTCATTCAGATTAGTTTATCTATCTCAGTTGGTACATCTTAATTTATATATTCAAGTTCTTTTTTCTTTCTTCTTCAATCAAAACTGGTCTGTTCATGTCTTTCTTGCTGTCTATCTATCTCAGTCCACTGAAATTTTATTTTCTGTTTCAGAATGACCAGTTACAAGAAATCCCCAAAATAATGCAATTAATATTTTTTTATAGTAATCATAGAAGCAGAAGATAAGAATATAACCATTTGAATGAAATAAAGGACACCTTTAAAAATTATCTGCATATTTACCCTGTTCTGAGATATAACCAAGAAAGTTCAGACGATCATCATGTTACCCGATTTTCACCTGCAGCAGATTGTGAACTCATGTGAGTTAATTCATTCTTCTTTTAACAATTTCAATCATTGTGAGATTTTTAGGTCGATACATCACTGCTAGGAAATGTGTGTATTTTATTGCGACATTGCATTACCAACCAAATACTTTCATCTACACTCACAGAGATTGGATCAACCTGTGGTGTAGCATTCAGACACTTCCTAATAGGGGTCATCTTCCCAGGCTTAAATTACCAAAGAGTGACCTCCTTCACTAATTGGTCATAGTGAGATTCAAACGCAAATTTCAGGGTCAGAATACTAAAACTCAACCAATCAGCCATGTACCCATATACAGGCTACAACAGCTGAAATACTTTAATAAAAGCAAAAAAGATTGTGATTAAAAAAAAGGGTCAATACATACTACAAAAAAATTCTGTTTCGCAACATGTACACACACACACACACACATATTGTTATCAACAAATACTTTTTCACACCCAACGCAGTTCTGCAGAATCAGAATCAACGTTGAGTTTAAGCAAGCGAATGAGCCAATTGGAGTAAAGTGCCATGCAGATTTAAATTTTTCCCACTTGTGACGAATGCAGCTATTGATTTTTTTTGCATGCTAGCATGCTAGTTAACATTCGTGTCAGTCAGCTGTTGGCTCTCACACTGGCCAATTCGTGGCAGCCAGCTATAGGCTCTCACTCTGGCCAGTACAAAATGGCTGCAAACTACATGAAAACTGTCGTAGAAGCATGAAAAAAATCGATTATTTCCACTATCAATGGGAGTTGGGAAATGCAAAATCAGTCTTGGCCTTTCCGCTAACTTGGAGCATATGCATGTAAATTTTGGTGCAAATCCGTCAAAAATTGCGGCTGTGCACTCGTTATACAAACACACACATCCTGCCTTTTATAGATAGAGATGCAGTCAATTTTTTTGAGAGCTTTGCATATTGATATTAGCAAAACTGTTGTAATGAAAGCAGTTTAACAGGTCTAAACATCTTAGTCATCCTTTTACTGTAAATTTCTCACACAACCAGACACATTTCTGCATGAAAAAGCATTAAAATGTCAAAAAACTTTTAGCCATTTTTCAAAGTAAATATTTATAAAAACCTACTTTTATGCAATAAATTTTTTAGAAATAACCCAACAAAAAACACAAATATCTACATAGGTGAATAGAAATGTGTTGGTAAGAAAATCTAACTTTGTATATCTTTGTGTATATATCATATATATTTTTATATCTGTGTATGAGAAAATATGATATATTAATTCTATATTTCAGACAGATAGAAAATTGAATGATAAAATGGAATAAAATCCTAATGCATTTCGTCTTTTAAAAGGACTTCTTCAGATTAAATAATGTTTTTATTTACAGACTCATGTATATCTTGGGAAATGAAAAAATAAACAAATATTGGTTATTTTATTATTTAGTGGCATATCAACTTTTTATGGGTCATTTAATGCTGAAATTTAATTTTCTTGGGAGCATTAATTTCTTTTATAAAACTATATTGCTGGTAATGTTAAAGATCTGAAGAATCATTTCTTATATTTTCATTTTGGGAATATTTTCTTTCTCTTCCCCTTTGTCAAGCAGGATGGATAAGGCAAATATGGAAAATAAAGCCTACCTCAAAATATTAGGTTGGTGCAAAAATAATGATGTAATAATGTCGTTTTTTGATGTTAAAAAATACATCAAAAAACAACATTATTACGTCGTTATTTTTGCACCAACCTAATATTAAAAGTAGAAAGAAGAAACAGTTATTCTGCATATGTGAAATTTGAGTAAATAAATGTTTCCTTAAAAAATACCTTTTGCTAATTAAGTTTGACAGGAAACAAAATGGAAAGTGTACTTCAGAATAAACATGCAAGATTTTGAATTTTATATATTAGGTTGGTGCAAAAATAATGACGTAATAATGTCGTTTTTTGACGTATTTTTTAACATCAAAAAACGACATTATTACGTCATTATTTTTGCACCAACCTAATATTTAAGTTTTTGCTTTCTTTGGGAAGACATCATTGTTTTAACTTTTTGAAAGGCTACAGCTGGCTTCAGGCAGAAAATTGAAATGTTTCTAATAGACAAAGTGAATTGCAAAAATTCACTTAGTTTAACTAAATTTTTCAAATTCCACAAACTTATTCTGACTAATGGAGATGATCAGTCACCTTGAATTTCTTGAAATAATTTAAGAAAGGTTAAAAAAACTGCTTTTTTTTCTGTCTTCACAATTGATTAAAAAACAAAATAAAAACAAGACAATATTCTAATTGTAAAAACTTTAGAAGATTTAGTACATCCTAAAAAGAAACTGAAATTTTCTACATATTGATTTCCATGATTTTCACTTTGTTTAACAATCCAAGAGGGACTGACTCAGAGTAGTGATTTTTAAACTAGTCTCTATAGCATAAAACAATCACCAAATGCCAACATATAGTCATTTGTGCCAGATTGCAGGTAAGTTTCATAAATTTCCCTTGTTTTGAAAAACAAATCAGATTTTTATATTTTAATTATAACAGACCTTACTGACACAACAAAAATAAAATAATTGACTGCATGTGACTACTATATTTTTCTTGGTCAAAATTATTCCCATTTATAGTCAGGTCAGCTACTGGTAACATATAACCCAGTACAACCTGCCATATGAAAGGGTAGTTGGCATCTAAAGCTTTTAGCTTTTCTGATGTTGAGATGGATGGCATGTCACCCCAATGGACAAAAAACAAAACCTGTCAAAGAGAAGATGAGCTTCTCATAGGAGTCAACAACCAACATATAGATGTGTGTGTGTGCATGTGCATATATATATATATATATATATATATATATATATATATGACGAAGCTATGGTCCCAAGAACTGAATGACAATCTTTCCAGATATGGCATCTTGATAAGAACACTTGGCATACTTGGACTACTGTGATGTCTGAGTTTGACATCAGAAAGAGAGCCGGCCTTGTAAAACCTTGCTTCAAATTATTATCACAAATCCCTTGTCAGGGAGGACCCACCTTGTTTTGTGCAAGATTAATCCCGGTCCTCCTTCAACAGAAAAAACAAAGACAGCAAAGTATATATGTATGGCTACATTTTTTTTTATTGAATAACATGTATTTTTCTCAGTACCAGTCAAATAATGAATGGATTTAAGGACAGTAAGGTAATTCTGTGAAAATGGAAAAAATATATCTGGAGGAGGGTGTCAAAAGCATTACTTATGCTGTAGGTACATAGTGAATTATTTTCCATCCTACTGCGCTGTTTTATCCACAGACGAAATGTTGCAAGCCTTTCATTATTCTATTGCTATTCTAATGTTCAGATGAGCTACATTTCTGAGTTCCACTAGTTCAGCCTTGTTTTGGGTGAATATTTATTAAAAAAGAAACAATTATCTCCTCCTGTCTGTGTGTGTGTGTGTGTGTGTGTATATATATATATTAAGTAATTCATTGTGTCTGAACCTCAAAAAAAGGTTTCTTTCAGACTCAATGAATTACTTAATTATAATTATCAAATCCTCCTAATAATTTCTATAATTTGTATATCATTGCTTGAACTGGCTTCTAATGCTCAAGTTTGAGCAGCTTGGTGATAGTAGTTGTAGCTCCTGGGGGCACAGTCCTATGGTTAGAGAGAAACTTAGAGAGTTTCACCACAGAATATGTGAGCAAGCGGCACTATATTGAGTCTGGTTTGCAATCTCTTCATCACCGAGACCCGGTGGAACAGTTGGTATGAGGTTTGCTTGACAACCTAACTGTCAGGGTTTTAATTCTCGGTAGTGGATGCGCACTGCTGATGAGTCCCAAATATAGGATGAAATGGATGTCCAGTGCTTTCTGCATTTTGTTGAGGTTTCTTTCAGACTCAATGAATTACTTAATTATAATTATCAAATCCTCCTAATAATTTCTATCATATATATATATATATATATATATATATATATATATATATACATATATATATATAAAAACATAGCCATGTACATAATATTAGACAGATGTTAGCTGATAGCACAATAATACTCACACATACACACAGTAAAAAAGAACCTTCAGATATCGAAGGCCATATACATTAAAACAAAGCAACCCACACTCAACAAAATAGTATTTCAAACTAGTCACAACACTTTACCTTGCATCTAGATATTGGTTCTGTTGTAATACTTCAGTCTATTGCATAGTATAACATCATAGAACCGCATCTTGAACTTATGATCTGCATCTGCTACTCTGCGACTGTTATCCTCATATAGCAATTTTCTATGTCAATATAACAAAATATCATCTTTAATGGTGGATATCTTTGTTTCATGTTTGTATAACCACTCTGAGGATGGCTCATGTGAGCCGAAAACTTAGGACCAACTTAATAAAACAATACCCAAATGTTGGACAATTGTTATCTTATTTTCACCAGAAATTAAAGCAAACATTTGAACATTAGAACAGCTCATGATCAGACATGACAGACATTCATTGTCTGTTATATTTAATTATATATATATATATATATACACATACACACACACACATACAAGTTTCATTAAAAACAACTTACAAGATACTGTGATAAAAAGCTTAATCACAGTACCTTGTCAGTTGTTTTTAATGAAACTTACATAAAAGAGGGATTGCTGCCCATATATATATATATATATATATATGAGTGTGTGTGTGTGTTACCAGTTTCTACTGCATCTAAGTATGCACTACTCAGTGTAAATAGGGCATGCAATAACTGAACAGTAATAAATAAGAACAAGATGAAATATGAACACAAACAGCAGAGAAATTGACCTCCATAATTTAGAGAAAGGTTTCAGCTTGAAATTTTCTAAAATTTATCCAAATTGACAGACATCTGAAGAAGCCAGGAAAGCACAAGGTGTGTGATAAAAACAACAATGATAAAGATACTAATGTGAATGTAAATAATGTAAATGCACTCATTGTCTATTTGTTTTCTTCTCTGTGCAATTTGAATGAGAAAATCAAAATTTATTTTTTTATTGCTAGGGAAATGCAAATGTATTAATCTGTTTGGAAATTGGAATGAACTTGAAAGGAGAATAAAAATGCTTTTAAGATTCAATGTGTCAATAATGAATTAAATACAGTGAAACAGGTTATTTGCCAAAAGCATTATGAAGAATGAACCAGTTTCTCAAGAGTAATAAAATCACATAAAAATATATATAGGTTATTACGACATACCTGAAGGATTCCCAAAATGCAAACAATAACATTTATATTTTAGCAAATTAAAAGAATACAAAAGGTGAGTATGCAAATAATAATGGAAAACCGACCAATCAAATGATATTCTATCTTGAGGCATAGTCAATGAATTCATTCCTGGATATCTTCTCACCCACCTCCAACTTTGGTGCACATTTCATCAGACATTGCTATTTGGGGAAAACTGCTTAACAGCTAATTTCATATCCTCCAGGCTATACCCACCATCTTGTTTAATACAGGTATTTAAAAATATAATATGCACACATGCTTCAAGGATCAGTTGTGGCAGGAGTTCTTCAGTTATTTTATGGTGAGAATAGACATTTTATTGTTCAACAAGAGCATCTCTGCATATTAATAACGATTCCACCTAAATGTATTTCACACAGAAGTAGTGTTGATTATTCACAACATTTAATAACATTTGACTTCCTCTGGAATAATAAAGTTCTCTGATATTTTAAAATAGTCATTCCCTTTCTTGGGATATATCCCAAATGTAATGAAAAAATAATTTCTTGGACTGATAAGAATTGGTAATTTATTGAGTGAACATTAATTTTGCACATGGCTTGATAAAACACTATAAAAAGGAATTCTCAGAATGAGTATGAACTTTATTCCATTTATTGTTATTATTTAAAAGTTGAGAAAAGGCTGCATGAACATGTATGCCAAATAAGTAAAAAATGAGAAATGTCATTTTCTTAAATTGCAGTCTTTGTGCTCAATTTAGCTTTAATGACATCTCTTTTAGATTATAAAAATAAAGAAAAAAAAGAGAAAGAAAACAAATATTAGATTCCTAAATGTAATAATATCTTAACAGCATGAAACTCCTAAAAGCATTCTTTTCTCTTCAAGATCTCTGCATGCAGACATAGCACCATCTTTGATTTGTTCTTCCAGTTTTATTTACAGGCAAATATTCCAAGAAATTGGATAAACTCATGAATCTTTACACTTGAATCATGAATGTATGCTTCTCATATCTTTGGAAAATGTTTAAATCATCATCAGATGATGATATCCAATGAAACATCAATTTCTGATACCAATCATTCATTAGTTAATCATACAAATATCCTTATTTTAGTCCAGGGGTCAGCAACCTTTTGGAGGGTATGGGCCAGAAAGTTATGCACTATCTTGGATTATCAAATGTCAGTCAGTTATGTACCATGCATGATACATGCTTAGGCAATCATGTATCTTTTGATATATGACTGATGAGGCAATTTTTTTCCTGCAGTCGGTTGCCATTTCTTTCTGTGATAGACCAGTGGCTATCCAAGGCTATAGAAACTGGTCTGTCCTGCTATTTACCCATAGCTGTGGGGAGAAGAATAGGATTTATACCTTTCTCAAGGGTATTAGCACATAAGTGAATGTAATGGATTTGATTGGAATTTGAACTCGGCTAATAAATTATTTCAACCTCAAACCGCTCTGTCCAGAATGCTGACTTGGTCTGGAGGTTAAAAAAAACCCAAAAAGTTAATGCTATATTATTTAAACATGATTCCTTATTTTACTGCAAAAATAACAGGATTATAACTGACACAATCAACAAAAAATGCAAATTCCTTATTACAAATAAAATACATTTAGAAATGGCAAATTATTTAATGAAACACTTGTTTCTGATTATTGTTCAATAACTTCTCTACATCAGGTGAAATATTTGTCGATGACATGCAAAACATCATCCATGTGGTCATCACCCAACCTTATTCTTAAAAGACGTTTAGTATATTTCATTTTTGAAAGAAGTTGTTCACAAGCATGTGTAATTCCAAATAATGATACCATGATTTTTACATTATTCAATAGGCTTTGATATTTTCTGCTTGACAAAACATATTTCTTGAAAAAATCACTAGTGAATTCGGAATTAAATGTTGATTTTTAAAAAATTTGTCACAGTGTAAGTCACTTAACTTCAACTAACATTTTTTTCTGTTATTTGCTCTACAAATTAGATAATTAATGTCCAAGTAGTAAGTTGGCAGGCTGGACAAAAAAATATTCGTGGGCTGGATGTGGCCCAGGGGTGCTGTAGGTTGCCAATTCCTGGTTTAGTCAATAGCTAGAGCAAAAACTTTGACTCAAATCCTGATTAAACTTTGCCCATATTCTTAGGAAATGTTTAAATTCATCAACTGATGATTTCTGCTGATCTCCAAGGAAACATCAATTCCTGATGCCAACTATTTAAATGTTAATTACACAACTATCCCCATTTTGATTGTTTTGATGGCAATGTTTCAATAAACACATTCATTGGCTGTCCTAAATTTGGTTCTTAAATTTCTGAGATAAAGTTATATCTTTATTTCATGACTTACTTGGTTTTGTGTCCCTTGCTGTTGAGGTTAACAAGCACTCCACCTTGACAGATAGAGAAGAGTATCACATCCTGAAAACTATATTTCAACTGATCCACTTCCTCGCTATTCTAGAAGAATCTGTTCTTATTCCATGAATTATTTCAACAAATATTTATTGAATATAGAATAGGCTGTTCTGGAGGTAGTTTTGCACAAAACAGCAAGTTAGTACAAAACCAAAACATTAACCTAAAAACTCAAGTCATGTACTTAAACAATTTCATGAACACTTGTATCTATCTTCAATCAGACCATTCCAGATTACTTTCACACATTTTCTGCCAACAGTATAACATAAATATGTTTAATTTCCTCTACTGCTCAGCAACAAATGAATTTGCATATTTTCTAGGGGAAAGGTGGCAAGAAAGTTGGTTCACTGTGTTGTGCTACCCAATTGTTCTCTTCAGAATCTATCTTATATAACTATAAGTCAACCATTCATCCATGCCTTGAATACTGCTGCCACATATTGTCTGGTGTCTTGTTTTATATTTAGATATTCTTGATAAAATCAAAAAAAAGAATCAGCAATTTTATTGGTTATGACCTGGCATCTCAGCTTCAGTCATTTTCCCATCACTGTAAAGCTGCTTCCCTGTGCCTTTTCTATAAATACTTTTATGTTAATTTTTTGGATTATCTTTTTGCTATGGTACCTAGACTTTATGAATTTAAGTGCAGTACTAGATTGACAACAAGGTCCCATGGGTTTACAGTTGAATTGGTTAGATTTAACTCTAAATTCTATGTTAACAGTTTTTTTTTTCACTTATGGAACTCTCTTCCAGCTTCTTGCTTTCCAGATAACTTTGACTTTCAAAAATTTAAATGCAATGTCAATCATTATCTACTGTCTTCCTGATTCCTCTTCTATTGTTCTCACTTCTCAATAATACTTCTATTTTCTAATTCTCTTACACCAAGTAACCCCTTGTGTTTTAGTGGCTTTACTGCCTTACATGAGATGAATTTGATTAAAAAAAATCTTGACATGAGTTAATGTGAGTTGGTCTTACAGACCAATAATTATTGTGTAGGAAATTCAATTCTTAATGATTGTTCTATGCATGTGGTCTTGTGTAAGTCTTACTTAATCTTAGTAAAAAGACTTACTAAAATACATATTGTTTTAGTTCACAATAAGAATATACTCTTTTTATTCTCATATAACTTGTGGAGCAAAGACAGAAATAAACATCAAAACAGTCAATCATCAAATGAGTTGGAGGATTCACACATCCTTCTGGTTAACAAATTGAGGCTTTGAAAATAAATATTTAACATTTTCTAACTAATGGGTTATATTCCCACTGACAATAAATATGCTTTTGATCTCTTTGAAGGGTATATTTGCAAAGTTTCTAGAGCAGACAAGATAGTAAGTAGATAGAGACAGCAACATACAACCGCAGTTGAAAATGGTGCAGTTTAAAAGAAAATTTCCTTACTTATTCATCAGTTTTTCTCACCAAACTACAGGACACAATTTTCCCCCTCTTTTGTGTCCGTGTCCCTTTTTTCTCACACATACACGTGAAGAAATCATATTTCTTTTCATCTTAACAAACAACTACAAACAAGAACTGTATGAATTCGTACATATTAAGAAAAATTTAGTCATAAAAACACGAAAATAAAAGTATTTTATATTTTTATATTTAAACATCATTTTTGCCTTTTTCTTTGTTGTGGGCTGATTCAAATCGACAACAAACTTTCCTTTTCCCAAATGAAAATGACATTAAGAAAAGATAATTTACTAAATATTTTAGCTGAAAAAGAGAGATTGAAATATTGATTCTACAACTTTGTAAAATTTTGCCCAAGTCAAGCTTTTAGCATTTTCCTATAATCACATGTTGTGACATAGATTTTTTTAAGCTTTATTAAGTACATAATGCTTTCTTCTTCTAGTTTTAAATGTTTTTCAATTGTCCAGTAAAATATAAACCATTATAGATTTTTTGAACAAAACTGTGATGTAAGTATTTGAATAAGAGAGATAGATGTGCAGATGTTACTCTTTAATGTACATAACATTTTTATAGCAACTTGGTACATACTTTGCTAAAACAAACAGATTACTCCTTTATTCCGAGATAAAAGTCTTTTTGCCACTAAAAGGCACATAATCCTTCTTAAAAATGTGGATGCTTAACCCTACAAGACTAGAATAAATAAATGAAAGTTGTCTATCATTTAATTAATATTTTGTGACTTTGAATCATTATAAGTCTTTTGAAATGGCAAAGTTTAACATTCATGCCTGCAAAAAGAATGATGTGTGAAAAGAATGGCTTAATGACACGTATTCCCTCTCAGCAATTTTTATTGATTTAGAAAGTTTTTTCTCAAGAATTTACACCAAAAATGTTAAACACTATTTTTGTAAATAAACAGTAGTGTTGGTTAATTCCTAAGAAAAAAAAATATAAATCCAGATGCTTGAGAACTATTATAAAGAATTTATATTACAAGAGCAAATGAAAGAAATGCCTGGAAAATGGATTTTTTTTTTGCAAAATTTATAACTATAATTACTCATAGTTACGTTTTTATTTAATTTTCTTGTCCACAGACATTTTTTTTATAAATATATTATTGTCAAACCAAATTTAAACTTGGTATGAAAATAATATTTTCATAATTTTCTTTAAATTCTCGAACTTGTTTACTAAATTATTCTTAACTTCCAAAAGCCAATAAATGACAATCATAGTAACAATTAATCACTAAATATTGCAATTTTTTATTTAAATTTTTTTTTTAGCTCAGTTGTATGGAGTGCCTTGAAAATGAAGAATTGCAATTCTCAATATCATTATACATACATGTCTGTGCTTTTTTGTTGAGGCAAAACTGACATTAATCTTGCACAAAGCAAGGTGGGTTCTGTCTGACATACAACCTCTTGTCAAAATGGTTTGAGGCAAGGTTTTAAAAGACTAGATGTTCTTTCTTACAGCCAACTCAAACTCGCAGTAGTCCAAGTACACTGAGTGTTTTTATCTAGACAACATCTCTAGAAAGGTTTCCTTTCAAGATCTGAGACCCTATCCTAGTCATATATATATATATATATATATATATATATATATATATGTGTGTGTGTGTGTGTGTGTGTGTGCATAAGTATGTATGTTGGTTCTTATAAGAAACTTGTTTGCCCTTTGGCAGGTCTGCAGAAAAACTAGTGAGGGAGCTGGTTTAGATTCTAACCACCCTTCTATGTGGCAGCTTGTACTGGGTTACATGTTACCAGTAGAAGGCTAAATCCTGACAAAATGTGTAATTTTCATTATTCTACACTATGTCTAATGTAAACGTATTAGGTTGGTGCAAAAATAATGACGTAATAATGTCATTTTTTGACGTATTTTTTAACGTCAAAAAACGACATTATTACATCATTATTTTTGCACCAACCTAATATTACTTGTGCTTTTATGTGACAAAAACTTGGCACAATTTTATTACAGATTTACATTGAAAATTGGGAAGAAAGGAATTGTTAATGGCCTGGAATCAATGACACTTACTGATAGAATTATTCATGTAAATACATTGCAAGTGATTTGATTTTAAAAATCTATTAAGAATCAGGAAGAAAGGGGTCTAATGTAAAAATTATTGACAGAATAAAGTATCATATGCGTAATCACTTTGCTAATGATTTTGCTAGATAAAACATTCAACATGATTTTACTAGCAAAATACGTTCAGGACTGGTAATGGCCAGGATTTAATGCAAATGTTACCAAGAGGGAAGGACTAATATAAACATAAGTAAAACCAGAAGTACCGATAGTGACTTTGAGAATTTAAAATATTCTGTGATTTAGCAAAGGTCTGTAATATGCACCAATCTTCAATGGCTTATAAATCATAAAGAATTCTAAATTATCAAAGATTGATTTTAATTCAAATCAACATTTCAAACCATTTAAATGTTTATTTCATGAAAAAAAAACATGAGTTTGTTAGACTTTAAAAGAAAATGAGTGAATGAAAGTTTTACAAATTAAAAGGCCTTAAGAAATGTTCAAAAGCATTCCATAATTTAATTTCAACCATGAGATTCAGGTTCAAATCTCAGGAAGGTAACTTCTTGATATTATCAGCCTGGAGAAACAAACCCTACATGTGTCACATGCTTGAAAGTCACACCATGGGTTAAGCCAAGCCCAAGCATTGTGAGTAAAAATGAGTAAACAAAACTATTCAGAAGCTGCCATTGATTGTACTGGGACAAAATCACAAAACATACAGAGTTTTAATATACTGGCTTTGTTCAATATTTTGACTTCATCAGATAGTGCACTTCCTGTGAAAAACTGTAACTAAAGTATTTATAGTATTGTTGTTGTATAAAGCGCATGTTGATTCTCTGAATTAGTTAACCACCCCAGCAGATGGGTATGTGGAGAAAATGACTAGTCAGCCATTATTATATTAAAACAAATCAAAATCAATCAGTTTGATTCACTTTCATATAAAATGTTAGTATTTTTGATGAATGTTTCTTCAAATTACTTCTAATTCCCTTAATCACGTTGGAAATAAATAGTATTAGAAAAAAGTGGAAAGAAATACTTGGGCAAAAATGAATAATAATTAACATTGTTTCATCTAATAAATTTAATATATAATACTACTAATGTAATAAAATTCAAGAGAAAATGCTAGTTGAAAATTAATAATGATTAGCAATGCACCATCTAAGAAATTTAAATACTATTATATCTAACACTACTAGTGTAATAAAACGAAGAGAAAGGAAAGGAAATGCCAGTCAAAAATTAAAAATCAACAATGTTTCATCTAAGAAATTTAAATACAATAACTTCTAATACTAATAGTGTAATAAAAACAACAGAAAAAAGGCAAGAAATGTAACAAAAATTTATACTATCTGATTAGCAAATTAAAAACACTCCAGGCTGGATCCAAACCAGCAAAATCATGAAATTTTGGATTCCCAAGTTTTCATTACTGCCAATTGTTATCAGATTCTGCCATCTTGGCTTCTACTGATAAAAAAAATTAAAGTGACACAACATTTTAACTTTCAATAGCTCGTGTTCAAATGAAAAATTACTTTTTTCAAATTACAGTACTTCAAAATAAAATTGTCTGTGTTTTCAACGTTGCTCATAGACGCTGTAGCCCAATATATCATACCATTTTAGAATCAGGCTAACTCCATGAGCAAATTAAAAACACTCCAGACTGGATCCAGACTCACAACCCTGAAATTTTGGATTCCCAAGTTTTCATTCCTGTGATTGTATTCATTTCTTTATGTGATTTATTTGCAACAAATCTTTTGTTGGATAACAATTTTTATAACTTGGAAATAAATTTGGGAATAATCAAAATTAATTGCAAGAATATTGGTTTAAAAAAAAATATTTTGTTATTTTTTTAAAGACTTGTTTTTATTACTTTTTCCAACAAAGGAAAATACTAGAGAAATGATATGCTAAATTATATGAAACTTAGAGAGTTTTGTAAGTTTTATTTTGATCTGCTTGTCTCCAAACCCTTGTCTGAAGTTGAGTAGAAATATATACATGAGTAAACATTGCTGAAAAGAGTGAGTTAAGCTCTCCAAGAGGAGACACCTTCTATTGAATAGTAATAGCATGATAATAAAAAAATATTCAGAAAAGAAGATTAATAAGAAACAAAATATTAACCAGAAAATAAAATAACTGTTAATCAAATATTGATTATCATGAAACACATTTTGAGTGATTAATTTTTTCTATACAGTTTTAAATTAAAAAATAGAACAAATTTTTAAATTCTACTTTTTAATTAATATTTGATTAATTTTGTTTTCAAAAGAATACTTGTAAATTACTGTCTATATCTAATATGCACCTCCATTTCCAAATATTTTAAAATTTAACAAAATGCAAAATCTGTATGAAATGAAAGACAGAACAAATACTTCTTTTCTATTCTATATTCCTTTTGGATGCAGTTGATCATGGATCTCCACATCTGTCTATTTTTGTAGCTCTTAACAATATTTGTCATTTTATTACCTCTTTTCTGCTCTTCATTTACAAAAGCTCATTAGGTAGGTTACTTGCTGTTTCTTTCTGCCCCTCTTGCATTTAGCAGGATGGTAAAGATTACTTGAATCAACAAAACACTCAGAGTTGTGGAGAGTCATGTTCCATTGCTTTGTGAAGGGACATGCAACACGGAGAAACATGAAATTGCCACAAATGCACTTGTATGTGTTTCTCTACATTATTTTCTGTATCTGATAGCATGATTAATAATATTTTCATCTGACGAAAGAAAGCAGTAAAATCACCGTAAATATCCACAAAAAGAAAGATCAAGGCAGAGGTGTTTAATAAGTAAATTGGAAATGATTTTTGTAGGAAGAGAAGCAAGGAAAATGAAGAAAGCAAAAAAGGTAAATTTCTAGTGAATAATTTCTTTGCACCAACCTGATTTCCAGCTTGCGCTATCCATAAAGATTAAATTCCTCTAACAGCTGTCAACAAAACTCAGTGTGTGAATTCTAAGTGACAGATGTCTATTAGTTTAACTGCTTTGAATACACAATTCAACATTATATATATATATATATATATATATATATGCACACACATTTGTGCATATCTGTTTGTGTGTGTGTATTAGTTGGTGACTAGTATTTTGAGTTAAGTATGTAAGGTAACAAAGAAGACAGGGAAGTAAACTGAACATGCATGTATACCCAATCATAATAGTTTTACCCTGGGTAGATGCACATGGCTGACTCTCAAGTATCCACTAACACATTGGAAGACAATGAAATGGATATATCATTAATATTAGATTACCAAGAATCATCATTAATTTTTCAAGACTTTCAAAATGATATGATACAGTAAAATGTACAAAAACACCATGGATAAAATTTATCAGAGCATCACTTGATGTCCTGGCTTGGACTTTTTCTGATTGTCCATTGCATTTTGTCACTGAATTCATGAAACAGACATTAATCCTTTGTTAGTACCATGAGGTATTTGAATACCCACCCATATTTAGCAAGTGACAAGTCAGATTTTCATGATGAATTAAGAAACTTTCTTAATACTCCTGACGAGTAACTGCAAAGTGTTTCTGGTTTTAGTCATCATAATTGCATAAATTGCGAGCAGTTTTAATTGCTTGCAGAAAATAAAATGGAGCCTATTTTTGTATGTTTGAAGTTTTGAAACTTACAAGTTCATTTTCTTAATCTTGGTTTCTTGTATTTTAAATTTTGATTTGCCCTAAAAACAGAAACATCACTCAAAATGTACAACCAGAAAAAGTACTGTTGAGAACATGATGTTCAAATTAAAAACTGAAAACATTTGAATGTTTTTGTCAAAAACTTTCACTGTTATGAAATTACAAAAATTCATTCTCAGAAAGAATAAAATGCATTCCAAAAGTAAGTTTTCCTTTTTTCAGTTCAATATCTTATAAGATATCTTATAAGATATATAAAAGAGTAATATCAAAAGATATTATTATCTTGTTCAATTATCTTATTATCTTTCAAATATATTCATTTCTTTCCCATTTCTCACACATTCACACACATATATATGTAAATATATATAAATATAAAAGTGAGCATGGAAATCAACACTTAGAGGTGACAGTCTGTTTCATGCTATATGTAATCGTCAGGCCACGTGTGCTGTTATTTTTCTCGTCTATTTATATATATATATATGGGTCAGTGGTGCATTGTGGGTAGTCTATTATGGCGGTTATTTTACCAGAAGTCGTTTGTTTATTTATTTGGGTTAAATTATATTGCTTGTTTTCATTTTTATTTTTTGCTTCTTATTTTATTTATGTATTTTTTTTTTTTTAATTGGTATTTTTTAACGTAGTAAAAATTGGTTTATATCTGTATATATATATATATATATATATATATATATATATATATATATATAGGTAAAAATCCATGGGTAAGTAATCCAAGTGAATTCTAATAATATAAAATATTAAAACTGATCCAAAAATAGAGCTCAATGTATTTATTACAGAGCATATATATAAATTACAAATAGATGAAATTCAAAAAACCCCTTTTGAATGGCCATTTCACTCAGCAAGAACTTGTTAACATCTGACAAGCTCATGTGGAGCGAAATGGCCATTCAGATGGGGGTATTTTGAATTTAATTTATTTGTAATATATAATTTATTGCTCTGTTATTTTACATCGAGCACTATTAACAACTGTATTCAATGTGTGGTATTATATGTCAAAAATTTGCTAGATTTGTGAGGGTAGAGTTCTCATTTTTGGCGCTAGAGCATTTGTAGATGTACAAAGTGAAGATAAAAATCAATACTGCATGTTGTCAGTTCCATGCCTGAAGCAATCTTTAAATTGAAGCTGCTTGAGGCATGACACTGACATTCACCATGCAGGGTTGTTTCCTATGTACACACTGGATATCTCTCTACAGAGAGAGTAGGGTGCATATATACAGAGGCCAATAAACATGCAAGAAAGGTTCTCTTCTTCTTCTCTTTAGCCAGCAAGTTTGTTGATATAAATAGTGTAGACATAGAATTCAATATGGCATGGTTACTATATGTTTCACACTATCTATCTACCTATATGAGATTCAAACCCAAGGGGTCTCATGGTTGGAAAGTGAACATTCTAACCACTTGGCCACATATCCATTGATTTATCAGGAAGGTGACATCTTGATGTTATCAACCTGGGGAGGAGATCTCAATGTGTGACACCTTGGGAAAGTGCCTGAAAATAATAGCATGGGTTGACCCAATCTTGGTGAGTGAAATTGTATTGATGGAACTATTTGGGAGCCATTGATGGTTGTGCTAGCATGAAGTCACAAGTCATTGTGACCAAGGATTTGAGCGCACTAGCCTGTTATTATGCCAGATAATGTGCTCTCTCCTAGAAACTGTAACTAAGGTCTGCTTAACATAGTTGCAGTATAAACTACAGGTGGCTCTGTGGTTGTTGAACAAACACAAATATGCCTGAGCAGGCATCTGCAACAAAGATTAGCTAGCCACCCAAGTAAACAGGCATACTTAGATACAAGCAACCAGCCACCATTATCTCTCTGCCCTTTCTCTCTTTATATATAAATATAAAGGGAGAGAGGGATGGATGGAAGACATACAAAGGGCTACAAAGAATACCAAAAAGATATTTTATCATTCTTTAGCCACAGCTAGTTCTTAGCAATAACCAACTGCATGATTGGAGTGGATGCTTTTATCCACAAAGCGCAGAAGCAAAGCTTTGACTTGTTTCTATATGTTTTTTTTCTAATATGAAATGAGATAAGGTTTGGTAAGCAGCATCATACACACAGCTGCCCCTTGACTAACTTTACAACATAATAGAAAACTCAGATTGAATTGCCTGATCACATCTGGAAAAAAAAAATCTTCCTCTGGGCACTTCCTTCCATCTTACTTGATTTAATTCTTTTCTCTTCCTACTCCTCTTTTTTGTTCTTTACCCTCCTCCCTTTGTTTTTGCATTACCTCCTACTCCATTATTTTATTGAACTCTCATTTTTAAAACCATATTTATTTTTTTACTGGAGTTTAAAGTCATTTCTTTCTGTTTTTCTTTTTTTTTTCTGTCTTTCTTTCTCTCCATACAGTTCAGTTTCACTCTTTTGTATCTCTTTTTTATCACTTTTCTTTTTTTCCCTCCATACCACTCTATTTAAATCATCTTAATCTCTCATCTTTTCATCACTTTCTTTTTCATTGACTATCTCTTCTTTCTTTCAATTCTATTTAAAGTCTTTTATAGCTTTGTTTTTATCAGTTTTTCTTTCTTTCTTATTCATCATTTTCTTCTTTTTTTTCCATCCAACTTTCTTTGAGTCTCATTTTTTCTCACTTCCTCTCTCTTGCTCATTCACTAGCATTTTCTTTTTCTCCATACAACACTTTTAAGTCATCTATATCCCTTACTGATCACTTTTTTTATCATTTTCTCTATCTCATTATTTTTCTTTTTTTCTTTTTCTTCATACAATTCTCTCTAAGTTTTCTATATCTCTCATTTTTATCACTTTCTCTCTCTCTCTGTCACTTTCTATATTCTTTTCTCACTTTCCATACAACTTTCTTTTAGTCCTCCATTTCAATTTTCATTCATTTAATGTTTTTTTAGGTACTCATCTTTTCCAAACATCCTCTCTAAAATCTCTTTCCCGATAAGTCTTCATTTTTATTTCTCATTTTGAAAATAGTTTCATTAATTCTATAAAAAAAAATCAATATTTTAGTTCATAAGTATACTTAAATATATGTAAGTATCTTATATATGATATATATTTATATAAAAACAGTTTATCATGTTGATGCACTTCAGAATACCATCTTTTACACAATAATTAGGGCAATTTAAAAAATGTCTTTGAAATCCTCTCATTTATTTATTGGGGTATATAATATATATATATATATATATATATATATATATATATATATATATATATATATATATATATATATTATATACTCTTTAAGAACTGCTGGTAAACAAAGAAAAAGTTATTTTTTTTCTTATTT
>OZ010593.1:28988895-28993895 GCA_963932145.1 Acanthosepion lycidas | reverse complement strand
AAGATGAAGCATAACTAGAAAAATTAAGAACTAAATGATATGTTACGATAGGCTTTCTTTGACTCCTGTTTTTGGTTAGTAAAATATACAACATGACAACAGAGTGAAGCATTTATACATATATTGAAGGATTTATTTATCAGAAGGATTTGGTTGTACTAATTCGGTAGTCAATCCTCCAGATCTACAAATCAACAATTCGCCCTTGCATGGTGTATTGCTGCCATATATGGTCTGGTGCCCCTTCTGTTTGACTCGGGGTTCTTGATAGGCTCCAGAGTCGGATATGCAATGTAGTTGGCCCTGCCCTGGCGTCTCGTCTACAGTCACTTTCTCACAGACGCGCCGTCGCCTCCCTCTGTCTGTTCTACAAATACTTCCATGGAAATTGCTCCGAGGAGCTGTATTCGCTGGTTCCCAGACGTCATGAGTTCAAGTGCCATATGAGGCTGGCATCCTGCTCTCACCCCTTCACTGTCAAAACTCCTAAATGTAGCCATCTCTTCTACTCTAATAGCTTCATGTCTCGCACCTCTCGCCTGTGGAACTCCCTTCCCTATTCCTGTTTCCCTGTGAGCTATAATCTCCAGCTATTCAAGTGTAATGTCAATCGACATCTCCAGTTGCCTTTATCTATCCACTACCCTCATCCTTTCTTCTATCACTCCTATCTGATCTTGCTCTAAATTTTTTTGTAACCCCTTGCCTCCTAGTGGCTTCCCGCCTTGCTTGGGGTGAAATGCTTAAAAAAAAAAAAAAAGAAGATATATGAAAGTTCTTGTAATGTGGTTGTTAATAAATGTTTCTGTTTTTATGTTTGTCTTGGTGAATCAATGAATTATTTGCAAGTGATAATTCTATCCTTAAAAGGTAATATTAAACATGAGAAAATGATATTGGTGTAAAACTTATCTGTAATCTTTATTCCAAGAGTTGCTCAAATCCATGTGCTCTCTTGGTGGGAGGTAAATGAAAAAGGGGATGACTGTAAATTTCCTGCCAGTTGGGTGGTTTTCTTTTTATTAGGGAATCATGGGAAATTTTTTTTTTATTTCTCATGATCATGAGACACTACAGATAAATCTATAATATTTTAAATGGGGTATTTGAAAACCCACATAGTATTAGTACTAAACTTGTGAAAATCCTTCCAAAGTACTAATGAAAGATCACAAAACTGTACCAACCTGACAAACAAAAACCAAAAAGAGTTAAATAAGAAAATTAATAATTTGCAAGTCAGCAAGAATAATGGTAACAGAATGATTTTCCTCCAGAATCTGGGTGCTGCTTTTGACACACTGTATGTAAAGATTAGTCAGGTCTGAAAATGTGAATTATTCCATGAAAATAAAAATTATTGTAGTACTATTTATCTATGACAAAAGCATACTAAACAATACTCCACAGTGAGCTACCTACTGATATTTAATATCCTGAGGTTAGTTTGGTACAATACCAAAAATTAGGGCATCCCTATCTTTCCCTATCAGTAACCCTTTGCATCTTAGAGATATTATCACATTGCTTGAGATGAAGTGATTAAAAAATAGTCTGGAAGACTTGCTTGATAACCATGACTATATGGTGAGGTGCTTAGCTTAGGTTGCAAGTAGGCTGCACCTAGAGAGCAACAAGATCACTAGTTTTAATGCTTTGCAATGTCTTCTTCCTCCCTTCTTGGTTCTTCTAGAATTTGTTTTTATCTCCTCTTGTCCCCTTCCTTATCTTTTCCACCCATTGACATATGATTTTTTGCACTTCCCTCTCAATAAAAGAATAACAATATCCAATTAACCAATCAGACAGCTTCCATATGAAAATATGGCTTCTTTCCTCCTTGTTGCCACTTTTGTTCTGCAAGTTGTTATATCAAGACAAAAACCGTAATCTTTCATTTAGCAATAAAAACAGGAATGCAGATGGTAGACTTTTGTCTAATCTTTAGTCTGTTTATCCCTGGTTTGCTTACCCATCCCACTACCTGATGGAGCAGAAACAGACTTTTCTCTTGTATAATGTTTACCAACAAAATCTTTCGTGTTCTAATGTTAAGCTCAATTTATCCCATAGTTTTTTCTGACTTCTGGCCCATCCTTCTATTTCTTTCCTGAATGACTAGAAACTATTTGAATTTTCTTGTTTATCATTCTATCTCTAGATATTTTTCTGCTCTTAATCTATCTTGTCATCTATCTATCTGCCTGACTCAGCCTGTTCCTATCAACAGAAAAATATACAACTGCTCATATTTTTCTATCAGTCTGTAATAAAACTTTTTTTTCTGTTCATATCTTAATATTTATCTCCTCCAATAACTTTCAGGCTTAGTTTATTGCTTATGAAACCAGATATATATCTACTGAACTTATCTATAACAATAACTAAATTTCAGTCTCTGCATATCTATTGATCTTAATCTCTTCATATTATCAACATGGCTATATCAGTCTGTTCTCATCTATCAGCTTATCCCTCTATTCATCTTAATCTCATAATATTATCAACATGGCTATATCAGTCTGTTCTCATCTATCAGCTTATCCCTTTATCTATTCATCTTAATCTCATAATATTATCAACATGGCTATATCAGTCTATTCTTATCTATCAGCTTATCTGTTGATCTATTCATCTTAATCTCATAATATTATCAACATGGCTATATCAGTCTGTTCTCAGCGATCAGCTTATCCCTTGATCGATTCATCTTAATCTCTTAATATTATCAAGTCTCTCTATCTCTGTTCTTATCTGCCTATCAATGTCAATCTATTATTATTCACCTACACATATACCTACAAAACATATACTATATCTACATCAGTCATTTTATATATTGTGTATGGTATATTTTCTTCTAGAGAGAATGAGGGCCCTTTGGTATGAGCAACCATGTGGAAATAACATTTAACTAAATGAATTGGTATACATTCATGGTAGAAGTACAGATTTCTGGAAAAATAAGTATTTTATAAATTTATGATTGGTATTGTATAGTAAAAGAGTATTTATGCATATTACATTCTAAATTTTTAATGGTGTTTTTCGAAACATTTTGAATACTTAAAACATCATTTAAAAAACATCAAATCCTTTTCACTCTAAACTTCTTCTTCATGAGAGTGTTTAATTATAGGTAAAAACAAACTAGAAAGTGCTTCAAGTTGAATCCTCAAAGACGCTAATGGCCTTGAACCAGACAGCCAAACTAAACAAAACAGAAAAGACATGGCATGTGAAACTAGAACAATCAACCCTGGTGGACAAAATAAAGGGTTCGGTTTGAAATTCCAACATATATCACCTGAAGAAGGCTGGAGCATACAACAGTCGAAACATCATGAATATGACAATAATGATAAGGACAAAAGACCGAACAATGTAAATAGTGTACATAACAGTAGATATCTATATATGAATTTTATTTTAAATAGTATTTTTTATTTTGTTTACCAGCCAGAATATTTGAGAAATCTTATTAAAGAAAGATGTGCCCTCCAGCAGGAGTCAAACCTGCATCCTCATTTGTAGGATAAAACATTATTTGACCCAACATGCTTTTGATCACTTGACCTTGAAGAGCTTCATAATTAAGCAAGATTCTATCTGTCTTTAAAGCACACTTTATGCTTTCAGATTTCTTTAAAAGTCATAATTGCTCAGTTTTGTATCTTAATGTGAATGAAGCAATTTCTAAAGAATTAATGGACTTTTATTTATTCATTTGGCATATTTTTATTACCTTAAACATTATTTTTAGTGGATGCCCATATTTAAGAAGACACTTTCATTTTAAACAATATTTTTTTTTGTCTGGTGGCTTGAACATTCAAGAAATCTTATTAAAGGAAAATGTACCCTACAGCAGGATTTGAACTTATAGAATATATAGTGATATGCAAAAATATTGAACATATTGCACTTTTAAGGAAATAGTTCATATTATTACTACTAACCTAAAACTTGGGCCAAATTAAATACATAGGCGGTACAATTTATAAAGAGATAAGCAGAAACAAATGTATGAAATTTAAAAGGTTGCATGATGATGTATATTATAGGTGTGTTCATGTGTAATAATGAAGAAGCATAGAAAAATCTTAGGTTTCTACTATGGACCATTTATTTTCTGTTTTTATATAAACTGTTGTTGTCAATATATCTTTGGTATGTCAGTTTCCTTTTCTGTCCAGAAATTAGGGTACGTTAAGATAAGTATTGTTATAATGGTCAAGCTCAAGTCAGCTGTGCACAGAGTTGCGACCAAACAAAAACTTGTAGTTACTTCATTATTGGAGCATTTAAGAATGGTTATAACGTTTGAGATGTCAGCTTAGCACTGAGTTAGAATGACCAAAGAAAGGGTTGATTTATTTCATAGGTGGAGGTTTTGGAAGGCTCATGCTAATGCCATCAGTTGGAAAGTGGAAAGAGTCCACTCATCAGTGGGCAGGGGAAAATGAATGTGTCCCAGCAAGAATGTCTTTTTCAACTTCCAGCTACATCTTGGAGCAAGAGGGAGAAAAAAAGAGGAAGAAAATATGTCTTTATATAGACTTAAGCAACGCCAAATAATAGTTGTTTGACAAAGCCAAGCGGGTTAATAAAATGTCAGGTTCCTTTATTATTAGCATTGTGGGAAAATGTATTTCTTTTTCTTTTTAATAATTCATTATTATTATTATTATTATTTTATTTACTAATTCTCATTTTATTTCATTTTCCCATAAATGTTTCCCTACAAGCAAACTTATTGACAAATACAACAAAAGGTAATATGTAAAAGTTTGGGAAACATTCTGAAATTATCTTTTAGTTCTCTTTTCTTTTTTTTCTAACTATGCCAATCATTTTTACCATTTTTCCTTCCTTTACATGGAACCTTTTCTTTTTTTCTGCCTCTTTTTTTTAATGTTTCTTTCTTGTTGTCATCTTCCTTTTCTATAACTCACTCACTTTGTTCTTAACTTTTCTCTCCCCACTCTCTCTTTCTAAAT
>OZ010593.1:28951395-28981395 GCA_963932145.1 Acanthosepion lycidas | reverse complement strand
CATCTCTCCTCATCATACTTCTAAAACTATAATTTTTTTTTAATGGTAACATATTATGAAGACTGTTTGAAAATAAATATTCAGAATTAATTTCTCATCTGATAAACTGATTAATCTGATACCAAGAGACAATGAAAGATAAGAATTTGCCAGGTAACCAGATACAGGACAAACAAAATAATTTAATTACCTTTTTTTTTTAATACTTGATAAGGAAATCAGATACTTTGGTGCGTTTTTATATTTCCAATATTTTTGGTTGGACTTCAGAACTGATGTCAAATACCTCACAGCAAAGATATGATTATTAAACTTGAATTCAGTCTTCACTGAGTGCTTCTATTAATAAATATCAATAATAATACTCACCTGGCAGATTGATGCTACACAATCTTCTTACTCAGATATGGCCTTTTGCTATTTTATCTGAGATAAACTTATTAAATATCACTTTAAAGTGCCTCATGAAGGAGTAATTTTTATACTAAAATTCACCCAATACAAGGCCCGAGAACCACCCAAGGCAGACAGTTATTATAATGGTTATGATAAATGATACATGTGATGTGATTGAAAGAGGAGGTGATATGAAATGAGGATAAGGAGGATAGATAATGATCAACACTTAGTTAAGATTGTAATTTTCAGGAAAGCACCCATATGGGTATTTATTCTACAGTAGCACTTCTGAGGAAAATGCTGTCTAAATGGAACTTTCTCCTTAAAGGCAATCAAGATGAGTATCTGAAAATAGTATGGTACCTCCTAGTTGTAAAGGTCTGAACTGGTGGAACTAAAGAATGGAGCTAGTGAACAAGCTTGTCTCACAAACTATTACTGCTGTAGTGAGTTCAATACTCATTAGGTGCTCATTAGTTTATTAGATGAAACAAGGAGTAATTATGAGTTTGCCAAAAAAAATAAAAATTAATTTTAACACCACAGGCTTTTACTGATTCTAAGTAAAACTGTCCTTTTTGTTTCTATTTTTCCTAAAACCCACATGTCCAGCCCATTCTCAACATCCTTCTGTAGAACCACATTTCTGTTGTTTCAAGTCCTTTCTTCATCTCTGAGGTGACTGTCCAATATTCACTACTACATAGGAAGACCAGTCTTTTCCTTGTTTTAAATGAAATTTTCATTGTTTCTTTTCTTAGCTTTTGCAAAGCATATATTACTATTACAATGTACTTTCAGATTTTTTTTTTACAGTATGATTCTCCCTGTACAAGACCTGGGGGCCACTCGTGGTTATGTTAAGAAGCAGTTTATACAGATAGGAGAGTGAGATAACGGTTAATCCTAGATATGAACAGGTTAAGATTGTGGTAATCAGGGAAACATCATGTCAGGAGTTGGTTGCACAGAGCAGTGGTTCGTGGGAAGAAACTGTTTGAGTGAAACTGACTTCTCACCGAAGGAATACAGATGAAATGTAACATAACAGATTCTTCTAGCCATGAAGGTTAGACCCAATAGAACCAGGGAATATAGTTCATCCAAGCACTTTCCATTGTAGTAGTGATAGAGCAGTGAGAGGCTCAACATATCCTGTCTGTGAAAGAGAGAGAGAGGTTGGAGACTGGAAAATAATTTGCCACCCCCAAGGACACAGACTAGAAAGTGAGGCAGTATCACATTTTCCATAATATTTTAAAAACTTTCTTAATGCCCTTATTTGTTTTGCTGAAAATATCAACAGTGCAGACCCAAATCAGAGTTGCTATGATTTGTAAATTTGCCCTTTTAAATCGTTTTTCATTTGCATTCTTGCATATATGTATTAAATGCTTAAAGTAAGAAGTCTTGGGCCTGAGAGATTAGCTAGACAGATCTAACGGAGTTATGTTCATACTCTTTATTCCCATGATGCACTGGATGAAGACAGCAGCAAAGATTATGTTTCAAGTCATTTTCCTGTGCTCTTAACATGTGAATAAACCTTCAATGGAAACATAATACAATCAAAAGAGGAACTATATCAGAGATACCAATTGTCTGTATCAATTTAAATTTAGAGTTTTTCATGTGAATCAAATCTTGTCCCAGGATCATCTTTTTCTATGTATAACATCTCTTCAGGAGAGAGGTGATTCTCCACAACTAGTTTTCTTCTCAACTGTGGGGAGATTGTCCAAGATTCACTACCATATAAGTAAAATTACATCAATTGAAGACTTCAAACTACAACAAAAAAAAATGGGTAATATATGTAACTAGAAGAGAACAAATATATTATATAATCAAGCTATTCCTGTTCCACACTGTCCTAATCAAAAGGTTTGGAAGGAAACTCCCATCAATACTAGAAAGAGTGATAACTGTTAGTGAACTTCAGATGTCTAATTACCTGAAAAACAGTTTTAAGAGAAAGATTTTATAAATTTCAATTGACAGTAATGATAAGTGAATGCTGAATGCCTCCTATATGGAAACATGAAATTAAAATTAAAATGTCACTTTGAAATAATAGGCAACTTCTTTGCAAGATATGACAATACCATAAGTTCTGTTTGTGCCTGTTCTTTGCAAATGGGAGATTTTTCTCCAAGAAACTATGTTTTAAGATCAGAAACTTTATAAGAGTCACCAGTAAATAAAGTTAATTTGTGAATTATCTGAGAGATTTTTTTTTTTTTTTTTTTTTTACTTATAGTCAGCTGTGACAAATTTTGCCTCAGGAGGATATAATGCATATTTGTAAAAATGAAAGAGAAATGTAAGAACCACTAAAGCATAAAACAACAAATCAATTAACTTTCTAAATTGTTCAGATTCACCGATATTCTGGTTCTCTTTGAGAAAATTTTAAATTTTAGTTTTTATTTTGGAATTTAATATAGATTGGGCAGTTTGATAAGAGTACTTTTATGAAACTTTTTATAAACCATACAGTAATCAAGCATGCCAAAGACAGCTACATTTTCTTTTAATATTTGTTCAAGAAAAGATTTAATGATTCAATGATAGTCAAGAAATGCAAAGTGACTGAAAAAAATTCAATATCCACAAGAATCTGTTAAGAATTTTGTGAACTTAAATCAAAGCTATAGAATTTAATATTCATTGTGTATATTACACAATCTGAACTGCCATTTATTTACTTTTCATATTCTCATAGATGAAGAGGAAACTTAATACAACAGAGATCTACAGATACTGAGGAGGCTATGGACAAAACATATGAGCAATGAGGATGTTTTAAGGAAATGGGAACAAAAAGTACACTTTTCAGAATCAGAAAGAGAGAGTTGGTATTTCTAAGAAACATAATGAGGCAAGAAGGCTTGGAGAATTTGACACTCACAGGACATATTAAGGAACAGATGGAAAAATCAAGTAATCTAACAAGCTAAGAAGGACTGCAAGGAAAATGTACTTAGCTATAATGGATAGGAAGTTCTAGAGAGCTGTGATTGCCATCCTCCTTGAAAGAAAGAAATAACTTAGATGTGCAGTTGACATGATGGTTATCAGATCAGAAAATGAAATTGACAAGCTGAGTTCAATTTCCATCTAAGGTGATTGCTAATGCTCCTGGTAAAGGACTGAAATCTTCTCTTCTCCCTTTCCAGCCATGGTTGAAAGTGAACACCTTGGGCTGTAACACCTTCATTGTTGACTAGCCTTGAAGAACAACACTAAATTCAAAATCATGGAATATTTCATAGGAAACAACTCCACTTCTTTCCTTAAACAATTTCCAGATATTAAAGAAAAGGAAGCTGTAATGAGACATAGTCATTTACTTCCTAAAGTATCATGACTTTCTCTTATTTCTACATGATTGATATAGCACACACAACTGTAGACATATCATCCTACATATTGGAGATGAACAAAAAAAAATCTCATGAGGTCTGCTAAAAAGGATCCAGTTATTTTGAATATTTTGAGAATTGATTGATGTATATGTGCAACCAGTCAAAAGAAGGTTTATTACAATGGAGAAACAAAGAAAAAGAAAAGTATGCAAATATCAATCCTTCTATATGGCAGTGAATTTTGGTCAATATCCTTACAGATGAAAAGCAGAATTAAGGCAACAGAGCTAAAGTTCTACATAAGAATACTGAGAATAGCATGGACTGAACATGTGAGCAACTGGGAGGCTTTGAGGAAAATGTAAACAAAAAAAAGGAACACTTATACCTCTAATCAGAAAGAGACAATTGAAATTTCTGGGCACATAATGAGGAAAGTAAGCTTGAAGAATTTGACACTCACAGGACATCCTGAAAGCAAGAGGGACAAAGGGAAACATTGAGTAACCTATATAGCAAGCTTGGGTAAATGGATAGCAGAACAGAGAGTAGCAGGGATAGTAAGGAGACAAACATTACTTAGATCTATGAAGGATAGGAAGTTGGGGAGAGTCATGTTCACCCAGAGCATGAAGGGACACAGCACATAAAAGAAAAACTGAGGCCCTATTGAATGAGCTTGTGTGCAGTCTAACTGTCACATTTATATTGTCTGAATGAATAAATCAGTGACATTTTTTAAAGGGTTTGTATGAAATATCATCTCACTCAGATCTGTTAAACGCTACAAACACTGCTTTTGAATCTTCTTATATGTGCTGTTTTCCTTCAGGATGTAGGCGATCATGGTCCTCCACATTTTCCTGTCCCTTGTAGCTCTTAATAAGTTTTGTCTTTTTGTTATTTCTCCCAAACCCTGTTCTGCCATTCATTTGCTGTAGTTCATAAAGTATGCTTTCTGCTGTCCCTCTTTTCCTTAATCTGTCCTGTGAGTATCAGGCTTTCTAAGTCCTCCTTCCTCATTATATGCCCCAGAAATTTCAACTGCCTCTTCCTGATGTTAAGTATAAGTTTCCTTTTTGTTTCCATTTTCTCCAAAACCTTGTTGCTGTTCTTGTGTTCGGTACATAGTATCCTCAGCATCTTTCTGTAGAATGCCTTTGAATATGGAATGAAATTAAGTTTAAGGTAAATGCAACACTTCAGTCAATGATCCTGAAAGAGAAATTTACAGACTGTTCTACAAAGGGAAAAAGACACAGGAATAAGTGTCATTGCTGTAGACTTCTTTTTGTCAATTTTAAATGGCTTAATGCTATTCTCATAGACTTTGTGTATTTTTGATGGGTTCACTATATAATCTTATTTCTAGCTATAATATTAGCAAGAAATAAGTGGCTTGTGTACAAACCCAAGTAAAATCTAAGAAATAAATGCTGATTTACAAGATAAACTAGTTCTCCCTACTTAAAAGCCTAACACAACTGGTATCCTCCAAAATGTAAGTGAATGGTCACATTTTCCTAATTTGTCCATTTAGTTAAATTTAGTAGGCCATTTATAATAATGTGATAGAAAACTTATCTTTCAGGTCAATTCACAAATATAAAAAGTTCAGTTACTTATTGGTGTCCAACTAAGTGTCAGAATTGAGTAGTTCTCAATCTGTTAGTGGTCAGTGTTCTATTCCAGATAAAAAGACAAGGTTTCAAGTGCTGATTTTTTAGGCAGGTAGGTAAGGCATGTGCTCTTTGAAGACTGTTGCAACATTATCTGCACTATATTTAATAAATATTAAAGTGAAGCAAAAGTTTCCAAGAGATGTTAGCTATAACTCTCAATCTCTTGGAGACAACATCCAATCACAGCTCTTTGGACCCATCCCTGATATTTCTACAATCTTATATGAACACAGAAAATGCTTTGCTCAACACTACCAGTAAGCAAAACAAAAACTCACAAGTGGTCTACTGTTCTGGACACCTAGCCATGAAGCAAGATGGGTTGGTCACCTAGCAACCACCTACATTGATCAGCTATATTATGATACAGAATGCCATCCAAATCACCTTCTGACCTTGACACAGGACCATGATGGTTGGTATGACAGATTCATGAATTAGCTCAAAAAACATAAAAAGGTTTCCAGTGCCATTTTTGGATAATGTTAGAGAAATTTTAGAACTGCTTTTATAGTTTCCCAGCCTACTATATTATGTTACTGAGAAGACTGGGGGGAAAAATCTTAAATGAAAAAGTGGGTACAACATGAACTGGAAAAGAACATCAATCAGTTTATAAATATGTATCTTTCTCTTCTTGCTCACACAGAAAAATATTTCAGACGCATTAGTTTCTGGCAGAGAAAAATGGATTTATTATGAGATTTCAAAATAAAAGAAACTAGATCTATGATAGCTTTCAACATATCAAGTTAAATTGACTTGTTGCCCAGAGAAAATATTCTTTGTATCTGCTAGTTTAAAAGAATTTATTTTCTTTATTATAAATTGCAGTAATTTGGACAAACACTTACTGCACATTACTATAGTAAACAACTGGCTGATTTGAATGATGCATTGGAAGACAAAAGACAATTTCTTTGGAAAAGAATCCAACCAGAGATTTTGTTGCCTGCCCATCATCAGAGCTGAATTAGGATTTTTGAGGTTTAGTGAAATTATAGGGTCAAGTATGTTATGCACTGCTTTCATCTGTCCCTCTTTTCCTCAATCTGTCCTGTGAGTATCAAGTTTTCCAAGCCTCACTTCTTCATTATGTGCCCCAGAAATTTCAGCTGCCTCTTCCTGATGTTAAGTATAAGTTTCCTTCTTGTTTTCATTTTCTCTCAAAATGCCCTCAGTTCTAAACCAACCTAATATTAATGATGAAGTACATAATTTATCTAAAAATTGATCTTAAGTCAAAGAAAGCCAGGGTACTTTCGTAATTGAAAAATAGTGCTGTACATTTGTGAATAGAAAAAAAAATTGTAAAAAACTTAAATGTTGAAAATGATTGCACTGACCTAAAATACTCATTACTGCAAGCTGTTTAATCGTAAAACTGTTTGTTTCACTTAAATAAATGGACCATGTTTTTATAAAAAATTATCCACATGTACTCCAAGAGGCAAATTCTCTTGAATACCAATTAATTGTTTAATCACAAATCTGACTAGCTACCACCAGGAAATCTAACAGTTTGAAATAAACTGGATTTTGGCAACAAGAGTGAATTTCAAGTAAGTTTCATGTTAATAAATTCATGAAGTGATTTATCATTTCCAGAATTGTTGAGATCTCTAAAGACAAAATAAATTCACTTGAAACTGATAAATGTTTATAACTGAGGGACAAAATTAAGTGCAAGGTAGAAGCAGGAGATTAAATGTAATGCAATGAAGGTTAAATGCAGTTTAATGTTGGGATATGTGTGTTAGTGAGGATAATAAAGAAGAATTTATCCAAATATCTTAATATTTGTTTTTGCCTTTTTTTTTTTTTTTAAAAGAAAGTATTTGGAATTTATATTTCTCGAGGGAATAACAAGTTATACCAATTGAGCTTGATTTGAAATAGTAGGTGAAAAACCTTTTGTTTATAATGGAAACAATAAAGTTCATGATAATTCTTTCACTGATAGTTTCTGTCTATCAAATCCAAGAGTTGATTGGGCAATTAAACTCTCTTTCTGTAAAGAAACAAAAGAGGGTTTATTTTCTATAAAATGGTGGGAAAATAAAACAATTGGTAACAAATATACTGACAAGTATGGCTTATTCCAAACAATATATATCACACAGGCAATTTCATTCTCAGCAACCCAAATGATTCCATACTTGCTATATATATATATATATATATATATATATACGTGTGTGTGTGATGGCTGTCTATTCAATTTCAAGCTTGATCACATTCTTAAATTAACTAGTGCTTGACTCTTTCCTGAGCTCTCAAATCATTTCATAAACCTGCATTTGTTTTGGCGACAAATAAACAAATGCAACCTACAGATTTGGTATTAGGCCCGGGTGGAATATTCCTGCTGCTGCTGTGAGAATAAAGATGCCTTTTCCAGCAAGCAGATGATCTAGCATTAAATGCACACCTAGAGAATGTTAGTTTTAACTGCTGGTTAATTTCTAATAATCTCATTACCTGTTGCTTATTTATAAATGGTTCCCTAAAAATTGTAAATCCAATCAAGAAGGAATTCAAAAAGTCCTTAAGTTTAATCATTTGGTCAAATTTGGTAAAGTAAATCAAGCCTAGGACCTTCTTATATATATATATATATATATATATATATATATATATATATATATATATATATATATATAATATTCAAGTATCTTTCATTAAATAATATAGACGTATTATGTCTATTTTTATAATAATCCTTTCTAGTTCTCTAATTATCTTCTTGATATTAAGTTGAAATTCATCAAGGAAGGTGCTGTATTTTTTGTTAAACCAAGTACTTTTGATCCTCTCCAAGACCATGCTCACAGGTTAATTGCAAAGACAAACTTAATGTAACTGTAATCATTGTTATAATGATTTTTCAAACATGCATGAACATGCTCTGTTATAATTATTTTAAAATTAGACATTGTGGTTACAATGTTTTGTAAACAAGCATTCCCAATTCAAGGGTGATAACCAGAGATGGTAAAATTGCAACACTGTAAATTTTGGAGGAGATCAAAAATACTTATATTAGCAAAAATATGGCGGCTTCCTTGATGAATTTCAACTTAACATCAAGAAAATAATTAGAGAACTAGAAAAGATCATTATAAAAATAGGCATAATATATCTGTAATATTTAATGAAACAGGCTTGAATGAAGATATGCTAAATATATATATGCGTGTGTGTTTGTGCATTTAAAAGTTTCTATATATATATATGGAGAAAGTGTGCTCAATATTAGGGATACATTATTTGCGCATATCAATAGCGTGGACTAGCAGTTTCATATCTTAAATGGTCATGTGATCATCTGATGATGGTCTGAATTGTAAAACTGCAAGTCACTATGCAATGTTGATTTTTATATCTACACTGTATGTGTGATTATTTGCTGCACAAATATTTGCATTTACAAGGCTTAAAGGGGAAAATGGGATAGGAAAATTGTGTTACCCAAATTTTCTAGTAGAAAAGGTTTGCTTGTCTTGAAAATTGGTTTTCAAAGACTTGGCTTTCTCCTAGGTTCTTCTGGCATCTGGGCTAAATATAAATATGCAGAAGCCTCAGCCAAAATATTTTATATATATATATATAGTAATTTTTGCTTATTTGTTCTTTGTCCTTGCTGTGAGCTTAATGATGATTGCATCCATTCATCAGGGACCTTGGTAGTAAAATTGAGTTTATTTTCAGAAATTATATACTTAATTTACCTAAAAAGTTGTTAATTTTTAAGCTGTAATTGTCAATACATCTATTCAGCAGTTTAATATGTTTGTATCTGTCTAATTATTTACATTGTTTGGACTGTTTTTGTCATCTTTATTGCCATATTTACAATGTTTCAGCTGTTGTATGCTCCGACTGTCTTCAGGTGATTGGAATGTTGAACTGAAGCTTTTGTTTTACCTGAAGAAGGCTGGAGCGTTCAATGGCTGATACATAGTGAATATGGTAATAAAGAGGAGGACAACAGTCTGAATAATGTAAATAAAGGCTGTTTGATTTAAAAGTGATATTGTCTAAGTTTTTTTGTGAGATACAACCTTTGCCATTGTTATATATATATATATATATATATATATATATATATATATATTGTTAAATATAACAGACAATGAATGTCTATTATGTTTGATCATGAGCCACTCTAAACTTTGTATATTTGCATTCATTTTGGGAGAAAATAAAGACAAAATTGTCAAACATTTGGATATTTTTTTTATTATACTGTTCCTTGATCTAAGCTTTCGGCCGACATGAGCCATCTTTAGAGTAGTTATATAAAAATTTAAACAAAGATATTCACCATCAAAGATGATATTTAGTTATGGTGACAAAGGAGATTGATATGTGACAATATTGGTTGCAGAATAACAGATGCAAGTCGAAAATTCATGATGTAGTTCTATGCTGTCATACCACACGAGAGACCAAAATATTTATGACAGAAACATATGTCTAGATGCAATGTAATGCATTGTGACATTACATTGCACCTAGACATATGGTTCTGTTGTAAAAATTTCATTGTCTTGCATGGTATGACATCATGGAACTGCATCACGAATTTATGACCTTATAATTATAATAGTAATATACAGAAAAATATTCATGAACATGAAAGGATTATGATAAAAATAAGCAGATATAATGTTTGTAATTTATTCAATCAGACATGCATTATATATATATATATATATATATATATATATATACAAAATTGAATATATCATTTTATATATGAAAAAAAAATTTTAGGGAAAAGTTATAGAAACTGAAAAATGTAGTATTTTTGTTGATGCAACTACATGAAGCACACAAAGAAAAGGGGACATTAAGAGAAGTAAAAAAATTTTCAATATGTTTTGTGTACATAGTCTAGCTGATTTAATTTTTTTTAATTGTTTCGTCCCAGATGTGGTGATAATACCACTAGAACCAGGTTACAGCGAGTGAAAGAGAATAAGACTTTAGGAGGACAAAAAAGGAACAGGGTTTAAGAAGACAGAGGATGGTGATTGATGTTTGCATTATCATTTTTTAAGATTGTGCTTATCAGGGAAGCAATAAATTGAAAGCGAATTCCACAGGTGAGTTAAATGGTTTGTCCTAGTTGCCAATCTAGGAGTATGTTTAAATTCAGGTAATCAGTTCATCATGGATAAAGGGTAATCCAAAAAGTTGCCATGAAAATATTTGTAGAAAATACGGAGGAAAGCCATGTCACATCGGTGAGAAATTGACCGAAGTCAAGATGCCTGGTTAGGATCGATCACATTACAGACCCCCTTCTTTGAACTTTGTCAAGAATTTCAACATGGGACAGCAGGAGCAGCAGACAAGATATAACAGTGAAGAAGAGACTCAAGGCAGCAGAGGTGTAGTTCTACAGAAGGATGTTGAGGATACCATGGACTGAACAAGTGAGCAATGATGAGGTTTTGGATGCGAGCACAAGAAACTCATACTTAACATCAGGAAGAGGCAGCTATTAGGTTGGTGCAAAAATAATGTTGTTTCCTCATGTATGTTACTATGTGAGAAAACGACATTATTTTTGCACCAACCTAATAAAATTTCTGGGACACAATGAGAAAGGAGGGCTTGGAAAATCTGATAATATCCAGGGTGGATAGAGGGAAAAAGGGACAAGAGAAAGCAACACATGACATACTTAATGAGCTTAAGCAAGTGGATGGCAGAACAGGGTCTGGGAGAAATAACAAAAAGTCAAAGCTTATTGAGATCTACAAGGGACAGGAAGAAGTGGAGAGCCATGATCGCTTACGTCTTGAAAGAACACAGTACATAAAAGAAGATTCAGTGCAATTTAGTTCCTTTTTGTCTAAGTTTTTATCACTTTTATGTGTGTATGTCTGTCTGTCTCTCTGCATGTGTATAGGTACATCAATAAGTTTGCAGCCTAATATTAAAAATAAGGCATTAATTTTACACAACAAATCCTTGTTTTTTCAACAATCTTCTTTGATTGCAATAGTAAATATAAATAGGAAGTGGGCGGCATCATAATAAATATCGTACTTGACAGTTTGCTAAATTTTATTTAGTCTTTCAAGTAAGAAAAACTAGACTTAATCAGGCAGATGCTTCAGTTCATTTAGAAAGTACATCACTAATGACTAATGACATTTGGAATTTAAACTGACATCTTTTCACCATTCCTCACAAAACATTGCAAAGTAATCTGCAAATTAGTACATTCAATTCACTTGCTTGAAACAATCAAAAGTAGAGAAACAAGTTTTATTAGTCACTGTTTTGTATTACTGATTGAAGTTTGTATCAATGAAGAGGGTGATAAAAAAATGTTAACAAGAAATAGTAAAATTAGTGGTAAAAATAATAGTAATATAAAAGAGTATGTCATCCTGAAGTGTTGGGATAAAAATTAACAATAATATCAGAGATATCTGGAAACTAGAAAAATGTCCAATGGTGGATGAAATATAGGGTTCAATTTACAATTCCAATCACCTGAAAAAAGCCAGAGCATTCAACAGCCGAAATGTGAATATGACAACATAGATGAGTCCACACAATGTAAATAGAATAAATAAAATGATTGTTCATTTTTGGACTACATCAATTAATATCAGCATGTGGGTATGGGGCTTTTTTTTGTTTTTGTTTTTTTACTAATAATTGGTGACAACATCTAATTTTATAATTGAAATGGCTGGTAATAATGTCTCCTTTTTCTTGTATTCTCTCATACTCAGTGAGCCAAGTTTACTCTATACAAGGCCAAGAGCCATTCAAGGTAGAAGTTATTGAAGGAGGCTGTAAGAGTTAAGAGGTGCAGTTTGTGAGGATATAAAGACATTTTTGCCAGTGGTCTTATAGAAAAGATAGTTTTAATGGGGAGCAGGTTATCAGAACTCAATTAATTGACCAACTGTCGAGACACAGAACATAAATTATATATATATATATATATATATATATATATATATATATATATATATATTTAAGACATTTTTATGTTTATGCATTCTTTTTATAGATACAAATATTTAAGTAAATGCTCTGTTTTATAATAAACACTATTAAACAACATTTACCAGCCTGAATGTCTGAGAAATTTTTATAGAAAATTTACGTCCTCTGACAGGAATCCAACCTGTATCCTATACGGAACTGTCATATAGTCTGAGATTCCTTAACCGTTTCAGGCTATACGACAGTTCCGTATAGGATACAGGTTCGATTCCTGTCGAAGTACAAAACTTTTCTATGAAAATTTCTCGGACATTCAGGCCGGTAAATGTTGTTTAATAGTGTTCATTATAAAACAGAGAATTTACTTAAATATTTGTATCTATAAAAAGAATGTATAAACATAAAAATGTCTTAAAAATTATTGTTGGACTTTGTCCATTTCATAATGTGTGATGTCATATATATATATATATATATATATATATATATATATATATATATATATATATTTATACACATACACACACACACACACACACAGGGAGAAAAGTGCAGGATACTGTTTAGGTAGTTCTGCAGAGGCTACCAGAAAGAAGAATCATGGAGACAGCAGTAGGAGCAGATTACTATCATAACATTTTAAAAATGAGAGAATCAGTAAACACACACATACAATGTTCTATCATGATCATAGTTGTGAATGAGTGATTCAAAGTTCGGATTACTACATACTGCTGTCAATCATTAGAAATGACAATGCTATTTTGAAATACCACTGTAACCAACAGCTAAAATAAACTATGTTTTGTTAAAACCTTGTTAAGATATTCTAGACTTCTCCGTCATTATTCTAAGACTCTGGTAATTTCTGTCATTTACAGTCAATCCAAATACAATGATGGTTATTCCTGTCATGCATAATTAATGAATCAAAATTTGAGCACATTCTGCTAACATTATCACATTAACTATGGATGACAGGAATTGCAATAATTGCAATACTATGGTTGAACAAGGAATGAAAGAAACTTCGGCCATAGTTAATAGATTAAAATACTGGTTTGTAAGAAAAGATTGTTAATCACGACTTAATGGTATCTATACTTGATAGTCACTTAGCTGAACACAATCTGGCACAAGGCCACAATATTGGAGTATCCAATTAGGATTGGCTCAGAGGATTTTGTGAGAGTAATGTAACTACCACTCAAGTTGGATATCTATCTTTATGATTGAAATGTTTTTCTTTTTTTGAATTGGTTTAAGCTGCAAAATCTCAGAATAAATCTTTTATCGGCATACAAATTTTTAAAAAGAAAATTCATTTTAATACATGCCTATAAATTTGTAGAGATGCAAGGTTGGTTGTTGCATTCAAGATCCAAGTTTAACATAAACTATCTGATACCCTATTTTATCTAAAAACTATGTAATAAAAGAAATAATGAAGTGTAATAAAATATAATAAAATCATTTTAATAAATAAAAATGATAAAATATTAAAAATTGAATTTAAATACATTATTTTATCATTTGAAAAATCATTTAATAAATGATAATTTATTAAACTTTGATGGGAAAATGATATACAAATTTGTATATATCAGAATAATTTTAGGAAAATCTACGACAAAGTGAAAAAAAATTTAATGCGATGTATTTTGTCTTTATGGAGTTCATCAGACTAAAGTGATGTTTACATTGATGTGATTATACTTGTGCATGGTGGAGTAGGGACACTGAAATTTTAACCTCTATAAATGTCAGTAACAGATTATATTTTAACCCCAAGGAATTTAAAATAATATATATAAATTTTAATTTTAAGGAAATCTAAATAAAATATATGAACACAAAAGAGATATTTTACAAAACAACACACTCGGTGCATTAATTGCTCACCGTAATAAATCTGACCATGAATTTGATTTAAAATATGCTACTTTGATTAAAATAGAAATCAATTCAGGAAAGACAACAATGTATAGAAAGTGCTTTAATCACTAAATCACCTACAGTAAATTTACATCCACAATATTAGAATATTTCACCTTTCTTGGCAGATCATCTATTATCACAATGTTGATTATGAATAACGAAAGTGATAAAAATATAACCAAAAATAAACCAAAATGAGATTGTCTAGACTGTATACCCCAAAACATATTTAAAAAATAAATAAATTTGGCATCCTGTTTCCTTTATGCACATGTGTAATTACATTTCTATAATCTTTATGCAGATGCAAAGTTAGTTCTCTCATTTAAAAATCCAAGATAAATCATTTAGAAGCCAACTTGTTTCTATTTTTCCTTAAAAACATTTCTCCTTTTCTTCATATTTACTAAGCTTATTGCAGCAAATAGTCAGATGCAGGACAGAAAGATTACACTCAGGCAATCTAATTTGGAGGGATTTCATGCCTTGAAAATCAGCATTTAAAATCCTAAATTTTGTGTGGGCTGATTCTAAACAGAGTATATAAATTTATGGAACTTACTAAATTTAATACAGTGAAGCAAAGAGTTAGAGTATAATGATTGTGTTGTGCTAATCCTTCAAATGGGGGAAGAGAAACCTGTCTTTATATGCAATCATCATCCACAGAGCTAAAATGACGAATGAGAGAAAAACAAGTTTTTCAGTAGAAAGCATTTACTGTTTTAATTTATAAATTTTCACATCCTATAATACAGGATTAAAATTCATAAATGATCCAATTTATGAATCTTCACTTCTTATAATTCAAGATTAGCTTTATATAAGATCAAATTTATGAATTTTAACTTGTTATAATACAAAATCAAGATTGCCATATTTTGTTGCACAAAACATCTATCCAAGTCGAGGCTGTCTTAAAAATCAGTATTTCTAACTGTGTCTTTTGACTTGGTCTCTAACATCAGCTTCTAATGCACATGTTAAGTATGCAGTTATGTTAGCCAAGAGGCAAACTAGAACACTTAATACTTTAACTGAACAAGGTCCATGTCAATATTCTTCTTCTTGAGATCATCTCAAGAAAAACATTTAAAATTAATAACATAAGTTTTGTTTGTTTCTTTTTAATTGTTATGGCCTAGTTATTGTATCCTTCATGTGATCACTGAATATAAACAGGTCTTCAATTACAGCACCATTATTCAGCTATAGAATTTTAATTTATTTGGCGCATTTGAAGGAAGGAAACTTGAGCAGAATTGAGTGAAATGAAAAAACAAAAAAAATACAAGATTGTTTTATTCAAATAAAATTGATTAACAGAAAGAAAACACAGTTTTCCTTCAAATTTCTTTTTTCAGGGGAAGTCTTTATAAATTTTTTTCTTTCTGTCCCCAAGTAGTTTCACTAAATATATTTTTTCATTCTGACCTTGTCCCTAATTTTATTTTTAAATTTTCTATTAATGACCTGACATTTAAATTTATCCATTTTGTTTTTTCTTGTGCAATTTATTCCTGATTGTTTTTTTTTTAATTTTCATTATAATACTTTCAAATTTTTAGCTAATATTACAATAGAAATTCACAAAATATTTTGACAATGATGGATAATAGGATATCTCTATCCTGTTTCTATGTGCTGGGCCTCTTGAGGATGTCAATCATGGCACTCCACAACTTCCTGTTCTTTGTAGCTCTTAGTAAGATTTTAGCTGTCACTCCTAATCCATATTCTGGGAACTATATACTCAAACTTGTTAGGTGAATTAACTGTCTCTCTTGCCTTGTCCTGTGAGTGTCAAATTCACCAGGCTCTCTTTCCTCATTATGAGCACTAGAAATTTCAACTGTCTCTTTCTGATTCTAAGTATAAGTGTTCTTTTTGTTTCCATTTTCCCTAAAACTTTGTTGTTCACATGTTCAGTCCATTGTATTCTCAGAATCCTTATGTAGAACCACATTTCTGTTGCTTCACGTCTCTTCAAAATTTGTGTGGAGATTGTCCAACATTCACAACCATATAGGAGAATTGATATTGCATAACATTTCAGTATGTTATTTGCAACTATGGGATAACTGAAACAACTTCAAGTCAAATATGATGATGAATGAAGTATTGCAAAAACCAATTCCAAGAACTTGTAATTTAAACTGAAGATTTTCAGGTTTTGATGACTTGGGCAGATTCTTAGTAAGCCAAACAACAGAATGTTGAAATTTGTTCTGAGATGGACACTGCCAGGAAAAGAATAAAGCAAAAAGGCCCAGAGCCGAACAGTAACAACTGAGCTGGGAGAATGTTTACTTTTTAGTGGGTAATATATGGCTAGGGACAAGGTTGTGAATATCTAAATTACACTTTATTTTCCAATTGGGCTACAGAGAGTAGTAGTAATAGTACTAGTTGATGATGATGATTTGACTGGGTGGGAAGAATAATCAACCAGGAACTATGCAAATGACTATGGATTAACTAGACAAACTGATGGTGTATACAGGAACCAGAATTTATTTAAGAAAATTTAAAATAATCTCTCTGAAACTTGGAAATTCCATGGATCACCATGAAAAAGGAGCAGATATTGTAAACAAGGCTAAAAAATTCTAATGATTTTGCTGTTTCAGTAGACTACAGAATAAAATTAAACATAAGAGAAATATCTCGACTTAACAAGAGAAATGAAAATGATAGTTGTGCCCATCATTCTGGGAGTGCTTGAAAGAGCAACAAAGAGCTGAACAAAGAACAATTTGGAAGAACAAAAATTTCAGTGAAAAATTGAAACTATCTAGAGAAAAGCAGAATTAAAACCAATTAAAATACTAAGCTGAGTGCTTAGTGAACAAAGGAGACTGTTACTTATTCAGTAGTTGCTACTGGTATGAACATTCAATAAGTAAAATAATAATTGGTCATGTATAAAACCTTATACTCCAGAGATGACACTAACAGACTATGTGAATGAAAGACTGAAGAGAAACCATTATGACTGTAAAGATTATGTCCATTTGGTACTTGAAGGTTTCACAGAGTTATAAAAGATAAATTATGGCAGATAAAAGTTACAGTAAAATTGACAAGGGGAAAAATGTGGAATAAGAAAACTCAAACAGAAGACGTCAAAAATTGGAAGAAAAAAAATTTCCCATGAAGATTTCAAGAAACAGAAGGATTTGCAAGTTGAATTACACTGGCATAGTTTGGCAAAAGAAACTTGAAAAGAGAAATGAAATCACTTATTTGCAACCAAGAACAAGAGTATTGGATCTTTACATGAGTCAAATTAGACCAAAATTATTGCTGCCACATCTGGGATGTAGCTTTTCAGTCCTTACTTTTTAGGCCTTGCTAAAGATCAAAATCGTCTATACAGTCTTGTGGGGGAAGAATTATCTTTCACTTTGCAGCATCTTTCTTGCAGACACAACATCAAGCTGATTATTATTTCTATGGGAAATGTTCAAATGAGCTCCATTCATATATTTCACCAGTTCAGACCTTTACAACAAGGACACATCATTCTACTTACACAGTTAAACAATCTTTTCTCTGTAATCTAAATGTAAAAGATGTTCCACTGAAACGGCTTCTTTTTTCTCCCTTGGAATTACCACTTTATGGAACAAAATCTTGTGTGGATGATCCCTGAATGCTACAATCTTAACCTCTTCAAGTCAAGGGTCTACCACTACCTATCCTCCTTATCCTCACAATATTCACTTCCTACCATCTCATTCCTTATAAACATCTTAATTAAAATCCTCTCAGGCCTTGTACTGGGTGAACTTGAGCATTTGGTAGCAAATATTGCCTGTGAGGAAATAAAAATGCGACCACTGACCATATAGGAAAATGTAGCAAATTCACTCAAAAGTGCAAAATCAGATATGCCTGGGTGGGAATGATAATCTACTGGGAATTATATAAGCATTGTTTAATTTTCCGTAGAATCCAATGAACACCAATTGGAAGCCATCCTGGAGATTGAAAAAAATTCAAATTCTTTCAGTTGAAATCATGTTTAGTGCATATTTAATTATCATGTTTAGTGCATATTTAATTATCCAAAACAATGATAAAATTTGTTTTGTATTAGGTTGGTGCAAAAATAATATCGTTTTTTGACGTATTGTTTAACGTCAAAAAACGACATTATTTTTGCACCAACCTAATACCTACTGCTATCCCTGCTACCCTTTATTTATTTTTATGAATAGGTATGTTTCAATTTATGTTTGAATAATGGATCTTGGTGATTGTACAGAAACTGTTGTTCCAAGACATTATCCATTACACTACCCACACATCCAAGCTTAGAGCATCTGGTATTTCTAAGTGGTTTCCATCTAGGTACTGCATAAACCTGGCTGGTTTATAGTTGTTCTTTTGTTGTTCTCTGGTCACACCATATAGAAAAGAAGTTCTAGTTGCTTGAACTACATTTTCAGTTCACTATGTGTCACTCATGAACAACTTGCATCTGCTTTTACATAGCTGTTACATATGCTTCAACTTCTGCTTCCAGAATGAAAGTCTCCTTGCATGAAAGCACAAGGCTCCTTCACAAATAACTGTTAGGTAGTTTTGGGGTTTGTTACATTCATGTTCACCATGTACAAGGCCCGAAAGCTACTCGAGGATTACAGAGTAAGAAGCACAATCTATGCAGATATGTGGGGATGATTAACCCTAGACTTGAACAGGTTAAGATTGTTGTGATCGGAGGACGTATCCTCTTGGAAGTCAGTTCCACAAAGCAGTCATTTGCGCGAAGAAGCTGCATGAGTGAAACTTACATCTCACCAATGAAATACAAAGGGAATGGGGATGGAAAATTCTTAACTTTTGTGCAGTCTATAAAATAATAAATAGTGGGAAGTGTCATCTGAAGACCCAGCACCTCTCCCTTTTTAGTGGCTTACATTTCATTAAGCAACAATTTATCAAACAGAGTACTGCAGCAAATAAAAGCATCAAATTGAAAAAAAGTGACAAGCAGGAAAGATATTTGGAATTGTTGAAATGTGATTTGTTTTTTATGGCTTATCGACCCTTTTCAGGTTATTTAAAACCAGAAAAAAATTTATCGATTGTAAGAATTTTTTTGACCTAATAATGATTTAGTGGTACAAGTCTTACTAATTAACCCATAATTGGGGGAGAAGAGGTGGATTCAAATTTTTTTCAAAGGTATTTCTGTGTAAATGTATATATTGAACCTGATAGGAATTGGAAGTCAGCTATTTGATTAACAATTCCAAGCCATTATACATTACACTATCCATACATCCAAGCTTACAGCATCTGGTATTTCCAAGTGGTCTCCATCTAGGTACTGAGCAGGCTTAACATTGCTTAACTTTGGTGATTGTACAGAAACTGTTGTTTCAACATGATGTGCTACATGAGTAAATGAGACTTGCTTTCCTTTAGTGTTTAACTAAAGAAATGTCAGTTGATCTTGGTCTCATTAGTAATAATATTCTTAGGTAAATCTGTTAAAATTTAGTAGGTGAGACTTAAGTCTGATTTGTATGAAAAGAAAGCAAGGAGAATGTTTTGATTCTTCTGAATAACTTCTAGAATTCATATCATAAGAAATTTCAAGAAAAATAGAACAGCTATATAGAACAAAGGATATTGCTATTGTTTCATATACCATATATTAGATTGGTGCAAAAATAATGGCGTTTTTTGATGTTAAAAAATACGTCAAAAAACGACATTATTTTTGCACCAATCTAATATAATCAAGTATAGTGTGAGTTTTTATGATCAGTTTTTGATGCAAAAAATAGGGGCTCACACAATACACAGGTCATTTTTTGGAAGAATTTAAAACTCATGCATTTTTGGTGACCTGTTACACTATACACAAGTAAACTTTTTCCAGACGTCACACTATACATGACCGTCCTGGGTATGATAATCATACAGGATAAGATGATAAACTATGTCCAACAGCAAGACCTCTGATCAGAAGGCTTTGAGGAGCATGGAACAACCTCTTAATTGCTGGTGTTGCCAGGTCCATCTTCACCCGGGGTGGTAGCACCTGTTAGCGTCCAGCTATGGGCAAATAGTTAACCCCGAAACTGAGGTAAAAAGCATTATGAAAGTGTAAAAATAGGTTTTAATACTAGAAATACTTTGTAAAAAAAATTATTACCAGAAATAAATTTTTGAAAAAAAAAAAGAATTATTATCAGCAATATGTTTTTGAAAAAAAAATATTACCAGCAATACATTTTTGAGGAAAAAAAAATTACCAGAAACAGATTTTTGGCAAAACAAAAATATTACCAGGAAAAAAAGTTGTCGGCATTAAATGATCCATTGAGGTAGATATGCCATAATACCAAACAAACAAACACTCTACAGGAAAACATCTTATACATGTGTATATACAGTAAATACCTTTTTATAAACAGAAAAAATAAACAATCTTACCTTCCTTCATCTCAGGAAATCTGAAGAATCATAGCAGCTGCTCTGCATATTGACCTACAGGAACTCTACGTCTGGCAGATCAAATCTAACTATATGGAGGTTTAGTTCTCCACCCCGACCATATGCTTTGCATCATATTTGTTATTGTTTTTATGCTAACTAGTAATAAAATAGTAATAAAGTAGCAATAAAAATACTAATAAGTTATAAAATCATAAGGTCTTGCTATTTTTGAAAAATTCTCCTTTTCTTCTCAAGTTAGATTAGTGTTTCTAGTATAACAATACTGACACTAATGTTCTGTAATATTTTTCTAAGAAATAATGATAAACTTTATCTATCATGAAAAGTTCTAAGCAAGATTGGATTAAAAAAAAATTATTTTTATTCAAATTTAGTTAACAGAGTTGCATTGAGAAATTTTCTGCACACTCATTGTAATAAAGTTTATTTCATATTTATAATTATGAGGAAGAGCTGTACATTTTTGACCTGACTTACTTCCCAAAATCTGAACAAATGACCAAATATTGGAATATTTATTTGTTTTGGAATGGTTTCTTGATTGGGTCAAAAAGCTTTTAGAAACTCTTCATACCATAATAATAATAGTAGAACAAGCTGTTGGAACAAAACCAGAACCAGAGGTTGAAATAAACCTAAACAAAATTCTTAACAAGAAAGCATCAAACCACAATGGAATCCATGGCTTCTGGTTCAAGCAATTTATGACCAGAAATGAGAGAGAAACTTTATTTCCCCTTACCATAATGGTCTTCAGAACAAATGAATAATTTTTTACTGTTTCCCTGTTGGGAAAAATGGAGGGTGAGTAGTGATAATTAATCAACAAAGAACTCAATCAATATTCAAACTCCAAAGAATTCAATATTGTAACTTGAAAGGACACCATAATCAAATCATAATAAATGCAAGATTTTGGCCACAAATATACCTTAATTAAAGCAAGTTCTAGATTCATCAGTTTTCATCAGCCATTTTGATACCAAGGTTAACCCTATTATGAACAGCTAGAGACAGACACAGACACTGGTACTAGGAAAGAGTGCAAAGGTATTGGGGAGACATCAGTGTAATTTTAATTCAACAAATTTCAAGATAATAATGCAGCACATTCTGACAAAAAAATCAATTATTTGTAAAAACAAAGCAATATAATGTCAATAAAATAATAAAATAATCATATCCATTGCAATCATCCATAATCATCAATATTTTTCCAGTCTATTATGGTTTATACTTAAAAAATATATTTACTGTACAAAGTAACATGTCATATAGTATAACTTTCTAATTACTGCAAAATTTAAGAAAATTCAATTCAAAACAAGGTGTATCATTGTGTATATATATTATATATGTATATATATTATTAAAAACAACAAATATTTTGTGTTGATTAATTTTAATAATCAACTTTTCTAAATTATGAATAATCCTTATCAGACAAGGAGAAAATTATATCAGAAACTCTCTTAAGTTTATTTTGAAAAGTACAAGAAATAAGGTCCAAGCTTTCAACTTTCTTAAGTCATCATCAGGGTAAAATTAATCAACACAAATATATATATATATATATATATATATATATATATATATATATATATATATATATATATATATATATAAATACATACATTCACACACACACACACACACTTTACCACTGTAAACATTATTTTAGTAGATATACATGTTTGAGTTGATACCCTGTTTTGTCAATTACCTATAACAGTCTGTGCTTTCAAGATGCTTAATAAAGAAAATGTGCTTTTCAGCAGAGTTTGAAACAGTATCCTCTATGATTATAAAACTAAAGATGAATTAAATTAGAAAATGATAAAATATATTTATGTATATGTATATGAAGAAATATAGTTTTAAGATGTGCTATATTTATAGGATAAAGTGTTCAATATAATAGATAGAGTGTATATAAATATAGATATAAAAGTGAACATAGAAGTCAATACTCAGAGGTGACAGGCTGTTTCATGCTGAGTGTTGACTTCTATGTTCACTTTATATCCAGATTTATATACACACACACACATATATATATATATATATATATATATATATATATATATATATATATACATACACACACACACACACAAATAGATAAAAAATGTATTTTTAAAAATTAATTGATAAAGAAAATATATATAATATAAAACATGTATTGATCATCACTATTATATATATTTAATCCAACATTTTTATTCCTTCAAACATTATTATAGTGAAGACTTCATATTTCAAATAAATGCCCCTTTTTTACATTTCCAATATGAAACTGAAAAGTTATGAACATTTCAAGAAAAATGATCTGGGTGAAGAGGATGTGTTTTCCATAATAGGGAAAATAGTGCCTTTCCTGCTGTGATGTTCTTCAAGGTCAAGCAGTAAAGCATGCAGAATCAAACAGGGAAGTTGAGTAATTCAATCCCTGCAGAGAAGCAATTTTCTTTACTAAGATTTTGCATAGGCTGACATTACTCATTAATAAATAAAAATGGTGTTTCCATGTCAAATATGAAGTGTCCAGCATAATAAAGTTTGAAGTTACATACATACATACATACATACATACATACATACATACATACATTTGGAATATTCTCAGATCAAGTGTATCTGTAAAGGAGACAAAATGAATAAAAAGAGACGTGGAAAAACTATACTTAGCTGACGTGTCTTGTCCTGTGAGGGATTTTATCAAGGCAATGTCTTGATAAAGACCCTCAGATAAAGTCTCTTTTTATTCATACATGCATACAGAGAGAGAGGTGGGGGGACAACAAATTTTTTTTAAAATATACATTTTATTTCAGAATAGGGCACCTGTTATTTTTTAATCTAAAAGAAAAGGCTTGCCCCATTACAAAAACTTTTCTTTTTCTCACAGTTAGCAAGATAGAAATCTGAAAATACCAAAGAAATCTGTTGATGGTACTGTTGAGTCAGCACCAACCTATAAGTTGTAGTCAACCAAAAGAAAACAAAACTACTTATCCATGAAGGTAAGGAAATTTTGCTGAACAAATGAGAAACATTTTAGTTGAATGTCAGGGTAAATATTATGTTTAATATAAAAGTTTCAATGCAACGAAAGCTCAAAGCAATCTTGCTGGACTAATAGGCAAAAATCTTTCAGAAACCTAACCACAAATCTCTGAATTTTCTTGTTAACCATAAGAGTAGATGGACAAGATAGGTTTTCTAAAGGTCATTTGAAAGGTAATGATTCAATCATTACATCAGCCATATGAATAAAAACATTCCCCCTCTATTTAACAAGGCTACCTTTTTAGACTTTCACACCTGCTAATTTTCTCTTTTTCCTCTAGAATTCTGTCTACCTATATATATATATATATGTATGTATGTGTGTGTGTGTGTGTGATATTCTCAAAGTTCATATGGTTATTTTTTTCAAGAACTTTTAACCATCTTTGGTCATTATCAGGAACATTAATGTTATTAGTGCCACCATGAAAAGTTTTATTATCTTTATGCTAGTATTTTTAAGAATGTTGTCATTCTGATTTAAATAGTTTGCTATTGATTATAAAGATAATGTGTTGAATGGTTCATAATTTTATATTAAGGATGAAGAATTTAAATTTCAAAATATATTAGATCATGAAGAGTAAGAAACTTTGATTGTGTCTGAGGAGAATGCTATTAACTAGAAATAGCCACATAAATTATATAGAGTCCAATTTTATCTGATGATAACTATAAAATACCCATGGAAATTTCCATATTGTCTCGTTAAATATGTGAGATTAACAACTTTAACAGAATATAGAAATGACAATCATAAATATAAATGCCAGTCATTACTTAAAGTAGTAAGAGGGTAAGCCTCTACATCAAGTGGCTCTCAAGCCTTGTATGGGGTGAAAATCATTGTTAAAAAAAATTATAGGCATTAACTGCATCACTTCTTCTATCTTCACTTTGTTTCTTTTTTCTTACTAAAACCAAATGGCATCTCTGATATGTCTTTTCTGTCTTTCCTTGCAATCAAAACAGAATAGTCTATTTTTTATTAGAAGGGTGTAACATACATGCTCATTAAAGAACAAGCAGAAATATAATATGATTTTTCAAAATTTTCTAAATATATTTTAAAATGCTTTCCCCTGTGGAGAAATATATGTATTTAGTACGAGTTGATTCTTTTGTCTAATGATACTTTCAAGTATTTTAAGTTTTTCTTTTCAGTGATTGCTATATAGTATTTTAATATTATATATCCACTAATAAATTTTTATTTTAATACTTGTATTTTGGTTGTTTGTGATGTGTTAATCAATATGTGTATAACTTGAACTAAGTTTTGATAGGTGGCAAATTAACAAACATGAGCCTGGTAGTTGTGTGACTAGCATAAGAATTTAATGTTGTATTTTGATTATTTGTTTCCAAAATGTAATTTCCCAAAGGGCACGAGAATTCATAAACAACATTGTTTTTACAGAAGTGTGATTTATAAAGTTCTGTTATTAGCGTTGGTTACAAATATTTTAATCTTAAATGGTAAAATTGTAGCTGCATATATATATATATATATATATATATATATATATTATCACTTTGAATATTATTTTTAGTGGATACTCATATTTGAAGAGCTGCTCCATTTATTTATCAAACAGCGTATTTATATATTTTCGTCTACCACCTGAATGTTTGAGAAATCCTGGTAATGAAAAATTTACACTCTCTAGCAGGATTTGAACCTGCGTCCTACTGGGCAAAGGGAGCTACCATTAAATCTGATATGCTCTGGCTAACTGAGTTACAAAGAAGCATATGATACAATTTTATTTATTTACCTGTTAAACAAGGTATTAATGGGTAAATAAATAAAAAATATTTTTATGTGGATTAAAAACATCATTTAAATGTATTTTAAATAGAGCACTCACATTATATATATATATATATATATGAAATAGAGACTATATGAGAGTGAAGGAGTCTCTTTCTTTCTTTCCCTCTCTCTCCTTCTCACTTTAGTAGAATTCCAATCTTGGAGAAGAATTACTCTAAATTCAAGACTATGGAAAAGGCTACAGGAAATTAATGCACTCTATCTTCCAAGAAGTTATGGCAATTCACTGATAATAAAGAAAAGGAATCTGTAAAGATTCATGGTCACTGACATCCTGAAGGGAAATGACATTAAAAAAATTACTTCAACAGGCACATCATTTTTACTGGCACCACAAACTTTTGACACACTCTTCTATGAACTGTTCTACCAAAGAGAAAACTAAAAACAAAAGCAAGAAGTAAATAATAATAGCCATTTCAGCATTAACAGCTGTGGTACACAACCAAAATATCTAAAATTTCTTATAAAACATTAAGTAGAAGATACTTACAGAAATAATTCATGAAATTATCCTTTTTTTTTTTGTTCTACAGTGAAGAATAATTTACTTATACATGGAATAGTTATAAGACAGACGAGAAGATTTTGTATTTTTAATTAAATCTAAAGAAAACATTAAGAAGCAACAAATTTTCATTAGAAACAAAGAAAAAAAATTCCAAACGGCTATCTAATATCAGTCCTCTTATATGGCAATGAATGCTGCACAATTTTTCTTAAAGATAAAGAAGAGACTTGAGGTAACAAATGTGTATTTCTGCAGAAGGACGTTGACAATTAAATTGGGCAGAGCATGTAAGCAGCATGGACATTTTAAGAAAAATGGAAAGAAAAAAAAGGATATTTATACTTAAAATAAGAAAGATTAAATTTTCAAGAACACATGATGAGGAAAGAGGATTTGGTGAATCTGACACTCACAGGACATACTGAAGCAAATAATGACAGAGAGAAATAGTGAATAACCTTGCTAATGAGAAAGGATACTGAGAATACCACGGATTCTTCTATGTGCTATGTTCCTTCTGGACGTAGGTGATTGTGGCTCTCCACAATCTCCTATACCTCCTGGCTCTTAGTAAAATTTGTCACTTTGCCTCCATTCTGCCATCCATTCACACAAGCTTGTCAGATTCAAAGTTTTACTGAGCAACCTGCACAAGTGAATTGCTTTAAAGTGGTTACTTGCTTCTGCCCTGCAATACAGTCTCTTTCCATCATACCACTATGTCCTGTACTGGTGCAATGTGTGCCACATGTCAGAGCTTTCTATCTCCGAGTTATATGCTGGCCATTGACTCTGATAAGAAGCTCATTCACCCATTGCTAACCCACTCCAGGCTGGTTTGGATTCAGAAGTTTTTCTTCTCTTAGACTGGTTGCCAACCAAAGCTATAGGGCCCTGTCTATCCTGATCCTTACACATAGCTGGAGGGAGAAGAGATAGATTTCTCAAAGGCTCAGTTAATATGACGACCTCCACTAGAATTCAAACTCAGCACATCCAAGCTTACAACCATTCAGATACTGACCAGATTCAACACTGCTTAACTTTGGTGATTGGATAAGATCTGCTATTTCTATGCAATATGCCTATCAACAAAGATTATATATATCATCCACAGACATACTGTTTTGCTGTTTCGCAGCTCATCAGTGTGGCTAGACATCCGATTGCCTCAAGCTGGTTTAGTATCAATCAGAGATTTTACCCCTAAGTCATTGGCGCACAGTCGGGATATATATATATATATATATATATATATATATATATATATATATATATATGTCTTCATGTGTGTGCGTCCATCTAAAAGAACATCTCAACTGCATCCTTTGAAAAGTCTATTTGTTATGGAAATTACAACATTAATGCCTAGTGGATTGAGGTTGCAACACCATAAATACACCATAGTTGGAGTATATAAGTGTATGGAACTTGAGTAAATGATATATATATATATATATATATATATATATATATATAATTATTAACATTAGTAATAGAATCAAATAGTTCACTTATCTTATATGAATCTGTGCTCAGAGTTTAATGGACATACAATTTTTGGCAAATTTCTTTGTTTAATATGCACAGACACACACACATGTATATATAATCATTTCATTCCAAGCAAGGTGATTATGCCACTAAGACAGAAATGGTTACTAGGAGCGAAAGAGAATGACAACATGTTAGTAACGAAAAAGATAAAACAACCTGTTCAGAAAGACAGAAGATTACGATAGATGTTATATTTAAATGTTTGAAGATTGTCAGTGACAGGAAAGCAAGAAACCAGAAAAGAGTTCCAGAGGTAACAAGTGCAAAAAAAGAAAATGTTAGAATAGAACTTGTGGTTTACATTTACCTATTTCAACAGTAAAATGATGATTTCATGAGATCAAGGTTCCTAGGAGAAAAGATCATTATAACAACTGCCATGAAAGTATTAATAAAAAAGACAAAGGGAAGCCATGTCACAGTGGTGAAAAGTGACTGAAGTCGAGATGCTATGTCAGGACCAATAACATTACAGATCCTTCTTTGGATTTTGTTGGGAATCTTAAGATATATAACCAGATATGGTAATTATTATTCAATTCACAGGTGATGGTAGATTTATAAATGTGCAAAATGGTTTCTGACAAGTGACACAGTAAACCAACTTTCTTAGCAGAAGTGAGTTGAAAAGTTCAGAGATTAACTAAAAAAATTCTTATATTTCATTGTTTGATCAGATTTTTCAAAGTGGATTTTGCTAAGAACTCTTCAGCACTTCTCTTTTGTGCGTGTGTGTAAGGATTTTCAAATATTTTGGCTCAGGAATTGGCAGATGATAAAGTGGCTGATTGATGCTCCACCTTGCCTGAGCATGAGCTGAAAGAACTGTATACCATTCTGATGAGCAAGTAATAAAAAAGGAAGTATCCTCTTTGTTGCAACTGGCTAACTTTATCAACCATAAGACTCTCCACTCATCCCAAGTGGTAAGAAGCTTCACCCTTGCAGCTCTTGAATGAAACATCATACCTCTCCAATGATATGCTGTTTTGCTTCTATTTGAAATGTGAAGTGAACAAACATTGTTTTTAATTTGGCTTTTCTCATTAGCTGAAAGGTATTCAAGAAATTAGATATTAGTGAGAAGATGATACAAGTCTTTATAATCCCTTAACGTTTAAACATACAAAAACAGAGATGGTTTGGCATCTTTTCACTGATTTTTAAAGTGGTTTTAATGTAAGAATAGATAAACAAAAACCTAACCAAAAAAAACACAACAGCATGAAAAAAATGGATGAACAATGTACTTCCTTTATTCATGCAAGCATCTGCTGTTTTCTGAGCAACATTTGTGCGGGTAAAACTACAATTAGTCTTATAATATGATGTAGAAATACAGACCCATAGCAGGTTAGACTGCAAGGACTGACAGAGACAGTAGGTTTTTATTTTCCTTTTTCTTTTTTAAGGCCTGGACAAAATAAAAAGTGCTGTTCTATAGACTGACATGATTTGTTTGGGTTCAGTTACGTAAAAAAAAATATACAGAGTTTTACTATTTACTTTGACAGAAACTTGTAATTTTTAAAAGCATACCATGCTTAACACCAAACACACATCTACATATCGACACAAACACCAATAAAATGTACAGCTATATATTTACATACACACACACGCCTATATATTTACACACACACACATGTATATATGTACACACACACACACATAGAGAGAGAGATAATGACTTAAATATGGACAAGAATCTGACAAAATTGTAAATATCAGGTTGCTGCAAAAATAATGACGCAATAATGTCGTTTTTTTGACGTAAAAAAATACGTCAAAAACGACATTATTACGTCATTATTTTTGCACCAACCTAATAGCTATATAATTTGTATAATATATATATATGTATTATAAACAAACATGCATATATGTACAAATATATAAATACTTGCATACACATACAAAATACCCACCTGTATGTGTATGCAGATTCATATATATCTATGAAAATGCTTATATTTATAGATGTTTACACACATATAAGTTGATCATATAGATATTGTGGGTTTGGTTCCAGATCACAGCAATAAAGTGAATATTGCAGTAAAACAAGTCACACAAATTTTTTAGTTTCCCAAGAAATATAAAAATTGTTTACACTACATTGTAACCTAGGCTGCATGCATCAGCATTGCTTCCCTAAATATCATAAAATAATTAGAT
>OZ010593.1:28921395-28946395 GCA_963932145.1 Acanthosepion lycidas | reverse complement strand
TGGTCAAAGGAAGGATGTCTTCCTTCTTATCTTTATGACCCCTGTATTTTCTTAGATCTATTTCCATTTTTGTGTATTGTGTGTGTATATTCCCTCTCCATACCTACTGTCCCATTATAAGGAATCTGTGTATACATATATATATATATACATATATATATATATATACATATATATATATACACACACACCCATATATATATATATATATATATATATATATATATACATACACACACACACATACACACTTCCTATATTGTGTAGGGTTCATGTGTGTGCTTGTGAATAGTTTATTTGTTTTTGCTAGTATGTGTACATATATTTGTTCTCCATAGATACTTGTATGTGTGTTTGTGTGTATGTGTGAGTGGTCCAACCAGTGTATTTGGCCATTATGTGTGTATGCTGTGTGTTTACGTGTGTGGGGTTATGATCTGTTTAGTGCTGGTTTAAATTTGTTTATCTTTTTTTCTTGTATTTGTAGGTAATAATAATTGTCTGTTTGGTATATAGGCATAATTTTAAATTTACCTTGATTACATTTATAGATGTGTTGTGATACAAAGATTTTTCTGTTGTCTGTTAATTTGATGTTGCTTTTATGAAGGGAAACTCTGTTGTTTAGTGCTTGGTTGATACCTATATATAACTTCTTGTATTTTGTGCCTTTGAGTGCATAAATCACATTTTTGGAGTTGCAGTTTAAATTTTTATTTATTGTGAATGTCGTTGTGGGGGTTTTCAGAATTGTAGGAGTTTCCTTCTATAATGATATCACAAATCCCACATCTTTTTTGTTGCATTTTGTGACCCTCTATATTGTGTTGGTTAATTTGGATGAAGTTAATATGTGTTTCAGGCTTTTTAGATTGGTGTTTGCATTTAATTATTTTGGTTGTTTTTAATATATTTTTCATTTTATCATTCTTGTTAAGTAGGTCTAGATTTTTTGTAATTTCTGTAAATAGTTCTGGATTGTTCTTGTTGTATGTTGAGACATATGCTAGAGTTTGTTTGACATTATGTTTCTTTGGATTTCGTAGTTGGTTTAAAGGTATTTTTTCTGCTAGTTCAAAACCTTTGTTTATTAGTGTTGTGGAGTAGCCTCGTTTTTTTTAGAGTTCTGTGTCGTTTTTCTAAGTGGGTTTTTCTGAGGTGTTTGTCAGTCACTAAAAGTGCAAACCCTAAGTGCTAGGGAATAGGGGATGAATTTTAGACAGCTTTTTACGTGATGGCTCTTGAAATGAAGATATTGTTGAGTGTCTATATGTTTGTCGCAGATATTTGTGATTATGTGGTTCTATCGATTTCTAATGAGTATATCTAAAAATGGTAATTCGTTAAAATTATATTGGTTAATATTGTCCCATGAGGATTTCCAGAAAATGAAGCAACCATCTAAGTATTGTTTCCAAGATTTAGTGAAGTGGATTTTTATACTTTCCCCATATATTTGTTCTATCTTTTTATAGAGGTTTTCCTCTAGGTAAGCTAATGTTAGGGTGACATATGTAGGTGCCATTTTCATTTCCATTGTGGTACCTAGGGTTTGGATACAGTTTTTGATGTTAAATTCAAAAGTGTTACTATTTAGAATTAGGTCTATGCTATCAATAGCGAATTCCTTAATGAGTCTGAGATGTAGTGTTTCTGGGTGTTTTTCAATCCAGAATGAGATTGTCTGTTTGCCTAATTCATGGGGTATGTTGCTATATAGGCTGCTGATGTCAAAAGTTGCCATAAGTGTTCCCGGGTCAACTTTTTGTGGTATGGAGTTAAGGAAGCTGATGTAGCTTTTAATCTGCTTAGTAAGTGGTTGTAGTATTGTGTTTATTAAGTTACTGAATTTGCTAGTTGAGCAGGCTGGTCCTGCTACTATGGGTCTGAATATAAGGTCACTGGGGTTGGGGATGCTAATGTCTTCAGATTTTTGTGTCTGGATAGCCCCTTTTATGTCACTCAATTTGTGAATTTTTGGTAGTCCATAGAAATTGCTTGTTTTTGGTACAAAGTTTATTAGGAAATCCTTTTCTTTTTTTGTTAATATCTTATGTGTTGTGCATAGTTTTGTGATTTTTGATATGATATTTTTGTCTATGTTGGTATCGATTAATTTGTAGTTGTTCAAATCCCCTAGTGCCTCTAGAATTTTTGTTTTATAGTATATTGACATTCAAAAGTTAAAATGACATGGAGAAATGCGTGTCTATGCTACAAACTTTTACAAGTCATAGAATTGTGAAACCAGTAAAGTTACTCTAAATAAATATTTTTAAAGACAGCAGATGCATTTTCAAGTTCTTTGTTCCACACACTCTCATTTTCTCTCTCTCTCTCTCTCATATATATATATATATATATATATATATATATATATATATAAAGAACAAATAGGATACATACATCAATCTAACATGTTTCACTTTATCAGAGATTGAGAGAAACACTGATATTTTCAATTATGTTTGTGATGTAATGAATATGCATACACTTGGGTTCCCCCTCACAGTAATATGACTGGCTGGTGTCAGCCATAAATACAGATTGATATGGAGATACAGGGACGACACCTATTGATGACACTTATTGTCTTTGCCTATTGCCTACACCTACTGCCTATCACTACGACAAGGACCAGTCCATTATGGTTACCTGCTAGATTGTCCTACTCGGTTACTCGGTAGTTCAAAACCATTTTGCTACTTTGAACAAATATATGCCTTTTCAGGACTTATCAGTTTGGGTCAGTTCCCATTGGTCAAACACATGTCACATGTATTAAAACTAAAAAAATCTAATTTATATCTATCTAATACAAAGAATACATTCCTGAAGAAGTGAGCCATACAATGAGAACCCTGCAACTTCCCACTGTGAATGTTGGTTGCCCAAAACATGTACCATTGCAAATACACATTGACATTTGTTGTCCACTTAAACATTCAAATTCCTTCACAAACCTACATACACATTATCCATGGTTTTAATACACGTGACACATGTCTGACCAATGAGAATATCAGTGTTTTCTGTGTTTTTTTCTGTTTTCTCTCAATCTCTGATGATAAAAGTTGAACATGTTAGATTGATATATGCTTCCTATTTGTTCTTTTATTTTATTATCTTGTCAAATTCTGATCTATATTTGATCTTCACTCGTATATATATATATATATATATATGTAAATGCATTGCAGATATTTTAACTATGGAAAAGCATTGAAAACTCAGAAGGAGATTGCATGTAGTTAGGAATTAATGCAAGCTTTACTCACAGAATAAAGTTATATATATATGTATGTAAATACATTACAAATGGTTTTACTGCAAAAATGCACTGAAATTCAGGAAAAAGTAATTGTATGTGATCATCCCAGCATAATGAGATGCATAATTTTGAAATCTATTACAATATTGAACAGAAAAGGGATCACAACAAATTAAAACTGACATTTGAACTCCTGGGGATTGACTTTTTCAGATGATTTCAAGTTGCTGTCTTCTCTGATTAAAAGAAAATAAAATAAAATTCTGGACAATGGTAAAAAATGATTCTATTTGATGCCCCAATTTTCATTTCATATTGCAGTACCATAGGGTTATCCTAAGTACAAATTTTGACAGTCTATGGTGTATGAATAAACATTAACCTCTTCCAGAACAAGAATAAAGAGAGAAAAACTGCTTTCAGAATGGGGTCTGCTATAAAAATCAGCATTCAAAATTTGAGGAAAACCTGGGTAAGAAGCTGTGTGTTATGGTAATTTACCCATGCATGCATGGACTCTCCCAGCTATAAATAGGAGCAGGTACTGCCTTTTAGAGAGGGAAGTTTCCAGCAATTAACTCTGACAGTTGGACCGAACATTCTTGCTGTAACACTCATTTGTATATGTTTGTATCACTGTTTCTGTTAATATATTTGTTTAACTCAATTCCTCTCTTTGTGTCTTTATTTCTGGTCCTAAGAAGGCTACAACACTGCGTTTAAATGTGATTATCATTGGAATTAGTAGTAAATTATTGTTCTGATGAACTCTGTTCTATGCTACCTAGACTTTATGAATTTAAGCACAGTACTAGATTGGCAGAAAGGTCTCATCATTTTACAGTTGAATTAGCTAGATATAACCGTAATTCTATGCTAACAGTTTCTTTTCTCACATTTCTTGCCTGAGGAACTCTCTTCTGACTTCTTGATTTCCAGTCAACTTTGATCTTCAAAAATTTAAATTCAATGTCAATCGTTATCTAGTGTTTTCTTCATTCTCTTCTTTTCATTGTTCTCACTCATTAATAATGTTTTTCTTTTTCTTATCTTTTACACTCAGTACTGAAGTTTCTGGGACACATAATGAGGAAGGAGGGCCTGGAGAATTTGATACTCACAGGTCAAACAGAAGGAAAGAGAGACAAAGGAAAACAATGTGTGACATACCTGGTGGACTTAAGCAAGTGGATGACAGAATGTGGTCTGGGGCAAGAAGCAGAGGGAAGGAACTTGTTGAGAGCTGCAAGGAATAGAGGGAGATGGAGAGACATGATTGCCTACACCCTGAAAGGACATGGTGCATAAAAAGAAAGAACCCCTTGTGTCTTAGTGGCTTTATTGCCTTGTTTGAGGTGAAATGATAAAAAAAAATGTGCACCAATAATACATGTGTAGTTAAGTTTTTCCAAAAGTACTTTTAATGTTGTGTCATTAAAAATATTTGTTTCTGGATATTCTATTATTTCAAAGGTCCCCCCCCCATTCAGAAATAATACCCTTTTTCTTAAGATTTAAACCTGAAAGTTTCTCATTGCTTTTTTAATGATAGAGCATCAGGCTTTATAATTGTTGATTGACTTACTTATTGTGTCGCCTTTTCATAGCAAACCAAAAGAAGCAGAGGAAGCAAATCTTTTAACTTTATCAAAAGACAAAAAAAAGACATCTTTTATTTGGTGTCTTTTTGTAGTTAAATGAAAATGCGGAGATTTGGAAAATTGATCAGAGTCACAATTAAACTAAAAACAAAATGCTGTTATCTATTTTTTTTTTGTTGTAAACAGTATCTATTCTTATTTGTCTAGTGAAATTCATTTATTTTAAACATTTACACAATTCTTTACACACACACAAAAAGAAAGCCCCAAAATATATAAATACATATATAAACATACAGGACAATGACAAAAATATTTTACACTAAGTCCTATTGTAACGGCCAAATTAAAGTTTGTAAAGAATAATGTTGCAGATAACAATAAAAGAAAATAGATTGCACTAAAATCTGAAACAATTAAGAATAAAGAATTTGGTTCCTATTTGTCATTTAATGATAAATCACGTATAATATTAAAACAAAGGTGGGTAGCAGTTTCCACCAGTAGAACAAAAATGTACAAGAATCAGAATCAATAAAATTATACCATTCTTCTTTTGTGCTATATCCCCTTCAGTACGTGGGCGATCATGTCTCTCCATAACTTCTTCTGTAGCTCTAAGTAATTATTGTCCCTTTACTATCCTTCAAATTCCCTCCACTGATATCCATTTACATAAACTTGTTAGGTAGGATAATCGCTGCAGCTCTTACCTTGTGAATTTAAAATTCTCCAAGCCCTCCTTCCTCATTCTGCATCCCATAAATTTCTGCATTCTCTTTATGATTCTAAGTATAAATTTAATTTCCATCTGATTTTCTATGAAACTTTCCTCATTGTTCACATGTTCCATCCATGGTATTCTCAGCAGCATTCTGTAGAACAACATTTGTCACTTCAAGTCTCATATTCACCTGACTGAAAATGGATCAGTATTCACTGTCACATAAAATGACTGATATTATTTTTTTTTAAGCATTTCATCCCAAGTAAGGCAGGAGTTCCACTAGCATGCAGGGGGTTACAGAGAGTGGGAGCAAGAGAAAAGAGGCATGATAGAGGAAAGGATGAAGAGAAGGATGGGGAATTAGATTAAGGCATCTGAAGATGTTGATTGACATTGCATTTGAATATTTGAAGATTATAGCTATCAGGGAAGCAAGTAAGAGGAAGGGAGTTCCAGAGACAAGAAGTGCGAGACATGAAGCTATTGGAGTAGAAGAGACAGCTACATTTAACCGTTTTAACAGTGAAAGGGTGAGACTGAGATGCCAACCTAGTAGCACACTTAAATTCATGCAGTTTGGGAACCAGTGAAAGTAACTTGTCAGAGCAATTACCGTGAAAGTATGTATAGAAAAGACAGAGTAAAGTGACAGCATGTCTGTGAGAAAGTGACTGTAGACAAGATGCTAGATCAGGACCAATCACATTGCATATCCATCTTTTTAAACAAACAGCAGGAGCTCCAGACTATATATAGCAGCAGTATTCCTTGCAAGGGTGAATGATTGATTGATAGATTTGAATGATGGACTCAGGTAAGAAAAATTTTCTGGCACAACACATAGAATTATATAGCAGTTTAGTACTTTGTATTATGGGATATCTACTCTTTTAAAAGTTATAGCAGATTTTAAATTTATTTTTATTATTTATTACTTTTTACTGGCATATATGGGAAGTGATTTTATATAGCAGTTCCATACTCTTTTCTTTGTTTCTCATAAAATTATTTTATTTTTTGATATTTTGTTTAGTTTTTGGAAGGCATCTTTCACTATTCAGTGGTTGCTTCAGATCTCTGTACCACATTTCCATTGTCTGTTACAACACTACTATACCTTCTGTACTTTCTTGACTCTGATGTCTCCAATTTGTACCTCCCTAAAAACTCTTTCAATATCTCTCTAGATAAAAACCTATGTCATTAGATTAGTCAAGCAAAAAACATGCCGTTCAGACAGACAAACAAAAGATTGCTGCTCAGAGCGAAATTAGAAGGCCAGAAAAGATAAATAATGATACATTTTAACAAAAAGTGCATATAAGCAACACAGTTGTGGTGAAAGACATTCTTTGCCAATTTTGCGATTCATTCAACTTTTTGTGAGAATGTCCGACTAATGGTAAATTTAATAACTGTTTTCACAAGGATAAAGCCTTTTTTTTTACAGCATCAGCATGATTTTTTTTCAATAATAGAGAGAATTTGGTCTAGAGTGTATACACCATTGAAACTTCAAAGACAAAATATAATTCAGTTCTTTGCATCACTGAGTGCATAGATTACTAAGCCAATTGGACTTGTCCTTATTATTTTAGAGTCTATAGTCAAATCTATCACATTACAACATTGACATATGACAGCAATAGCTGAATGTATTTTTCATATAGAAATCATTTTTATTATAGCTGTGAATGTATTTTTCATATAGAAATCATTTTTATTATAGCTGTGAATGTATTTTTCATATAGAAATCATTTTTAGTATAAACAATTTTTAAAGCAGAAATATTTCTAATTTTGTTATATATTTTTTTCCCATGAAATTACAATTTTATATCTTCTCATTCAGACTAGTATACTATAGTAGGTCTTAGAGAGGACCATCCTTCTTTGAAGCTCATCCTACAGAATCACAAAGAACTGTACCAAATAACAGACCAATTCATTTGAAGTCTTTCAACAAGCAGCAACAACTAAAATGGAAAACACATATAACTCAAAGAAATATATATATATATTTATATATATAGTTAAACCTAGAGAGCCAGACAACCTACCAGAGTTTCATCTTAGCGGATCATCAGGGAAGGCTAAGGTAAAACCGTGATAGGTTGTCTGGCTCTCCAGGTTTAAATAGGTCTGCTCTACTTATTGTATTGAGCACTTTATTTAGTTATTTTGTGTACTCATATCGGGGTTTTTTCTTTGGGCTTTGGAATTGCATGCTAGATGATTACTTTTGGCTAATGTACATGTTCTTGGTTCTTTCTTTTTTATACCATTTTTTCCCTTTGGTATTGGTTTGATCATTTGCATATCAAGACACCAAAGGTTTTCTGAATGAGTATAGTTTCTTATACTTATAAGATTACTACTATTACGACTACTAATATATATATATATATATATAATAATCATAATCAGCATGTTGACATTCCACACTAGATGAAACAAAAGGTTAGGAAGAAAACCTCCATCAATAACAGTGGCCCTGAGAAAACTATTTTCCTAAAAGATTGTTTTAATAGAAAGATTTTACAAATTTCAACCACCAGACTGTTTGATCAATGAATGCTCTTGCAGTTGCTACTTCTAGTTTACTGAAGGCAGTTCACAACAAAAATTTCAAATATAAATAACAAACAAATAAACAATCATTTTTTTTTCATTTAAAATACAAAAAAATATAATTTATTCTCACAAAAATTACGATTTTTAGAAACAGTGATTAAGTGTATGCGCAAGTCTGTGTATCAGTGCATGTTGTTTGTGGCAAAATTACTTACAGAGAACAGAAAAGTATAAAAATGTACTGCTTTTTATAATAATACCATGTGACCCTAGACACATGACTATATGTCTAACTGAGATAATTCACTTCCACCATGTTCTTGTTTATTTCATTTTTTATTTGTTTGTTGTTTTGGTTCACACGATGACAAATGTTTCCTTTATAAGGAAATGGCAAATATTACTGCTATTATACTCATATAATCACATCTCAGCCATTGTACCCTTGGATTTCAAGTGTCTGTCAGCTATGTGTACATGGTAACCATCTCAAGATTTTGAACCAAACCTTTTGTTGAATCCATGGTAGTATATTATTCACTTTATGCTTTCCAGTAACAAACAACCAAGATAGGTATATTATTTTCAATAGAAATGTATACAGTAATAATGATAATTCCTCATCTCTAAAAATTCTGACAAAGTCATATCTGTGCATTTTATCACAGTAATAAAAACATATCTCTTTTCATACCCAGCCTTTAAACCAGGATGAAAGCAATGTCTTCTCCTCTTTAAATTATCAAGGATTTCAATCCCACAATAGCACATCCCACATTGTGCTAAAGTGGGAAGAAGATGACAGTGGTTGCATATATAGATATGAAGAACCTTGTGTCACATCACATCACTGTAGAAAGGTAGGTAAAGACCAATATTAATGCTTTGCCAATGCATGAGACAGGGCCTAGATTTGATTATTAATTAATATACATTTTTCATGAATGACAGAGTAAGAGTCAGAACTTTAATCAGCAGAAAACTAGAGGAACTGGAGACAGTAGTAAAGGACAGGAGAAAGAAAGGACTAACTACCAATTGTAAGAATATAGAATGAATGGTTCTCAGCCAGAAGAACAGACCAAGATATAATCTACAAAATTTCAAAATCAACCATGTGTAGAAATTTAACTATCTGGGACAATCCTGGGTATGACAATAGACTACATCCAGCAGCAAGGCTTCTGATCAGGAGGTTTTGAGGAGTGTGGAACCATCTCTTAATTGCTATTGTTCCCAGATCCATCCTAACCCAGGGTGTTAGCTTCTGTTAGGGTCCCAGTTATGGGCAAATAACCTCCAAACTGGGGGTCAAAACACTATAAAAGTATAAAAATACATTTTCATAGTAAAAATACCATTAATACAATTTTGGAAAAAAAACTTACCAGAAATACCTTTTTGTAAATGAAATTATGCGTCCAAGAAAATTAAATTTTTATATTAAATGACACATAAGGAATTGATATGCTGCTGAACAAACAAACCCAAATCACTATCTGTGAAGTGTTTTAGCAGATGATGGAAAATGTTACATCAAAATCTGAAGGTACATTGGAATAGTGTAAGACACCTTCCAAAAGCTAAACAAAGTATTAAGAAACAGGAAAATTTCATTAGAAACAAAGAAAAGACGGATGAACATGTATGTAATATCAATCCTCCTACACATAAGTGAATGCTGGACAATTTCTTCATGGAGTAAAAGGAGACTTGAAGTAACAAAAATAAGATTCTACAGAAGAATGCTAAGACAGAGCATTTGAGTAATGGAGAAGTTTTAGGAAAATAGCAATAAAAAGGAAACTAATACTTAGATTCAAAAAGAGACAGTAGAAATTTCTAGGATATCTAATGAGGAAAGAAGGCTTGGAAAATATGACACTCACAGGATATAGCAATATAGGTAGAGGGAAAAAGCAAGTAATCTACCCAATCATTTTATGTAGAACAGGAGTGGTGGGGGACTGTAAAAAGACAAACATTGCTGGACTACAAATAAGAAGATATGGAGAGACATGCCCACCCATGTACTGAAGGAACATGGTACATAAAAGAAAAAGAATTAATACACTAACTCCCCCAGTTTTTCAGGAAGGTATTCGGGAAGGAATTTCTGATACATTTATAAATTGATCAGCTGCTAAAGAAAAAAAAAATGACAAAAACCTGAGAAAATAAAAGCCAGAATAATAAACATGGATTTGGTCGGTGATTTTTTTATCAAGCAGATAACACCTCAAACATTCCCTAAAAAACTTGCAGATATGCCAATTTTTTCCTCTTGCATTTTTTTTATCAGCATATAAAGTGGCTTTTTCTATCTGAGAATATAAAGTGGCTTTTTCCATCTGAGAATTAGGAACTGAAATTCTGAAATCAATTTTTTGTTTTTTTATAAATGCAGATTTATTTTTTTCTTCTCTGTGTTATTTTCAAATGATGCATTGAAAATGCACATAGCTGTATAATGCATAAAATTAGTGTGCATATCAGTGCAGATAAAGCAAATTAAGGAATAATTAAATAATCATCCTTAGGTGTGCCATATGCATGAGACTGTGGCATTTGTCCCTCTGACACCAATGTTTGAGCCATGTTAAAAGTCAGAATCTTTAATGATGGTTTTTAAGGTATACCAGTTCTTCTCTTGAAAGATTAACTTTAATCTCAAGCTGACATTTGACCAATGGCTAACGTAAGATAAGCTTAATAAATATCACCTTCTAGAAGGGTATAGAACAGAAATTCCAGAAATCAGTAATCAAAATTGCTAGTAGGTATAAATTAAGAAGAAAGATGCTATCTATCCTGCATCTTGGTTTGGTGATATTCATTTACCACTGTGATATCTTGGAAAAATATTTAGGTATCTGGATCAAACTACAGATATCAAGTAATTCCTTGAAACTTCCATTTATACTGCAACGAATGAGTGCTGTTAAGCTGTACGGTCATCAGTCTCTTTGTAGCCAAATTTCTTCAAGGTTTCCTAGACCTAAAAATTTATGTTAATATATTTACCATGTTCATGTATCATTTTTTATCAAGGGGTTAATATTTATAGTTTAAACATTGAGATTGGAACATAAGATGATGTCCTCATTCAATGAGTCATTCAGCTGAGTTAGTATAACATATTTCTATCTATCAAAATCTAAAATAACCTATGCATTTTCTTTATTGCTTTTGATTCAAGGCTTCCAAAATAGAGTTTGCATGAACATATTTTTATAGAACTGACTTCATTATTACATAGGATAGAATTGTAAGCAATGACATGTTTCAGGATTTATTTAACATATGGACTTTATAATGATATTTACATCTCAAAATCATGATGAACATTCACTTGCTTATCTCATAACACCTTTGACTTATATTTTTGTTAAGGTCTAATTACAGCTAAGTATCTATTGCACATGTGTTTCATACCTGCTGATTAGAAAAGTATATAATAAGCCAGCACATAGGGTCACAATTAGATGTTACTGCCAAACATCCTTTCTGTATAATAAAAAGAAGATTTTTTTACTCTTCAACATCTTCATTGCCAGACACCTTAGAGGATAAATTGGATGATAGGCATAATACACTTTCATTTTAAATGCTATTCCCTTCCAGAATATAGGCAATCATGTCTCTCCACTGTTTCTTTTTCTTTAATATATATTAACAGTGCACTGTCATGATTGTTCTGGAGAAAGATAATGAAGCGGTTTCTCATTGTCTTCTCTATGGTTTTGAATTTGAACTGTTCTTCTCCTAGACAGGTTGCCAACAAAGGTTAGAGAGTATAGATTACTCTGCTATTTCATCTATCATTGTGAGATGGGCACATAGCTATCAGTGCAGAAAGTGGAATTGGTTGGCTGAGTTCAAATTCTGATAGAGTTCATTTACACACAAATAATCTTGGAAAACATGAATCCATTTCTTCTCCCACCAGGATTAATAGCAGAGCAAACTGGTCTCTTTAGCCTTTGTTGGAAACCAGTCTAAGAGAAGGACAACTCTGAACTTAAAATAGATTTATCCTGGGACATGCAACTCCTTCTCGTAAAAGTCTACTTTCTATCAAAACTATGGCTACAAGACAAGTGTGGTAGGGTTTTGACCTTATACTCAACTGGTACTAAGGAGGAGATGATGAGAGATAGATTCATGCCTTTTCCAAAGTGAACACAGTCTCAGTATTTGAACTTGGTGTTTCATTTCCGTTTTCTATACTGTTCACCTTTCTGCTGATGGCATAGGTATTCATAGTTCAGATAGAGATGATCTTGAATAATAAAAGCAACATTTTTTTTACTGAGTGTTTCAAAAAATAGGACTTAGGTTAAGCCTCATCAAAACAAAAACTATGATCTGGCATTAGATTGAAGATACTGATGGCAATACTCTGAATTTATCATGAAAATTCATAAAGTAAAATAAACCTGGAATACCTCAAGTACTTTGATGTATGAATTAACTATAAAAATTTTGTATAGAATAAACATAGGAAGAGTCTTACCTAAAACTTTAAGATATGACAAAAGCAAAATATTAACATAAGCATCATGTTACAGAATGCAAAAGCCAGGGCCAAGATGGTCAGTGATTGGTCAGAATTTCCATGCTCACATGGTATTCTGACACTGATGGATTGCTTTGGTATGAGTTTTGTATATAAGTTCAAAACTATGCAAAATCAACAGAGAGCTGCAAGAATTTTGAGGAGTTAACATGATTCCCACACCCTGGGACAGGCTAAGGCCACACATGTTGAGCAAAGGAGCAGCATGTGTTCTCTTGAGAATCCAAGCTACCATATCTGTCCCTCTCCACTGAGTAACAGCAAGAAAATATCTTTTCCTTAATACCATTTATGCAATATTGTTGGGGTACATGTGCATATTTATCTCTTTGTGTCATTCAAGTTTTTCCTTTTAGTCTTGTTAAGGCATTAGTGTATTACGGATACAATAATGCCTCTTTAGTTTCTTCTGGTGAAAAAACTCAACTGATGCTTGAGAAGTAAATTTAATTCTATTTTACTGTCAAACACAATGAAATGTCAAAACAAAATGAATATCACATATAATATGCAAATCATAAAATTCTCTAATATCCATAAATTTCACAGGAATGATGTGCAAATAACATACCTTATATGTCCTCTAAAAGTCATACCATAGTTGGTAAAGTTAACATTTTTACCTTGCTTAGTATATTTTTTAAACAAGGACCTTTGTGATTTCTTTAACTTTTCAAACCTACCTATCAACTGTTAACTCTTTGAACCTGAGCAACTGGTATACTAGCCATTGTGGGAAAGTGCATATACACAGCTAATATACCAACCAGAGTCATGGACAGCAGGATCCCAGAATGGTAGATTCATACTCATCAGTGGGTGAGAGTTCAAAGGGTTAAATTGGTCACTGGATTGATTGATTGATTTGTTATTTGTGACTTATAAGCACTTTGTGGGTTATTTAAAACCAAAATGTATCTTTTGGATTGTAAGAATAATTCTATTATTTTCCAAGTGAATATTGAATTAACAATTTTTTGGAGATAATGATTTTTTCCAGATGCAAATCATACCATTTAACCAAAGCTGAGAGGGAGATGAATAGATGGATTCATACCTTTTCTGAGAGTGTTTGTGCATAAGTGTATATATGTAGGTCACCAGAAACTGGAACAAGTATTGAATTATGGGATTTCTAAAAAAGACTACACTTCTATGATTATTTCCCTTATACCACACACAATGTACCCTATAAATTTTGCAGAAACCCATAGATTTTAATAATTAGTAAATTTGTACCTACTCCAGTTTAATTATTTTCTACTAAACTAGGATGCTGAAACTATTTAACATATTAGTACATGTCATGCATTTTTTTACAGAGGGTGTTACCTAAAATATAAAGTCTGCCTGCCATTGACCAGCAAGAATGATTAGTCAAAAAGATCTAAAATTTTAAGGAAATTTTATGCAGTAATGGTTTAATTTTTTTGTTGTTGTTATTATCATTATAGTTATTTTTGTTATTATTATTGAATATATTATAAAATCCTTGAAAAAGGTAAAGTCCCTCTAATCTGAAGTAAGCTAGTAAATTACTTTTGATAAAGATTCACAACCTTCAATTTTTAGGGGATTATTCAAAATCCAAAAGGTGGCCTCAAACTTTCAGCCTACAGTGTAAGTAATTTATTTATTTATTAACTGGTAAAGATATCATGAATTAATAAATGACTTGTTTATTAATCGGCAAATATATGAAACTATAGGTAATTTGATATTGTCATTTGCCATAGGCAATTTGTTATGAATTGATAGGTGAGTTCTATCTGAATGTCTGTGATATGGAGTTACCATTATTTACACTATTTATATTCAGACTATTGTCCTCATCTTTGTTGTTGTTGTTCAACAATAAAGATGAGGACAAATATAAAGTGTAAATAATGATAAGTGATTTTCTTATTATTGTTCACTTATATCATGCATCTATAGGTAATTTATTTATTAACATGTAAAGTTATTATGAAACTATCAGTTTTTTTTTTTTACTTTTAGAAACAAAGATATTATGAGTACATATGTAACTTCTATATTCAATAGCAGGTAAATATGTGAATCCATTTTGAAGATTTATCAACAGGTAAAGCTATGAGTGCATCGTTATTTTTATTTTATTTTTAGAAACAAAAAATGATGGATTTATATGTTTTTTTTATTTATTATCAGACATAAATCTTATGAATTCATATATAATTCTTTCAGAAATGAAAATTTTATTTCATTACAGTTAAAAAAAATTAATTTATCTCTAATCTTATGATACTTAAATGTATTTTGTATACTTGTGTATGTATTTATATCTAAATAATTATAGTACAATATAGTTGTATACATTTGTATATAAATGCAGAGTACAAAGTGTGCAGTTATTAAAAAATAATAATTTTTCTCAATGCTACATAGCTATCATACCAGAATTCTTAAATCAATTTTAAAATTTATTTATTTTTCTCTTTATATTCAATGAGACAAGAATCAGAAATTAAATTGAAAATTAATTAACTAGGAAATAAATGGAAAAAGAAAAACATCCCTCTTAAAAATTATTTTCTTAATTAATCTCTTGTTGAATTCCAGAAATATAAAAAAGAAACTGAAATAAATGGGATGTCAATCAAAAATAAACTATGGACAGGCAGAAAAAGCCTTAAAAATGCAGACTTTTATGCATTTTTCATCTTCTTTATAAATGAAGTCTTCATTATTGAATATAATTGAAAGAATCATTTGCTTTTATTTTGGATATTGCAGTTCCGAGATTTTTTAATGCTTGAAACTAATGAAAATATTGATAATATATCCATACTTGGGTTTCTAAGTTTAAGATATGAAAATATTATTTTTTTTATTGCACACTATAACCTAATTATCTCGTGTAAACGAATGGCAGGACTGGGAATGGGTGGGATAGTAAAAGGACAAACAGTATTAAGAGCTATTAGGTTGGTGCAAAAATAATGTCGTTTTCTCACATATTTTACTATGTGAGAAAACGACATTATTTTTGCACCAACCTAAAACATTGAATAGGAAGTTGTGGAAAGCCATTATCACCCACATCCTGTAAGGATATGGCACATAGAAGATTAATAAAAAATCATACATATATACATGCACACACATGTATATTTATATAAATGTGTATACGCATTGCTGATAACTCCTGATGAGTGGACCAAGTGATTACAAAAGTCTACGAAAGTCAGGGTGCTGAATATAACATCAATCAGCTAAGTGACAAATTTTATAAGATATTATATATATAAATATAAATAATATCTTATATTACTTGTACAACTCCATTCAGTTATATATATATAATACAATTTTTTATTATATATATATATATATATATATATATATATATATATATATATATATACGAAGAAAAATATACGGAAAAAACAAACAAAAATCCTAATATGCAATTATGCTGTTTTAATGTTAATATAATCTAGATCTTGAAAAATTTCAGTTATCTGTTTTGATTAGTCTTACTCTTATGTCCATCGTCTTTTCATGTTGAATTAAATATAGTCTAATGTTAATTATGTTTTATGAATATGTCCTGAAGATGGTCTATTAGACCGAAACGTGCGACATTGACATTATATTAACATTAAAACAGCATAATTGCATAATAGGATTTTTGTTTGTTCTTTCCGTATATTTTTCTTCATACTGTTGGATCTATATCCATATATTTGCTTATATATATATATATATATATATATATATATATATATATATATATGTATGTGTAAATTTAGAAATATAAAAAAACAAACAAGAAGCAAAATCATACTTAAATATTGCTGCCTTTCTGTGATTTAGTGTCATATGCACTCCAAGTATCATCTATACAGTTGACTATCTTGTCCCCTGACCTAGCTGAAAATTGTGAGACAACCCTATAACAAACTGGAGGTCCACATGAATCTTTAAGTAGCAGAAAAGTGGCAATATTTGAGTATCATTTTGCTTCTTGTTTGTTTTTTTCATATTTCTTAGTTTCATGTGGACTCCTAGGTTTTTATCGGGCTGTTTCACAATCTTCAGGTGGCTCAAGAGACAAAATACTCAATTCTGTATTTAACTAAATACAGAATTAAGCATCTTGTCCCTTGCCCCACCTAAAGATCGTGAAACAGCCCGATAAAGAAACAGTCTTATAACAAACTGGTGGTCCATATGAAACTAAGTTGCAGAAAGGTGGTAATATTTGAGTATCATCTTTTTTATATTTTTAATATTAGCTCTGTTTTTACATTTTTTTATAATTTATATTGAGTATTGTTCTTACATCATCCTTATTTCTATAATATATATATATATATATATATATTATAGCACCTAGCTGGTATCTTAGGATGCTTGTTGTCTACATGGGTGGCTAGCTAATCCCTGTTGTAGACGCCTGCTTAGGCACATTTGTGTTTGTTCAACACCCACAGAGCCCACCCATCATTTATACTGCAGCTATGCAGTTACATTTTCTGGGAGAGAGCATGTTATCTAGCGTACTCAACAGTCTCAACAGGGCCAGCAGTTTCAAACCCTCAGTCAAACAATTTCACTCACAAAGCTTAGGTCAACCCATGGTATGGTTTTCAGGCACTTTCCAAAGGTGCTGCATGCTGGGATCACCTCCTCCAGACCGATAACGTCAAGAAGTTACCTTCCTGACAAATCAACCCTAGTGAGATTCAAACCTGGGTGTCATGGTCAGAGACTAATCCTTCTAACCACTCAGTCATATATATCTCGATAGATAAATAGAGAGAGAGAGATAGGCAAAAAACATAGTGTCTTATTTTATTTTGGAAAAACAGATATGATCTCCTGTGGCTGTGTAAGGCAAAAGGAATAATTTATTAAAGATAATATAATTTTTGTATTTATGTAATATAATAGCAATTTGCTTAACATCAATGAAAATATATAGCTAAAAGTTGAATTTTTAAGCATTATGCAAATTATGATATATAATTTCCAGTTGTAATAATTGATGAAAATTCTATTTTTCATAAAAGAATATGACAAAACTCTTGTTTTTTTATGTAATAAAAGTAAAAACTTCCTTTGATTTTTAAATAGAGGACAATTTCACAATAAAGAAAAAAAGACTAAATGTTTGAAAACTAATGCTGAAATAAAATTTAAAAAATCCCAACTATAGCAATGGTAATGTTAGCAGTTTCTTTATAAGGAAACATTTAGCATTCATTGATCAAGCACCCAGTGCTCCTTTTGTTTGAAATTTATAAATTTTTTCTATTAAAACAATTTTGCATGTAAACAGTTTCCTGAACTTGTATGAACTTTTTTCTGCTATTATATTAATATGATGAAAATATAAAAATGAAAGAACAAATGATTGTCTTTCTCTCTTAGAGATGACGTTTAAATTATAGGGAAGATTACAGGATAGTGTACAGAGTGATGAATAAGCTTTTTATATATCCTAGGTTGAGGTGACTGTTCTTGTGTCTCAAGAGACATAAGTTCTCAGTAATCACATTTTGTGTCAGACTAGAAACTTAAAACTATTGGTTCCTTTATTCTGCATTTTTTTTTCTGTGACTTGCATTGATAAAGGAGGTTGCATGATAATTTCTGTACCACTATGTCAGCATGTTGGCTATCTCTTTTCCCCCATTGATGGTGGCTAAATCTACTTGATGGAAAGGTATTTTCAAGAAGTTCTTGTATTTCTTCAGAGGGACACTATTCTTCTATTGGACAGAGTCTAGTCCTTAGAAGTGTTTTTAGAAGAACTAAATAACAGAAATTCCTATTATCCTGTTGAGTACAGCATATTTCTATGTGTCTTTTATGTTATTTGATGAGGATTTATCAGCTATAAAAAAAAAAAAAATTAAAAAAGGAAAGAATAGAGATGAAATAATATTCATTTTTGGCTTTTCTACATACACAATAAACAAGAAATTCCAACTAAAAATAAAACAGTTCATTTACATTGTTTGCATTCAGACTATTTCCACATCTTTGTTATCATTGGGCCTTCTTCATATGCCTGTGGATCTGAATGAATAACCTAATGTATTAAAGTGTTGATTTATGGATTTGCTAATATAGTAATAGTTCAATTCCTTGGTTAGGTTGTAGGGACTTAGACTTAATGGAAACATCACAAGCAAAAACTGAGCAGGACTAAATAGCAACAAGATGTGATATTCCTAAATATCAATTAACCCTGGGTATGATGATAAACTACATCTGGCAGCAAGGCCTCTGATCAGGAGATTGGAGTTTTTCAGGTTGTGGAACCACCTCTTAATTGCTGTTGTTCCTAGGTCCACCCTAGGTGTTAGGGTTCTAGCTATGAGCAAATAGCAGACACCTAAACAAAAATCAACAGAACATTTTTTTTATAAAATGAACAATTTTATGATCTACAAAATATATATCTAAAAAACATACCTTTACTCTGAAAATATAAAATTATGTACAAAGTTTATTTTGAAAGCATAAAATTACATACAAAATATTAAGATTTTGGCATTAAATAACACATATTGGTTGATATGCTGCTAAACATAATCAACCAAATATCAATGGTGGAACAGGAACAATCTACTCCTGTAGATTAAATAAAGGGTTCAATTTGAAATTTCCTTGAAGGTTATCAAAGCTGACAAGCAATGGAAGAAGGACAGAGTGCATGATGGCTAAAACATTGTGATGATATTAACAAAGATGATGGCCTTAATCTGAATGTAAATAATGATAATTCCTGTTATGTAGTGCATGTTTTCATATTTTATCAGTCCAGCAGTATTTGTTTATCTCACATATTAAGAGTTGCTATACCCTTACAACTTAGGCATTTATATAGTCTATGCCTTAGTTATGTTAATTAGTCAGTCATTTACATATCACAACTCCTCATCCCAGAAATTCAGAGAGAAAGCATTACGAGCTTCAAATTTATTCTTAAAGAAATAAGATATATTCACTACAGAAAGAGTTTACAACTGTAATGAACCTTTTGTTAGCTATAAGACACTATCAGAACTAAAATAGCTTTTAATTTCTATATTATGTATTGTATTTGAATTAGATCCTTAAATAAAATGTTGTTCCCTTCTTTGTATTAATGACTATATAAATATAAGAAGATAAAAAAAGAAACAAGAAAAACACATTTATAGATAACAAAGAAGCACATTGCCTTCTTTGAGATAAAATTCAAATAACAGATAAGAAATCATCACAAAAAGTTCAGATTGAAGAAGTTTTGTACCCATGAATCTGATAAAAGGCTGCAAAAGTCAGGCCAATATAAAGTTCAATGCAATGTGTATACCTACATTTGTTTTCAGTTGTTAAATAGAGCAAATATGTTAGAAATTTGGTATCTTCTTCTATGTAATCTTTCCCTTCAGGACATAAGCAATCATGGCTCTCCACAATTTCCAGTCTTTTGCAGTTCAATATATTTTGCCTTTTTGTTATCTCTCCTATACCTTGTTCCACCATCCATTTACTCAAGCTTGTTAAGTCAGTTATGCATTGTTTTTCTCTGTTCCTCTTGCTTCCAATCTGTCTTGTGAGTATCAAATTTTCCAAGCCCTCTTTCCTCATTATGTGCCCTAGAGATTTCAACTCTTTCTTTCTGATGTTAATTATAAGTGTCCTTTTTGTTTCCATTTTCTTTAAAACTTTGTCGTTGCTCACATGTTCGTTCCATAGTATCCTAAGCATCCTTCTGTAGAACCACATATCTGTTGATTCAAGTCTCTTCTCTATTACCTGTGAGGGGGGTCATCCAGTACAGGATTATAGTTAAAAGTTCTGCACCTTAAAGCAGAAAATATCTACAAGATTTATTTTAGCAAATTCTGTAATTTACTGTATCAGGGCAAAATAAAAAATAATTTGCAAAGACATTTCTGATTCTAATATTTGTTTATTGTTCTTTCAAAACAGAATTTTTAATGAACAACTTCCTTATAGTAGTAAGAGTTTTCAGCTATTTTTTAGTTCATGAACAAGATGGAATATTTAAAAACAACAGCAATAAAAAAAAAAAAAAAGGTTTTGGAAAGTTCATTTCAACATATCAAACCAAAAATTTAAAAAATTAAGTGCCCCCGTATCTTCATCATGTCTCTTAAAGTTTAATTATAACCAACCTTTTATATTATCATACATATCTTACATATGTATTTTTTAATCATTTCACCACGAGCAAAACAGTAAAGCCACTAGAACACAAGAGGTTACTGAGTTTTTTTTTTTTGTTTTCTTTTTTTTAACAGTAGAAGGCCTGGCGGCCATTCAAGGTGGAGGGTTATGTTAAAAGGCAATTTCTGAAGATAGGAAGAGAAGATAATGGTAACCCTAGACTTGAACAGGTTAAGATTGTATTAATCACAAAAACATCATGTTGGGATTCACTTCCACAGAGCAGTGGTTCATGGGAAGAAGCTGTTTGAGTGGAACTTACTTCTCACCAATGGAATACAGAGGGAATGTGGGTGGTTTGCTACTGTGTAACTGGCATGGCATATCCTTGCCAAGAAGAAAGTGTGAAAGAATAAGAAAAGAGAGAAACATTATTAAAGAGTGAGAACAATAATAGAAGAGTAATCAAGGAGACAGAAGATAATGAAAGACATTGCATATAAATTTTTTGAAAATCAAAGTTGGTTGGAAATCATGGATCAGGAAGAGAACTCCACAAGCAAGAAGTGCAAGAATAGGAACTGTTAAGATAGAACTTATGGTTTCATCTAACCATTTCAATTGCAAATTGATGTGACATTGTTGTTAATCTAGTACTGCACTTCAATATAAACACTGTTTTTAGTCTGAAGAAGTCATTTTGAAGGACAAAACACGTTACATCAAATTCTTTCCATTTTGCCATACAATTGCTCAAGCTAGATTTTATTATTGAATCTATTTTAATATATTTATAGTTTTCTTCATAGATTTAATATAAAGAATACTTATATGGCAAATGTATTGGGATAAATAAAGTATTTATTCAGCTCCTGGCATGGGAGAATAAATACTAATAACAGGACAACAAAAACATGACATTTCCTTAAGTGATTATTTTTTAACAAGAGATATAACTAAAAAAAATTGTAGGGGTTTCCTCTTCTTTATGTGCTGTGTTCCCTCAGGATGTAAGTGATCATGGCTCTCCACAATTTCTTGTCATTTGTAGCTCTTAATAAATTTTATCTTTTTTCTTACGTCTTTGAAACTCTGTTCTGACATCCATTTAATCAACTCACTAAATACGTTATGTGTTGTTTTCTTCTTGCCTTCACTTTGTCCTGTGACTATCAGATTTTTCAAGACCTCTTTCTGAACAGTAACAAAAGGAAATAAAGAAAATTTTTATGAAGGTTTCCTTTGTATGTAGTTATCTCAATAGTTGGTATCAAAAGAAAAAAAATTGTAGCTATTTGACTTTCATTATTATTCTTGAGAATGCAACACTGCATATACCTTTTTTGGCAAGTTAAACGGATTTCTTACCAATATCAGGAATCAGTGTTTTTGTGTGCAGGTAAAATATAGGATTTCATATGCTGATTTTCAAAGCAGAAGCCCTTCCCCACTTGAACAAGCAGCACACCATAATCTTCCTCACCCTAATTTCACAACTACACTCATACCAATAGTTCTATGCCTGACCTAGCTAATCTTAAGAAACATTCTAATATTTCATACCTTGATGCAAGAGTAGTTACATACATCTCACTAGCACTCATGGTCCTTGTCACAGCCCAGGTGAAAAAAGGGATTGTGAGTACTGATTAACAAGGACAAAATGCCATTTCTACTTACCATACACAGCAAATCTCACTAGCACCCAGTGGCATAGGGTGTTTTTGAGTGCTCAGGGCAATTTAAATTACTGTGCCTCCTCTTTAGTCAGGAGCTGTTATAAATTTTGGTATTTTCATAACCTAATTAATTTTTTTACACCCCTAAAAATTAAAGCCCCCGGAGCAATCAGCCCTCTGGCCTTGTCAATGCTATGCCACTGCTCGTACCTCAATCACATAGTTTAGCCTTTCTTGCCAGATGATACTAAGAATAATAAATAGAATAGAACATCATACCACTCATTCATTTATAACAGACAAGTGGTAAATAGAAAATTAGAAGAAATCAAAATTTAGTTTCATTTTTAAGTATATCACTGCCAAAAAATAAGGAGATATATATATATATATATATATATATATATATATATATATATGCACATACGTGTGTGTGTGTGTGTGTGTCTCAACTCATAGAAAATTATTTGATAAGGGCTTATGAAAGTTGAAAGTGCTCAAAAGACATTGTGCAATTTATGTTCAAACTGCCTCTGGAAATCAGAATAATGGTTCAAACTGAAGAATCTTAAACAAAGAACTTTTGTTGATCTTCAAGAAAATATATATATGTTTCAGTGAAGTTTTTTCCTACCCAAGTATTTTCAGTCTCCTACTTGGTTATGAAAAAAACTATGGTGCTTTCCTTGAAGAATTTCATCTTAACATCAAGAAACTGATTAGAGAACTGGAAAGGATCATTATAAAAATAAATAGATATATTGTCTATATTATTCAATGAAATATGTTTGAATGAAGATATTCTGTTTAAATATGCATGCATATATATATATATATATATATATATATATATATATATATATATGGGCAAATCAATAAGTTCATAGCCTAAAGATGAAAATAGCATTTATTTTATAAAACAGATACTTATTTTTCAAAATTATCTTCTTCTTTGTCAATGCACTTAATTCAGTGATAATTTAAAATATTATTATTAATTTAAAGTATCCTTGTATCTTTAGCATTTTTCTCAAAGTTCAATTATTACCAACTTTTGTGGAGATTTTTGTTCCCTTTCCCTACATAAATATGCTTCCATCAATAAAAAAAGTCCTTTTGAAGGGCGAAACATTTTACAGAATTTTTCCATGTTCTCATTTAGCTAGACTTTGTCAATGAATCAATTTTAATATATAGTTTTCTTCAATGATTTATTGTAAACATTTAATATGCTTTAGTTAGATAGCTCAAATATTATATAGTGAAAATTTCAGTTCAATATTCACTTAATAATTACCTTTAATCAGGATATAGACATACTGATCCCTCCCATGTGTGTGGGCTTAAATCTATGTATATATCTATTTATCTCTCTCTCTCTCTCTCTATATATATATATATATATATATGTGTGTGTGTGTGTGCGTGCATATGTAAGTGTGTGTGTGGGTGTTTTATGCTAATTCTAATTCAACACATTTCTTGTTTTATATTTCTGTTTCTTCTTTTTCATCTATTTGAAACAGGAAATGAAAAAGCAAATTACAAAGAGTTAATGTTTGTAATGACAAAGACAAAAAAACTAAAAGACTTAGTGAGTGGATTCTACAGATAATTGAAGAAGAAAAATCAAGACAATAAAAATCTCATAAGAGGAATCACTTCACCATGATTAAGAGGACAGTCATCAAAAAGTTCTGTCAAAAGTATTTGAAAAAGGATTCAACCAAAGATAACAAATCAAGACATCAACAAATCTTATATGGAATTGTAAATAAAGAGAAATATATACACAAGAAGATTGGGTTGCCCCATTCTTTTAAATGGGGGAAGGTTAGTTGCTTAGAAAACAAAAAAAAAATATTTTGAAAACTGATTTATGAGATTATCATTTAGTTTGACACAAGGCCATAACTGTTGAGTGTTCAATGAGAATTAAAGACACTTGCTTTTATGAACACAGATATCAAGCTATTCATCATCCTACAACAATTGATATTCACTTATACAAACATACATTAATGATTTTTGTAACAAAGTAATATTTTCATAAGTTTCCTGTCAGAAGCATGGACATAAATTCAAGAACACTGAAATATGAAAACAAATATACTTTTTTTTTTTATTTATTTATTCACAGTCTATGGTTAGATAAATACAAGCAGACATATAGTGGCACCTGTTATAGATCAATGTATAGCTCGCTATTCTTGAAGACTATTCAATTTTTGTAGTAATTTCAATCCTCGTTTTAGTTACTCTTCTCCTGACCTCAACTCTTGAGTGCTAGGCTAAGGTAAACTTTTGGAATATTTGATTCTGCCTAAAGGGTGAGATAGTTGCATATTTCTAACCTGTGCCAGTAAGTCTGTGTTTCAGCTGAGTTAAAAACAAGCATTTTCAGGGTAAGCAGCC